>LPNX010543553.1:686801-723760 GCA_001517045.1 Pseudotsuga menziesii | reverse complement strand
GAAACCAGAGATCCAAGCCAACTGAGCCAATAACTTCCAGAGTGAACCATAACCCTACTTAAGAGCCGAAGCCTATGGTTGTTGAGCCATGCAGTGACAATGAAAACTCAATTGTTTCACCATCCTCACCTTGCCCAATATTAGAAGTGCCTTTATGTCCCTGAACCAAGTGAACTAACTAAGAAGATGAAAAAGACATAGGCTCAACCGAAGGCACCTCCGAGGTCGCCATGCCTGCCACCGGCAGGAGGCCAACAGATGTAGGTACCCGCAACCCGGTAACCTTTACATTTCTGTACAAAGCCAAGAAACCAGAGATCCAAGCCAACTGAGCCAATAACTTCCAGAGTGAACCATAACCCTACTTAAGAGCCGAAGCCTATGGTTGTTGAGCCATGCAGTGACAGTGAAGACTCAATTGTTTCACCATCCTCACCTTGCCCGATATTAGAAGTGCCTTTATGTCCCTGAACCAAGTGAGCTAACTAAGAAGATGAAAAGGACATAGGCTCAACCGAAGGCACCTCCGAGGTCGCCATGCCTGCCACCGGCAGGAGGCCAACAGATGTAGGTACCCGCAACCCGGCCACCAGGACAACCATCCAAAGTGCAAGTTTATATGCCTAGAGGTATGTCGAGTGTAGACCTCCCCAATTCCTCTGCTCCCCCAGTGAAGATACCCAAAGCCCGCAGAGTTGACCCAGTTCCACCACCACTAGTGGAAGTAGAGCTGACTGATGAGGAAAAGAACTTGTTACCCCTATATGTGTCACCTGGGGTCCCAGGCGCAACAAGAGTGACAATGGATGCGCAGGATGAACTGGAAGATCCCACCATTCTAGAAGGCATCCCACTAACTCGAATATCACCGCCAAAATTTAGGACTTAAAGTTTGAAGACTACGATACCAGGAAGCTAGAGGAGCTAGCGAGAAATTGATTCATGGTCGCGGTGCCCAGTGTACCACCAAATGCAAACGTAGTTTCTGCAATGGATTGGGTGTCTGGATTGGAGAAATCAGGCATCTTAAACCTGCTCCTTATGCCGTATTTTGGCTGAACTGCCCCAGTCGGGATGTATGTCAAGAAAATTCTGGTATGCATCCATGGAGGTTACCTCTGGTTGGACAAGCCATATGAAGTAACTGTCAAATTGGTCTCGGATATCACGATTCTCCAGTGGAAAGGAGTCGACTCAGCCTCGTATCTGCAGAAGGACAAGGAAAAATTGGACAAGAATAACATGAAGGGAAAATACCAACTTACCCGCAGTAGAAATGGATACCTCATTAACTCTATCACTAACATTGCTGTAAGGTCCACAACAAAAATATTATGAAGTAAGTTGTTGTGCAAGATGAGGCCTACTAAATGCACTACTGCAACAATAGAGCTAGGAGAAAAGTGCACGCAAGGAGTGCACATTAATTGGTCCCAGTTCCTCTTGAATGAACTGATGGATGATGTGGTTGACGCATAGAAACTTCCCTCGATGAAGTTCCACTACTTGTGGCTTCTGATTCTGATCTCTTTCATAGCGTGGAATCCTCCACCAGACTATCAACCCATGGACATCCCAGTGGAGTACCTCGACGCAAAGTTCCAGAACCTCTGGGACCACAAAGATAGCAAGCACAAGAACTATGCAAAGATTGAATTCTTTCTCCAAGGAGAAAGAATTAGACAGATCGTGTGCAAGTAGTATAGAATGAAACCCGTGACGGTGGTCAGGTATCCATTCATTAACTTCCATGTGGGGCTGCACAACATCATCCTATATCCACGCAATGACCCTAAGAAGCAGGCACTCTTGACCTTCTTCTTCATCAGAGATGCAGATATCAAGAGGGAAATCAAAGACTGACCCAAATAATGGATTGGCCAGTGTGTGGAGGTGCCTGAGGAGAAGCAAGAGCAGCAAGGGGATCCACGGGAGAACCCACCCCAGGACCGCGCCAATACCAACACCCAGGAACATCAGGATGATGCCCAGGAAGAAGAATAAGAACAAGAAGAAGAGCAAGAAGACACCCCTACTGATGAGAAGAAGACACCCCTACTGATGAGGAGGTGCACACCAAAAGAAACAACAAAAGAAAGGGCAAAGAGCCCATGGAGGAAGATGCATAATCCTTGGGCATCCCACCCAGGAAAAAGAAGAGGGATAATTAACCCCAAGTTGTTAGCATAGAAGAAGAGGATCTGATTCTTCTTAGAGAGGTAGTCACAGAAATAATTGAGTCTACCTTGGGTGATATCACGTGCAAGAAAACCAATTGGACGAATTTGTTCACTGCACAAGTTACCCTGTAGGTAGAGACCGTCACTGAAGTGCGCGACATCGTGCAGGCTGATACCTGTGGTGTAGACCCATCAGACACTTTGGAAACGAATTTCCTTCTCCTGAAGAACCTATAGTTTCTCAACAAACTACTCAACCTTTGGTTTATCAAGTGGTCGAACCAATCCTAGCTTTGGTCAATCCCACTCTTCTTTTGGAGAGTGATCCTAATGTGATTGAACCAATGTCATATTTGGTCAATCCCACTCTCCCTTTGGAGAGTGACTTTCACGAAGCGGTTGAATTAATTCCATTTTCGATCAATCCCACTCTTCCTTTAGAGAGTGAAGTGTATTCTAGTCACATTTTCTTCACTGCCAGTTTAGAACTTACTGAACAAGGGGGCACTGAACTCATTTCAGATCAACCCCCACCAAACTCTCAGATTGCTTCCTTTCATTGGGATAGCCTAGTTGAGTTGCGCCTTCCTTCTGATGCACCTTTCCAGATAAAGGTCAAAGTTGAATCATACATGATTGCTCGTTGTATTGTTGATGAAGGAGCCTCAGTTAGTATTTTGTTTGCTCGTTCTTGGTGAGGCATGGGATCTCCCAGCCTTGTGTCAACTACTAGTCAGTTATTGGCATTTGATAGAAGAACTTGTATAGCCTTGGGAATTCTTGCTCAAACACCTATTACTTTGGGTGGGAAGACCATCTTGGTTGACTTCATGGTGATAGAAGACCCCTTGGACTTCAATATGCTCCTTGGACGTGATTATGTCTATGCCATGCAAGCTGTGGTGTCAACATTCTTTCGCGTGATGTATTTTAATCATGGTGAATAAATTGTCACTATTGATCAGTTCGATTTTCTTGATCCTTCTCCTGACCCAACTAGAGACCAGGTCTTTCCTTTATTGATTCCCAGTGTTTCTATAGACACTACCCCGCCATAGGTGAGCTATGTGGCCTAATGTCCTTTGCTTTCAATTTCTATTGAGAAGCAGCCTCTGTTTTCATGCTTACCCTCTTGGGACTTGGTCCCAATAGTTTACTAGGTGAGTCATCCTATACAGACTATGGACCCTGCTCTCCACTCTGTCGATCCATTTGAAAGTTTAGACATGTGTCCTATCTTGGATGATCTCCTTCCTTCAGATAAAGTCTTCCTAGAGTCTTTGATACAATCTGACCTTCTTTTGGATGTTGGTTCAGCTGGGACTAAGTCTAACCCTGATTTTCCTAGTAAGCCTAACCTTTCTTCTTATGTTGGTCTTGTTGAGTCTTTTGACTCTTCCTTTGAACAGCAAGTCAGTGATCCTGATGAGTTTGATTTTTATTATAAATTTTTCAACTCCCATGATACTGAGTTTGTTATTGAAGACTCTATCTCCCTTGTTGATTTTTTCTCTCCTTCTGAGGTTGATCTTACTGATTATAAACCCTCAAGCCTTGGTGCTATAGAATCTTCTTCAGTCGATTCTGCCTTGACTTTACCTTTTGTAGAATATAGCAAAGTCACATGTGTTTCTGCCAAAGTGACCCACATTGGATCTTTTCTTTTGATTATGATCCTTCTGTTGTTGTTTCTTAGAGACAGGATTCTTAGTTGGAGTCACAACTGTTTACTGGCCTCGTCTTGTTGTTCAAGCTGTAAATGCATTTGCATGTGCCCTGCTCGCGCTTACGAGCCTGATGCCAGCTTCCACGCTTTTAGCTCATTGTATAAGCCCTCATCTTTGCTCTCATTGTCACTCAACCTTATATCATTTTGCCTTTGCAACTTGACACCTTTTACCCTGAGGAGATATTCCCCTAGTGTCCTTATCTTGCTCACTTTCCTTGCAATATGCATAGGTTTAATCCTTGCGCTTGGAACTAGTTTCGCCTGTCTATGACACTCGTCTCCTCACATTTAAAGCATTCTTTCTGCTATCCTTTGAGCTCATTAAAAATAGTAAGGAGGCCACGAGTTGAATTTTTCGAACTCGTTAAAACTTCATGGGAAAGATATTGATTTTCTTTAGGCCCAGGTCTGACTCCTCAAAATAGACTTGACTACCGAGTAAACTTGTCCATTCAGGCTCATTAAGAATATGTGAATGGGAATCCACATTAGTGGTAGGTTATCACTTTCTCGGATCATGTGGAATAATACGAGAAAGGAATACTCTCTTTTCTTTGGAATTGAGAAGAGTATTCTCAAGCATAGGTTTACCACTTTTCCAGACCTGAGGGACTAAACTTACAAAAAAGGAACCCCTGGTATGAGCTTAGTTTTCTCTTTTTCGTGCTCTGGACCAAAAAATGAAAAAGATTCTGAGTGTACTTTATGTCTTTTTCGTGCTCGTTAAACCCTAAAGAACAAAGCATCGAGTTTACTATTGTAAGCCCCATTTCCTGTAATCAAATGGATATTTCCGAGTGATCTTGCTTTCCTTCACACTCATAAAACTCAGGCTATCTGCTTCTTTTGAAGGAGAATTGGGTAGGTGGTAATTTAACCTTTTTTGGACCTTCCTGACTAAATACGAAAAAGGTGTGCCTTACTTCTTTGGAAGCTAAGAGAGTTCTTTTGTGGTTTGTTTTATACTTTTTTGGCCTCTTGAGACTAAATTGTATGAAAAAGCACCCCCCTAGAGTCTTCTTTGGAGTTTTTAGACTCTCTAAACTATGAAAACACCATCGAGCATGTACTAGTTCGGGCTCGTAAAGTCCACGAATCAGTGCTTTATCAAGCATTCTTCTATCTCTTCTTCGAGCTTGCCAAACATGAAGATGGTCCTGAGTTTTCTTTCTTGGACTTGTTAAACCTTTACAAGAAAGAGGGGAAGGGAAGTTCATTCAAATGTTTTTTTACATCATGGCAGAAAATCTTGTTTCCTTGAACAAAGCACCAATTTTGAGTCTATCAACAGTTGGCTCCTAGTGTTTTGACCCTAACCCGGTTCAGATTTTCTTACTCCTCCAGTTGGTCTCTTTTCCAATTATATGGGGAATCTGTCAATGTCTCCTACATTGCAAATTTGTGTCGTTGGTCCTTTTGTGTCAAAATCTTCCTAAGTCACTTTTGTGTTGTGCTCACTGTTCAAGGATTAAACCTTTGTCGGCCATTCTGCAGTTGCCTTGACCTTCTGTGTCGACCATTCCCTGGTATCAGTTCATTACATCATGTCTTCAATGGCCCTTGTTGTGAAATTCAATACCAATTACAAATTCAATTAGTATTTGACTTACCTCGTGTTGGATGATGAGGGATGCCTTAATTCCTTCCTTCCATCAGATATATTCCTATCGACTACAACACATCTTTCTCTGGGAATGAGATTTAGAGTTTTATGACAGTACCTTTGGGATTGTTGTCATCAATGGAAATTTCCCTCGCTTTTGGGTAGTGGGAATACCTTAATGTCTCCTACTCAATGGATTATTCAGGTGTTCGACATCAAGTCCTTGTATTCATACTTGTTAGAATGTACTAGGTACCTTGGGGACCATTTTCATTAATCGTGGTTTCCCTTGCGTTTGTTAACGGTTTTCATTATTGACCGGTAATCAAATGGTTTCCTCCATGTTCTACCTCAACTCCTTTATTCACATGGTCAAGATTCGTGCCTTTTGGGCGATTTGGATTGAAGACCTTGGGCCGACAATAGCATCGTCATTTTTCTATTGCCCAAGTTGTGTAAGACCTTGTTATATTTTATATGACATTTTGCTAAGACATAGATCCACCTTGTATTTTTGTGGCTATGATCGATTGTCGAGTATGGATCCACCTCGTTCATTTGTGGCCATGACTCCTTTAGATTTGATATGGTGCCTTTTTGCATATTGAGCGACCATGATAGTTTCATCAGTTAGACATATGTTGGATCTGCCTGTATCTTTATGGCGATGTTTTGTATATGGACTTGTATGTCCCAGAGATCAATTTTTTCAGACATTTATCTCTCTTTAAGCTACCTTTGTTTGAGCCTTTTGATCTTGGATTCTCTGCTCTCTCTCCAGACTCAGTTGCTTCCTTTATAATGTATTTTGGATATCATCTTCCCCTCTAACCTCATACATTAGGGGGCATCTGTTATAGCTCAAAATGACACATCTCTTCCTGTGACCACTTTTCCATGATTTCGTCGCATGTCGACACTTCCATGACGACACTTCATGAAAGTCACTGAAAAGACACCTAACTTGGAAGACCCATATCTTGAGTTTTGTAACTTTGTTTGACCTCATCTCTACACCATTGGAAAGGTATTTCAATTAGATAAAACTTTCCATAAGACACCAAAGTATGAAAATTCCTAGAAATACCCTAAAAATGAGTTTTTGATGTGTACACGACTTTCCTCAAGGAAACCCATGTACGTACACAAGTTGCTATATATAATAGTCACGCACACCATAAATACATGACTTTCTACATTGCAACCCACGTATACCTCCTCATGTATGCGACTGTTGTCTCTACAACCCGCATACACCTCCTAACTCTTCATAAAGCATATAAATAGAGGTAGGGAGGTCCAGAAGATGAGACTTGAATCTTTGCATTGTTATGCTGGAGGAATTGGGACTCTCTTTTCCCACACCTTTTCCCTGGCTATCATCTCCTTGTGTTGCACAGCTTGGAGGCTGAGTTCCTTGGAGAAGAGAAGTAGCAGAACCATATCAAGGTTTCGTGAGGTTCCGAACTTGGAGAGAAGGTCTCTTGAAGCAAGAGGAGCGAGAGGAGCAAGAAGAGGATTGAAGGGCTGCTTGGATCAACCTTAATTTGGCTAAGGTATGAACCATTCTAATCTCTGATATTTCTTTTATTTACTTGTAGAACCATTTGCATCCACCTTTCAACCCCAGTACGTTGATGGCCTCTTAAACCCTAGCCATAGGATACTTTCCTTTACAACAGTTTTCTCTTTCGAGAAATCAGTTCATTTGGTAAATCTTCAGGTATCTGGGGTTCTATCATATCATGCTCTTCAGGTATCGGGTCTTCTTCTTCAATTCTGACTTCTTTAGGTCCTCCAACAGTTTTGGGAGTATCATTCTCCTCTTCATCTTCCTTGTATTTTCTTGATTTTCTAAAGGTTGGATCTTTATCAAATGTAACATCTCTTCTAAGCTCAATTTGACGGTATCCTGGGATATATATTTGATAGGATTTTGATTGTTCATTATATCCTATGAACAATCCTTTCTTTCCTGAAGGATCTAACTTTGATCTTTTCTCCTTTGTAATATGAACGTATACAGGACAACCAAAAATATTTAGATGACTTACCTCTGGTGTTTCTCCAGAAAACATTTCTTCTGGAGTTTTATTCCCAAGAGAACTGTGAGAGATTCAGTTCGAAACATATATTGTTGTTCTTGTTGCTTCTTCCCATAGTTACATTGGGAGATCTTAATCATGTATCATATCTTTCACAACTTCCATGATGGATATGTTCTTTATTTCCACCACACCATTTTGTTGTGGATTGTAAGGAATGGTGAGCTCACTCTTAATCTCAGCCTCTTTACATAAATCATTGAATTCATTTGAAGTAAACTCTCCTCCATTATCTGATCTTAGAATCTTGATTTTCTTTTCAGAAAGGTTGTCTACTAGGGCTTTAAATTCTTTGAATCTTTCAAACACTTCATCCTTATTTTTCAATAAGTATATCCAAGTCTTTCTGGAGTAGTCATCAATGAAGGAGGCATAGTAAGAGTACCCACTTAATGGAGTGGTTTTCCTTGGCCCGCAGATATCTAAGTGAATAATATCTAGGATCCCTTTTTCCTTACTATTAATTTTTGGAAATGGATTCTTAGTATTCTTCCCTTGTGCACATCCCTTGCACACTCCTTTATGTTTTATCTATATTTTTGGTAAACTAGTTACCACCTTGCTTACAATTGGAAGGCCTTTGTAGTGAACATGAGAAAACCTTCTGTACCATAGCTCACTTGGATTGATGGTATGGTTGCTAATGGAGAATCTGTATGTCCCTTCAGTTTGTAGAGACCTCCTTCTTCAAATCCAATCTATATTGCATCATTGATAGTTTTTCCTTTGCTCCACATGAGGACTTTTCCATCTACAAAGGAAACTCTAAAGCCTTTCTTGTCTAAAGTTGAAATGGAAAGAATATTTTTCTTTAGTCCTGGGACATATAGGAGATATTTCATTTTGATAGGATTTTCGAAATCCAATTTATAGGATGCTTCTCCTAACCCTTTAATGGGATATTGGGAATCATCTCCAAACATTACTTTATGTGGAGATTCCTTTTGTTCAAGGCGTGAGAGTGATTTTGTGAAACCATTCATGTGCTTGGAGGCACCACTATCAATCATCCAGGTATCATTTCTTGGTGAGACTGATCGAGTTAGGGCAGAGATAAAAACATACTCTTCAGTGGAGTCTTCATCCTTCTTTGCTTCCTCTTCTTCTTCTTAATCACTGTCTTCAATAGCATGTGCTTGAAACCTTCTCATCTTCTTAAGTCTTTCAACTTTCATGGGACATTTAATTGCAATGTGTCCTAACTTGTGGCAATTGAAGCATTCAAATATTTAGAAATATCTCTTGGGTCTTTTAAAACCTCGAGTCTTAGGAGGATTGTTGGAGCAGGGTCCCGCAACTACAGAAGAAGCTGCTAGTTTAGCGGACAGATAAGTTTTGGTGGAGAGAAGATAAGATAGAGCTATTGCGCTGTAGCACGTTTCCAGCTAACAGAGCAGAGTCGGAAACCATGAATTTTAAGATAGAAAAGTCAAGAAAGATAATGGCACCTGAGCGGCTGAGAAGAGAGAGCTCACCCACTGCATTAAAGGCAGCGGCGGAGACAGGAGGGCTCAGCAACCCTCATAAAGAAAAAGAAGCAACGAGGCTGAAGCATTGAAGACGAAGGACAGAAAAGTGAAGCGGTGCACAATACCCATGATCAGCGCCGGGAAGCATGAAAGACTGCAGAGAGCTATGGTGTGACGGAAAGCGGCTACCTCAAGTACAGATATGGCCGACTGTCACTAATTAGGGTTTGGGTTACTGTTGGGACAGGCCCACAGTGTTGTAATGGCAAGACCTTCGGGCTGCCTATAAAAGGATACATTTTGTATTGTAAAGGGTTAGACATTAGCGGGTTCGTCTAGTAGTTAGTTGTTTTGTTGATTATCAGACAGTTGTAAAAGTCAAGCTCTGGTTCTGTTATTAGCGGTAGCAATCTTACTGTAACCAGTAGCCAGCTTATAGAGCATGCATGTAACGATCTGCAGGGATCGACAGAGAGGGAAGAGTATATTGTAAGAGAGACAATATAGAGATAGAAAGAATATCTAAGAGAGAAGATCTAGAGCTGCATATGCGATGCAACAGAACTGTGTTTTACCTTCCCCTGAGCTATAATGAAAACACAGTTCTGTGGACGTAACTTCCATCCTGGAGGTGAACCACGTTAAAATCGTGTGTTATGTGATTGGATTATGTGTTATGTTACTTGTGCAGTTATCAGTTATTTCATGAACTTTGTTTACAGTTTAATGAATGAATGTGTTAATCAGTTTATAGCAATATAGGAGGAAGACGTAAGTTGAAGTCTTTTGGCATGTTGTATGTGGGTTTATTTATGCTTTGCTAGAATAGTCACTAGTCGCAATATTGGACAGCCTTGTATGTTGAGTCTTGCATGTTGACACGAGCAACGCTAAATGCGCTAGGCCACAGAGGTAGGATATCGCAGAGAGGCGATACCGCACTGGTAGAGGAGCTGTGGTGCACGATACCGCAGGTTGAGGGCTTAGTGTTGGGCAGGAGCTACATGTCGCACGGTGCATGGCGATGCGATAAGGCTAGGGTTATTGTGAGTCAGTTAAAGTGCACGATAGTAGAAGGGACATCTCGCGGCTAGAGGAGCTGCGAGACGAGGAGGTCGCGCGACGCGAGCAGAGGAGTCGCACGACGCACAGAGAAAGAGACCTCGCAGCTAGAAGAGCTGTGAGTCGCAATAAANAACCCATTAGAATCACTTCGGGTGAGACTTCAGGCCGCTTCGCGGTCTGTTGCCGAAAGGGCCAGTGAGCTAGGGGTGTTGTTGGTTGATTATAGTAAACTCGGGTCTGCCCATGATAACCAACAAGGATGGTCATAAATATTCCTTTTTCCTTTGGTATGGGCAGTTAAGGCTTGATCTTCATTGTGATTTAATTTTTCTTCTCTGGCTGCTATCCTCTCTTCTTCTTGGACACATTCTTCCCATAACTTTTGGAATTTGGTTAGTTTCCTCCTTGAACAAATTCCTCGGATGAAGGCTTCCCAATCTCTTTGAAGGCCATTCAAAGTTGTCATTACAAATTCTTCTTCTTCTTCAACCACATCATCGATGGCTTATAATTGATCCTTTATTTGAGCTACTCTTGTAAATTAAGATTCCATAGTCTCTTACTTCTGAGATCTTACATTTTTTAGTTGATTTTTCAGGGTCATCTTCCTATTAATGTTTCTTCCTTCAAATAGCCCTGATAGGACATCAAACATTTCTTTTGGAGTCTCCATGGATGATACTTGAGGAATCATAATATCTTTGACTAAATCAGCAATGATTCATTTAGTTATGATCATATCCTTCTTTTTTTTGGTTTTAGCTTCAACTTCTTCTGGTTCTTTCACTTCCTCTTTCACAAATTTGTCTAGATCATTCTCTTGGAGGATGAGCATGATCATGTACTTCCATGCTATGAATTTTTCAGCCCCTTCAAGCTTTTGATCTAGCTTGGTATTCTTTTTCATCTTTAGAAAACTAAGAACCTCAAATGGAAATAAATAGAAAGATACTTACTTGTGGAAAGCATCTCTTGACTCACCTTGGAGTAGAAACCCTAATTTTGCAGCTGGGATCACAGGTGGAGCTGAGTGGTGGAACAGATGTACCCTCCTAAGGCAAGGTAGACTGTATCTTCCTTTTTCTGATATTGATGATGAAACCTTGGGAATACTGAAACCCTAGTTTGTCTCGACAACAGTAACAAGTCCAAAATTGAAAATTCTTGGAATTTAGTTCTGTCACCACATAAAGAGGTGCCCTTCATAGGCGAGTTAGATGGGCCCTCTTTTCTAGTTGATCTGTCGAGGGATTTGTTAAGAAAAACAAACCCTAGTTGTGTAGTGTCTCCTTTCAGGGTGGCTCTCATACCATGTTAAAATTATTTATAATTTCTTAGATGATATCTTAAAACAATTATCCACTAGAAGATCAATGAAAGAACAACATGCACAAAAACATAAGAACATAGATATTTTCCTCGGGGAAACCACAAGGGAGAAAACCTTGCAAAACTTACTTAGTATAGAGCTCAACCAGTGTATTGTAAAATCCAAACAATAGCTGCTTCCTTCTTTCTGGTGCGCTACTACTTCTCTCTCTTGCTAAAGCCAACTTGAGTGTGTGTGTCTAAATGAAGGGGAGTGCCTCCCTATTTATATTCTTGTGTTGACTTGACCTCTAAGTTGGTGGGGCTGACTTCACTAGTTGTCTAGGTCGACTTGTCCAACTGGACATTACAAATAACATTTATTATATTGACACTTGGGTGCTAATGAACCATCTTCCATTCATAGATTTACATTGCTTCTTTCAATGACACTGACAAGACCAAACTCATCTCCTGAAGGAGGAATACAATACTACTTGTAATATCTTCTAAAGTTACAATAAATTACTAACATTTCCAATCTATTTGGAGCAACCTGAATGGTTGATGGAATCCATTATGAATATGATAAAACATATTGTTACTAACACCTATGAAGAAATCTTGAACATGCCTTTGTAGCCAACATTAGTGAACATTGAAGTTTTCCATTATTATGTGGTTGTTCGTGGTTTAGAAGAAGATGTTGTAGGCGACAAAGAACCAGTTAAAGGAGACAATGCATATGGATCACAACTCCCAGTTGATATTCATAGCTGAAAAAATACCACACCACTCAAGTGATTCCTAAGATTACTATTGGAGAGAGTGGCAGAAAAAGAAATGACAGGATCATCATATGTTCTTTTCTTAAGAAATAGTTCACAATCACTCACTTTAGACGAGTACATTTTTTTATTGGTTGAGGTCAAACAAATGAAAAAGGAGGTGCAAGAACTGAGAGAAAAGAATAAGGATATTGCAAATGAGAGGAGGGATGCAAGTTTTTTTCTATATGAATAATGAAGGCATGCAAGGCTTCAAAGAGAAAAACAATGTAAAGGAAAATAGCACCATAAACAATTGGCCAAATAGGAAAAAAGTGAGAAGAAAGGCACAACAGATATTTCAAGAGAAGCAAAGTAGGAGAGTGGAGAAGATGGTTTCCAACTCAGTTGATCAAATTGTAGAGAATACACATTTATTCCAAGACCTTATAAACATCCAAATCCCCCAATATCACCTGGTTGTCCCTACACCCCACTTTCTTGCTACCAGTGCGAGGGCCAATCCAACATACATTTTTTCAAATCCTCCAATTATTCCATGGATGTTGGGGACAAGTTAGAAATATGCATTTTCAATTCCTCCTTGGTTGCAAAGAGAAAATTAGGATCGGGAAAATGCAAGCAACTCAATCCATTCATATTAAGTAAATGTAGGTAGTTCAACCTACTTGGTTGAAGAAAATGTAGCGAACCCTAAAATGGCAATGAAGATAGTTAGGATACTCATGCACGAATCCATTTTATGCTTATTTCTAACCATATCCAATTTTGTTAAATTGGTAGTATTTTATTGTAATTAGTCCCAAGCCATAAATACTTTGGCACCTACTAAATCCTAGATCCTAATCTTCTTTGGAACTTGAGGATTGTATTGAATCTCAAGCCAAATTTTTTTCGAAGTTTATAAACATTGTCTGATTATAAGTCAAAAAAGAATACTAGTTATATAATCAATATGACAATATATGGCAAGTAGGAAAACCCAAGGCTTGGATTGTTTAGACAATTGGGAGTTCATATCTTTTCTAGCAGTCTAATATTTATACCTGGTCATGGACATAAATATTCATGAATATTTCCTCAAATTGTATGACATATATAACATGATCCCAACCTCTACATAACCAATTACAGTGGGAACTACCTCTCTTAAATACTCTTTCTATTATCATGCAATCACTCACAAATAGAATTACAAATAAGAGAATTACTCACAAATATAATTACTTGTATGAAATTTCTTAAAGAAATGATTACACTAACAAAATACACTAGTTCCTTAAACATGATTTCATAAAAAATTACAATTACAAAAACAAACTAAATTATTCCACCAATCCAAATAATGCCACAATTGTTTTCACTAGGCTCTTGCCTAGAAAACAAGGCAATGCTATATAATGGAGATTGGATATGCTCTTGCTCTAAAATATGGTATCCAAGTATAAATGTTGTATCCAACAAAGCCTTATACACCACTTGCTTCCATGATACTCCAACACTAAGAATTATGTACAACAATAAGGACATAGAAAATTAGTTTCCTCAATTACAACATTATCCAAACAATGACGTATAAATATGTCCAAATGGATACCAAAAATATATATAAATTTTGTTCTCAAAGAAGTCAAGTCTTCTCCCACAATGGTGTAGCTAGAAAAATATGAGCAAAAATTAGTTGTTTAATTACCACCCAAGATCAAGAAAGATGAACCAGAAAATGAATAAGAAGTTCAAGATGGAGTTGAAGAGGAGGTATAAAAAAAAATTGTAAGAGGAGGAAGAAACTCCATCTCAAAATGTAAGGAGGTATACTCGATAAAGAAGGAAACAAGACATGTATAATTATAGTTTGTCCAATTTCGTATGTATATTTTCTTTATCTTTTAAACATCAATGAACATAGAATTGTGAAAGAGGCAACGAAGATGAAAGATAAGGAATAATGGAGATTGGCCACGGATGAGGAGATGATTGCACTTATAAAGAATGATATATGTGACTTGGTACCATTTCTTGATGGAGACAAACTTGTTGGATGTAAATGGTATTAGAATTTGAAATCCATTTAGATCTTCAAGCAGATAGTTCTAATAATGTTTGTAGAA
Source organism: Pseudotsuga menziesii (assembly GCA_001517045.1). Taxonomy (NCBI): domain Eukaryota; kingdom Viridiplantae; phylum Streptophyta; class Pinopsida; order Pinales; family Pinaceae; genus Pseudotsuga; species Pseudotsuga menziesii. The sequence continues at coordinate 709,402 of LPNX010543553.1, read as the reverse complement.
AATAGATGGAGAATGAAGATACAAATTGAGCAAAACAAACCACACAGGAAATGGACAAGTATTACTCAGGAATTTACAGTATCATTCACAATAATAAATCCAATGTACAATAGGTTACAAATAAGAATAATTTGAATGAATTAGGTAGCAATTCGAATCTACCAAGTGGATCTGACTGTATCTAACTGAATCTCTATCTCATGGTCACTCAATCAATATTGTATTCCAACAGATCAACTTCCTGAAGTCCAATAACTCAATCAATCAGTGTAAGCTAGTTAACTCGGTGCAACTGGATGTGGTAGGTAGGAAAAACGCTCCTCCCTATGCAGCCATGCATTAGTAATGAATTACTAGCGCTAGCTAACTGATTGTGAAGTAACTGACAAGGTCTAAGTCCAAAGATCAACTCCCTGATGTCCAACAACTCAATCAATCAGTTACAGGTAGTTAAATCAGTGCAACTGAGTGTGGTAGGTAGGAAAAGCGCTCCTCCCCATGCAGCCATGCATTATCCATGCATTTCCAGTACTAGCTAACTGATTGTGAAGTAAGTGAATGTAACTGGGGGCTAACTAAGACTAACTAGTTCCAACTCCACCAAACTTATGGAGGTTGGTGCCGAGACTCCCAGTTGCTCCTAAAATGTGGGGATTGGTCTAGGAGGTGCCCAAACTTATGCATGCACATGCAATAAGTGGCAGTTAACCTCTAACAGTGTTCCCTACACTCTAGTAACTGATCTAGGTGGCCCCATTAATCCAATTGGACCCAATGGTACTAGTGGACCCAAATAATGAATTAAGGTTCCTAAGTTAGAAAAATATAATCTAATAGACATTATAGTCAAGGTAGGATTAATAATCCTAACACCCCCCTATAAATACTAACTTGGACAACTGTGGGCCCTGGTAATAAGACCATAGGTCACCCAAATATAATCTAAAAGAAATAATGTTGCTTAATACAACCGAGGAAATAGGGGAAAACCTCATGGGAAACCCCCCCTCCCTCAAAATAAGCAGGAATACAAATTTTGAAAAAACCTGTGAAAATTTTTGCTACTTCTATGCAGCAGCAGTATCTTGGTTCTTCTGTGTAGGTGAACCCATGAATCCAAACAACATGCTTATGTCTGGAGGAATATTCCTCTTTGGAAGAAGAACAATTCACTCAACTGGATCAGAAATATAAACAGCTGCACAGTGAAAACTAGACCCATGTAGAGTTGTTGGAATCATCTGAAGAGAGAGCAAAGGTTCTTGGGATTTGAAACCATGTGAGGAGCACCCAAGAAACTGATATATGTCATCCTTGAACAACAAACCATGAGTGGTAAAATCAGCCCCAAGTGTTAGGAGAAAGTGTCCAGGCTGATGCAGAATGTCTCCCTCTTTACTAGTTCTGTGAGGAGATGAGCATGTGACCAAAGGTAGAGAAGCCCCAGGACTGTGGAGAGAGAATGCTTGAGCTCCATAATATGATATAACTTCAGAAATATCCAATATTTCACAAAATATGATATCAGAAAATTCATAAGAAAGAACTAACATTGAATCCTCAACAACAAAATTGAAGAGACTTGCGGTGCTTGATTTGTCACACCAAAATTGGTGAAACCAGTTATAAGAAATACTGAAAGCTCTTGAATCTTGAAACCTGAATCACATATTGTCAGATCAGAAAATAAATTAGATACAAAAATCTTTATATCAGATCCAAAACTTTCCTCCACCGAGACGGTAGATGCACAATTTTCTCCTCCAAAATTCTGATTTTCGGTGCATGTAATCCTGTAGGAATTTACTGGAAGCTCTAGGTTTAATGAGAGTGAATGGATCACTCTTATAATCTGATATTATTTCCATAATATCACTGATATTACTGATATGCACACTAGAAACATAATTATAGATAGATAAATCAAATTCCTCTACCGTTTCTGAAACAGTTATTGGTAAACTATGCACAAAATTTAAAGAATTACTGGAGAAATTTGCAAAGAATAGGAAGAGTGATTTTCTTCACAAACAGAGATTTGAATGCCTTCTTTTGGATCAGCCATGTGAGGAGATGAGATATCAGAGATCTCATACACTTCTGGAGCAGCAAGAGAAGGAGTCACTTCATGGAGACTTTCTTCCATTCGAATTGACTATAGGGAAAATTTTGCTTCTTCTTCATCTTCAACAATTTGTTTTCCTATAGGAGAGGGCATGAAATCATCATGTTGGATTTTATCTGAACCTCTTTCAACATCTGGTATTTTAGATTCATCTCCCATTTGACTGATAGGTCCTCCTGATAGAGGGAAAGTGATGAAGGATTCCATGGAAGCAACCATGTGGTTGGATGCTCCAAAATCTATCACATAAGCCTTCGATGGAGAGAGGCTTGCAAGCAAGCATATCTCATCTTCTTCGGTATTCTCTTCATCATCTGACATCACTGCTCTTCATGGAAGGGAAATATTGTTCTGAACACAGAGATTTCATCTGGTTGAGGGTCTTCTTCATGCACGAGTCTTCTGGATGAAAATCCCTCATATAGTAGGGACACTTTTTCTTTTTCCTCTTAGAGCCGGAGGCCCTTTTGAAAGTTTGTTGATTCAAATCAGCTGTTTTTGGCTCCTTATTCTTTGATTTACCCTTTGCTTGTGCTTTGGAAGAGTCAGTAACTAGGAAAGCTTGATCTTCAGAGGTCTTGATGACTCCCATTCGGATCAACTTGTCTTGATCCTTGATTAAGGACTCGGAAAAAGAATCTAATGAAGGAATTTTCCTATCATGAAAGCTTTCCCACTTGGAATGAAATATGGAAACAAATACAGAATACTCAGGGGCTAGTTTGCTGAGTATGGAAAGGACATTCTTCTCATCCTTCCGCTCTATTCCACACTATCTGCATTGAAGTACTAGAGACTTGAATTTAGTAAATAATTGCTCAATAGTCTCGAAACTGTTCTGATGTAAAGATACCAACTCATTCTCCAGAATGCATCCTCGAAGCTCATCTTGTTTGTTAAACAAGCTATCAAGCTTCTCCTAGGATTCTCTGGGAGTCCTCAAGCCTTCTAGGTGGCAGAGGAGATCTCTGGATATATAAGTACATAAGTACCCAAATGCTTCATCACAACGGTTCAGAAACTTGTTCTGCTCAACCAGCTGATGAGGTTTAGCCTCCCATCCATGAATGATCTTGTGGTAGCCATGCTTACGCAAGGCCAGTTGCATATCAACCTTCCAATCAAGATAATTGGAAGTTGTGAAGATTCGTGATTCAGGAGTATGTGAAGTCATAATTGCTCCAACTGGAATACTTGCAAAGCTTCACACAAGCTATGTAGCACCTGTCAATTTCACTGCAAAAACACTAAAACATATGAACTATTAGAATTATGCTTTTCCTCACCTAGGAGAAACAAGCATAAAACCCTGCTTGAGAAGGCTCTGATACCATATTAGAATTTGAATTCCATTTATATCTTCAAGCAGATAGTTCTAATAATGTTTGCAGCAAATAGATGGAGAATGAAGATCAAACTGAACAAAACAAACCACACAGGAAACGGACAAGTATTGCTCAGGAATTTACAGTATCATTCACAATAATAAATCCAATGTACAATAGGTTACAAATAGGTAGAATTTGAATCTACCAAGTGGATCTGACTGTATCTAATTGAATCTCTAACTCATGGTCACTCAATCAATATTGGAGTCCAACAGATCAACTCCCTGATGTCCAATAACTCAATCAATCAATGTAATCTAGTTAACTCAGTGCAACTAAGTGTGGTAGGTAGGAAAAATGCTCCTCCCTATGAAACCATGCATTACTAGCGCTAGCTAACTGATTGTGAAGCAATTGACAAGGTCTGAGTCCAAAGATCAACTCCCTGATGTCCAACAACTCAATCAATCAGTTATAGCTAGTTAACTCCGTGCAACTAAGTGTGGTAGGTAGGAAAAGCGCTCCTCCCCATGAAGCCATGCATTATCCATGCATTGCTAGCACTAGCTAACTAATTGTGAAGTAATTGAATGTAACTGGGGGCTAACTAAGACTAACTAGTTCCAACTCCACCTAACTTATGGAGGTTGGTGCCAGGACTCCCAATTGCTCCTAAAATGTAGGGATTGGTCTAGGAGGCACCCAAACTGATGCATGCAGATGCAGTAAGTGGCAGTTAACCTATAACAGTGTTCCCCACACTCTAGTAACTGATCTAGGTGGCACCATTAGGGAAAGTGGACCCAATGGTACTAGTGGACCCAAATAATGAATTAAGGCTCCTAAGTTAAGAAAATATAATCTAATAGACATTATGGTCAAGGAAGGATTAATAATCCTAACAAATGGGTGTTCAGAAATAAGATTGGTTCAAATGGTAGTGTTGAAAAGTACAAGGCAAGGTTGGTTGTGAAAGGATATTCCATGCTTGAGAGGACAAACTTGGGTGTTATTTCCCCCCCAATTACTAAGTTAACATTATCGGGTTTTTGATATATGTAGCAACAACTTTTGATTTAGAGAAAAGAGATGGATGAGAAAAAAACATTCTGGCATGGTGACTTGAAGGAGGAGATCTATATTACACAACCAAAGCACTATGTTGGAAAAATTAAAGAGTCATTGGCTTGCAAATTTAAAAAGGCATTAGATGGTTTCAAATAGTCTCCTCAAATATGACACCAAAAGTTTGAATTTATTGAGTTGAGATTGGGAATTTTGAGATCCAAATAAGATCATTGTGTGTATTACAAACATGATGGTGGTGATTTCCTTTTTATCATTTTGTATGTAGATGATACATATTATTTTTTAATAATAGTAAGGATGTAATTTGTGATTTGAAGTTTCAAATTTCAACACAATTTGACATAAAGAACTTGGGGGCTAAACAATACATCTTAGGAATAGAGATCAAGAGAAATAGAATGAGCATAAAGCTTTTGTTGAGATAGAGGTGAGCTAGAGTGAGTATGTAAATTGTATGCTGCAAGGTTTTGTATGGAAGATTGCAAACTATTGAGTGTTTTGGATTTTGTGGGAACTAAACTTTGAGTTGAGTAGTGTCCTGCAACACCCACAAAGATGGAGGACATGACTTATGCTCGTTATGCTAGTGTGGTTGGTAGTTTTAAGTATGGTATGATATGTACTAGACCATACAATGCCCAAGCAGTGGGAGTTTTGAGTCGGTTCATGGCTAATCCTAGATGTGAACATTAGGCTGTAGTGAGGAGGGTGTTGAGATATTTGCAAGGCACTTTTGAATATTTCATTTGTTATCATAGTGATGTTTTAGGGGACCGATACTCAATGAATATATAGGGTTATGTGGATTTTGATTAGGTAGGGGGTGTAGATAAAAGGAGATCTACTAGAAGATATGTGTTTCCACTATTTGGTGGAGCAATGAGTTGGATGAGAAAGCAACGGGTTGTGGTTGCTTTCTCCATCGTGGCGACAAAGTATATGGAAACTACTTGTGGATGTAAGAAGACGATTTGGCTTCTGAAACCATGTTCAAATGTAGCACTAAGTGAACGAGCTATTACAATTCAACGTGATAGTAACAATGCCTTTTCTCTAGCTAAGAACTTGACCTTTCATGCGAAGGCTGAACATATTGGTATTCAATACCATTTTGTTTAGGACATAGTAGAGAATGGAGAAGTGATATTGAAGAAAGTTGACACTTTGCAAAATGTTGTAGATGTGTTGACGAAACTAGAGAGCATGTGTAAATTCAAGTGTTAATGTGAGTTTATGGGCCTTCTCGATTTGATGCATTCTCTCTTAGATTCTTGGAAGGTATATGACAAATGGGAGAATGGTGGTACATGTGTGTCATACACCTTGGTGGTTTCTACCATGTAAAATTATAAAACCATAAATGGTTTATTTTTTTGATATGCTTATTTATTGAATGCTTCAAGAATTCGATAATAATAATGAATATATATTTTTAACTTATTGTTATGTGGCATCAAATTAGTGATGTGTAAAGACACTATAATGTATTGTAATCATTTGTTAGTGGTTGAATACATGTGTGCTTTGAAATGTAAGTTTTTTCTCCTAAATGAATTTGACTAGGAAATAGAGTTATTTAGTGATTATATATTTATGTGATATTTATCACCTCAATTATGTTTATTTGCTTTTTATCTATATTTTGCTTACATTCATTAGTATAAAAAGAATATTCTACATCTATGTTTCTTTTCATTTTTCTCATACTTTCTTTCACTTTTCAAATGGATTAATCCTTCAAATTATTTGTTTATAAAAATATTAATTTATATAAAAATAAACAAATAAATAATTTACATAAAAAATAATTAATTAATTAATTAAAATTAAAAAACCACACCTCGCAATAAAAAAAAAAGACATCTTCCTTCACTCTTCCCTTTCTCGCCCTATTTTCTCCATGACCTCTTTTTCCAACCCCTTTTCCCTTGGCCCTTTCTCCAATCCCATCTTTCCTTTCACTTGCTCTCCGGCATCTCCCCTTCCCTCGCTTGATGTGAGACCCCCCGACCATGTGCTCGATGGAAAGCTACGGCGGTCGACGACGGTGCAGTCGGCAAAGTCTCTTTTTGGGCGGCCATGTGAGTGCCCGCCGTGGGGAATAGGGAAAGGGGTATTTTTTATTCTTATTTTTTTTCTTCCTTGTCATGTGATCAAAGTCTCTTTTTGGGCGGTCATGTGAGTGCCCGCCGTGGGGAATAGGGAAAGGGGTATTTTTTATTCTTATTTTTTTCTTCCTTGTCATGTGATCGGAGAGGATAATAAGAAATGAAAATAAAAATTAATATTTTTATTTAAAAACATATTTTTAATAAAAAATAATTAAAAAGAAAATTGGATAGCTATCAACTTTATTGTTTATGTTTTTCATTTAAAATTTGTCAAATCTTGTTAACCATGGTTAGTTTTAATCTACGAAAATATGATTCAGAATTAGATTCGAACAAGATGTTTGAAGAATAAATTTAATATAACCGAAGTTCTAAGAAGTTGCGGAATTAATTTAATATACCCGAATTTCGAAGAAGTCTCTACCTTTCCAAGAAATTTTTTGGAAATCCAAAAAGCTCCTTCATAAACAAAAATAAAAAGGAAATACGGCTTCCATGAAATCACTTTCCATTACTTAATATTGATGAAAGCATAAAAAATACTCTGTACGCAGAAAAAAATAATGAAAAAATAAAAGAACAATTCCGAATGTAATAAGTATTCATGGTTAGACGATAAGATTGCAAGTAAGAGCCAGGCGTAGTAACAGAAATATTTCTATACCAATCTAAGAATGATTACTGTGTATTATAGTATAGCTACAAAAAATAAAGTGATTTATAAATTTTGCTGGACTTATTTCTAGCTGTTCATGATTTTACGCAAGTGAGTGATGAAGAAGATGGAAAACTGGGTTAGCTAGAATTTAATCTCATAATAGCACGATGACTATGTATAATAATATAGCCACAAATAAAGAAGTTTGTAAAGTTTGATAAACTTAGCTAGTTACTTAGTTTTGTAGAGATAAATTATTCTTAAAAAAGTAAATATAAGTAATTAATTATACAATTGTTATAGTTATATATTTATACATTTAACTGAAGTTTATTTAAATCTTAATCAAAATACATTTAAACATAATTATAAAAAAAAAAATCATAAAATAAATCTAATCAAAATGAATGACTACCATAAAATCATAAAATTTAATTTAAGCATGACCACTATGAAATATGAAATAAATCTAAACTATAATCTTATTGATCCACTAAAAAAGTCCAAAATATAAACCTATCAACATAATTAATTTTGAAGTTCATACGCAAACTAAACAAACAGGAAGCTTGAGGAATTGAAAAGAAAGCGAGCAAAGGCATTCATTTTTCCCAACCGTCAAGTAAAGCTCGCACATAGCTATCAAAGTCAAACGTATGAATAATATCTATGGCAGCCTTTTGTAACCACTTTTGGGCCTCCGCCATGAACGAGGGGCTCAATCTGATCATGAGAACGCAGAATTCGTTGAGGTCCAGAACCCCGTCGCCGTCCAAATCGCCTTCTTTGATCATCGCCCGGAGCTCGTCGTCGTTCATGGATTCCATGCAGGCGAAGAGCGCAGCATTTTTCTTGAGACTGTGGAAGGTGATGACGCCTCTCTCTGCATCGGCCACGAGATGGAAGCCATTGAAGAGCTCCTCCATGAGCCCCTCTTCCCCCAATTTCTGTGCCATCACCGGCAGGTAGTCCTCAAACACCACACTGTTTTTTTCTTCTTCTCCTGTTCTTGCCATCGTTGGTTACCTCGAAAATATTTCGCACAGAAGAATGAAATGCTGAAAACATATACAGTAGGAGACAGGCAATGCATAGAATAAAGAAGTGAAATATGGAAGGACTATTTATAATAACGGAAGAGTGCTATGAATGGTTTCCAAAAGCTTCAGAGAAGCTGCAGCTGTATCGGAATGCCCACTCCCATTGAAGTTTCTCGGAGGCCACGTGATGCCGAGAAACATGTAATTCGTGACATGAGAGACAGCATTTATTACTCAGCAGGTAGCGCCTCTGGTAGGGACCCGGCAATAAGCGGCGACCGCAAGTGGGCACCGCTGTATCCAGCTTGCGAGGAAGCCTCGGCCCTAGAGCAATTAGTCCCACACGGGATCACCACGGCATGACGGCATCGATTCAAACCAAAAGTCTAAACATTTTTCAAGCAATCGTCAGCAACAGTCAATATCGATTCATCTGACTCCAATAGTTAAGTTAAATAATAACTTCAATAGTTAAATAACTAAATTCATACCTTATTTAAAGTTCGTCCAAACCAAGTTTGATAGAGTAAGTAATTAAAATAATTAAATTCATTTAAATCTTACTTAAGTTTATCTAAATCCAATTTGATATATTAAATAATTAGAAGGAAAGTGAAGAAATAATGTTATGTAGAGAGAATGTATTTGTATTGTTTTTTTAATAGAAACGAGAAGTTTAATATATATGGAGAGAGGGGGGTTATAAGCGCATTTAAGGCTTAAAAACTAGCAGAATTAGAATTTTGATTATTAAATTATTTAGAATTTGGTATGAAAATTGCTCAGAGTTAAAAAGAGCATTACAATTTTTTTCAAAAAACAAATTGTCCTCTTTAGCCTAACATATTGGCCACATAAAAGAAGACAAAAAAACATAAGGAACTAGACTCAAGTAAAGAAAATAATATTTACACCACAGTCTTGTCCACAACATATTGAATCATGGAGACTTCATCCATTGGAGACACCTTAGTCTGCTCATGAGAAGGATCATTGTCTTCTTTCCCCAACGAAGAGATATCAACTTGCATTACTTCCATAATTTCCTTCAAATGCACATAGCAGGCTTCATTATGTTCATTCACCAACATCCTCTATTCCTAGTGAAGCCTCCTTAAATCCAAAATGACATTTCTCAACTCAACTAGCTTGCCTCCCGTGACCCGTTCAACCTCCAACAACCTACGACAAATATCCTCATCTCACCAAATTGCACACGGTATTTGCTTTCCAAGTCATCTAGTCGAGTGCCCATGCACATAATGTTCAAAGAGATTTGTTTATTCTCTTTCAAAACCGCCTTCGAGACCTCATATACACAGCAAAGCATCTTCTTGTAGTCCACCATAACATTTTTCATGTCCCGAACCCCATGAAAGATTTCCTCCAACCTGTCCTACTCCTCCGACTAAGGCTCAACAGAGAGCTTATCCATGGCTCTAATATTCCTCACACATAAAGGATTATGATAGGAAAAGGGAGGTTTTGGTCTGCTCTCAAAAGAGCCACCTCCCATGGCGTGCAAACTAATAAAATCAACAGCAGACAAATATCACAGGAAACCACCAAAAGCAGAATTTGAAATCATACGAAAGGGAGCATCCAAATGGGTGTTAATAAATAATGTCCTCGACTACGTCCTCCTAATACCATATGTCCCATATGCATTTAATACCACCATAGAGTAGAGCTTCCATTCTCATCACCTGCTCTTCCAAATGAGCGTCATTAAAGCTATCCCTAGTTGGATAGCAAAGCCCAATGTGCCTAAAGATGAAAGTTGCTCACCCATTTAATAATTGGATTATGGTCATTATCAACAATTAACCACCCTTGGCCTAGGGTGACACCCTTGTTAGCTTGTTGATCCACTACGAAATTGATATGCCTCCTTACTTGAAACAGCTAAACTTTGGCCAACTCTTTAAAAAAATGAGAATTCTCTTATGGAATTTCCCTATCTCCTCCTTTCCGCCTGATTGTATGCTATGCATGGCTTGTATTACGATCCAAGAGTCACCAAAAACTTGATAGTCCTAGATGTCAAGGTCTTGCATAAGCTCAAAACCTGGCATTAGAGCCACCCACTCAACTTAATTATCGTTCTTTGTCCCAAACCCCAGCAAAAGAAGCAACTTGTTTTTTGCCAGGGTAAAAAAAAACCCTCCCACACCTGCCTCCCTAGGGTTTCCTTTCGAAGCACAATCAAAGAAAAGAGAAAGCCTTCCTTGTCTGGTCCATAAGATTTGGAACTCTTTCGAGGACATATCAAGGGCCTAACTGAGCCTTTCGAAACACGTTTAAATTGAAGGGAGATGACCCCCAAGAGATGTAAATCCCATTGAAGTTTAGACATGGAGAAAATAGAGGAAGAGAAAAGGGACTAACCTTGAACAGAGAAATATTCCTTCAGTTCAGATTTTGCACTCGAGGCTACCCTCTCAGGGACTGCTCTCTTTTCTTCAAAGGTTTCCCTATTCCTGGAAATCCAAATTTTCCAGAGAACATACTTCGGGACAACTACTGGCTAGAGAACCTTTCCAGTGAAGAGAACCTGGGAATTTTGTTGCACACCCCTGAAAGAAACCTTAAATATTCTCTGACAAATGAAAATCATAGCTTAAGTCTTGAAGGAAAAGACCCTAGAATTTTGAAGAGAACGAACAACTGATCAAGAGATGCCCGATAGTTTCCTCAACCTTTTTGTAGAGAACACGCCTCCCAGGACCTTCAAACCCTCTCCAAATCAAATTATCAAAATTTAGGATCTTCTAGTGGACCACAAGCTAGGAGAAGGTGTTAAGTTTAGGTGGGAAATTTTGCTTCCAAACCTTTCTCCATATGTTGAAGGGAGGGGAAGAAGGGAGTCCCTTGAGGAGGGACATGTATCCTTCCTTAACAATATATCAACCTTTATCGCCCCATCCCCTGGAATCACGATCTCTTCAGTGGGAAATAGATTTCCCATTCATATTTAAAAGCAACTCACAGTATTATGCTTTCAGCTAGTCATAAATATAAATCCTTTTCCAATATTTACAACATCAATTTTCATGACAAGAGGAGAGATCAAATAAGGTGACATACCCATTCTCCTACTACCATTCTCTGATCCCTCTAAGATTCTCCTTCTCACCTAAAGGAGGATCATTGAGAATTTTGTCTTTCCAAATAGAAATCCTCTTCCTTCTTCTTGGCACCTAGTGAAGATGATCCTTGATTAGAATGGAAGATGAATTACAAAGATCCCATATGCGGGATCCTTGACCCACCAAATCTAGATCCAAACGCATGACCTTTGACTTTTTAATATACTTCTTTAGAATGATCTACTTCGACCATTATTTCTTTCCAGTGACTATTCTCCAAAGCAACTTTTCTTCTAGTGCTAAATTCATTAGCCTTGGTTCACGAACTGCTACTCCTCGTCAGTTTTTCTCGGCACATAACGTTTCCCACTTTAAAAGATGAAAGTTCTTTTGATTATCATTTCCACCTTGCTAGAGAAACCTACTTATTTCCTTACTAACACTGCTCGTCACCCCTACAGGAGCAAGCATAGAAGAGAAGAGAAATATTGGAAGGGAAGAAATAACTACTTTGACTAACGTGATCTTACCATCTAGATTTAGCCATTTATTTCCCCAAGCGGAAATAAATCTCGTGATCTTTTGAACAACTCCTTCACAATCACATGATTTGATTTTCTTTAAAGAGATGGGAAGAACCAAGTACTGGAAAGAGGTCCAACTGTTGAGACCTTTGAACCCAAGGGTCCTAGCAACCATACTCATGAACATATGAGAGTAATTCCAAGTATAAACGCAACATTTCCAATATGTGTGTCTTCTCCTGAAGCGAGGAGGAAAGAGGATAGGACATCCTTGAAGAGGCTAGCAACCTATTGAGAGGCGCTACCAAGAAATATAGTATCGTCAACGAACTAGGCGTGATTTTTTGCCTTTAGTCCTTGAACAAGAAAAAATATAGAAATAGAATCATTGCTCATTTTTTGATTCAAGGTTCTACTGAAAGCTTCCTCCATGATGATGTAAAGAAACATAGAGAGCGAGCTACCTTGATGCAACCCCCTAGTCACCTAGAAGAAAGATGTGGGTCTCCCATTAAGCAAAGGGGAAATTCACATAATTACCACGCAGGCCCGAACCCAGTTAATCAATTTATCAGCAAAACCAAAGGATTTTATGACTTTAAATAATAATAAAAATGTATGAGTCTGCCGAATGCATTATCCATGTCTAGTTTAATGGCCATGCCTTTCTCTTTTCTTTCATATCTAGAGTGAATAGCCTCTTGAACAACAATAATGTTGTCCAATATTTGTCTCTCGGCAAGAAAACCACATTGATTAGGAGAGATTACTTTTTGAAGAATCTTCTTAATCCTTCTAGCTATAATTTTAGTAAGGATCTTGTAGGAAGACTTGTACAGGGAGATGTGTCAGAAACACTTGATCAACATGGGATTTATTTCTTTGGGAACTAAAGCAATGAAGGAGGAGTTTGTGGCACCCCCGATCTTATCTCTCCCCATAGTATAGTTTAACATTCGACAAAGATCTCTCTTGATTAGACCCCAAAACCATTTGAAGAACTCAATTGTAAACCCATCCGGCTCAGGGGCCTTTTCTGGATGAAGCAACCATATTTCTCTCATAACCTCCTCATTTGAAACCGGATTGAGTAGCTCCTCATTGTCCTCACCTGTAACTATCTCCAGAATGTTCCTGCATAGAATGTCCTACGTATCCTCATCTTCATTCCCCTCCTCCTTATGCAATTGCTAGAAGAAATTGAAAGCCTCCTCTTTGATTTGTTGAATCATGTAGAGCTTCCCATGATTATTATCCAAGTCAAAGAGAGTGTTTCTTCTAATTCTCTCCTTACATTGACTATGGAAGTACTTTGTCTTTTTGTCTCCAAGCTTGAACCATAGACAATGATTTTTTTCCTCCACATCTCCTCTCCCTTCCTCTCCTAGTTTAGAATCTTTTCTTCAATCTCCTTTTCCCTACACGAGACCTCTTCTGAGATCTCAGAATTCTCCATTTGATATTAGAGTTTCTCTAACTCTAGAACAAGATTACTCCTTTCTTGACTGGGATTTGGGGATTTAGAAGCCCAACTTTTAATGGCACTCTTGGTTGCACGAAGTTTATATTCCTAGATATAACTTGGAGTTCCCACAACATGGGTCTTCCACACATTAGTTACAATTTGAACAATTTCCTCATCTTACAGCTAAGAAGAGCTAAACTTGAAAAGGATAGGACCTTCATTCCCTAGAGCTTTGAATTATAACGTAATCGACTTCTAATATGAAATAGAGGAAGGGATAATACTAGATATGGGAATATATTTTTTCAAGAGGAGATGATTGCTTACCTGGAATCTATCCAACTTGGACACAATTTGGCTCGACCCTAATCACTTATTGTTCTAGGCAAAGATCCCTTTCACCGGCTTGATATTTGTAAACCCCTAGACCGCCTTTGGATACTCAATCGATTCTCCAAATGGGTCTCTAATCTTCGAGCCACCTTGTATTTATTTTGAATAAATAGTCGTGTTGAAATATCCAACAACAATGTTGTTCAGATGGAAGCCGAACCCCCTCAGATCCTCAAAAGTGTTCCAAAATTCCATCTTTTTGCAATGCAAAACTAGAACATAAATGTTTCATACTCTAATAATTTATTTTTCTTCAACGTCTTCAAGTTACACCATAATCCAATTAGGGATTTCCCATTTATCTACAAGGGAAAACCTTCTCTTGTCCCACAATGATAATAAACCTCCAGAACATCCATCTGAATTCAATATACTACTGTGCCATTGTCATTTTTTCCAATTTTGTTCATCACTGATTAACTATCTTCCTTACTCATTTTTGTCACCTGGATAAGAAGGATAGATATCTGTTCATATATGATTATTCTTCCAATGACTTTAGTCTTATAGTTTCCTCCTAACCCTCTACAATTCCAGGAGACTACATTTATCATTTCCTAACACCATGAGGGGTGTTCTTTGACTTTCAATTCTCGTTTCTACTACCGATATTCTTTCATGATGCCACAATTTTTACATGTTATTATAGACTAGAATAATTCCCCTCATCTTTATTCATCTATGCTTGCTCTTCCCTATATGTTTTGTTTGATTTTCTCGCCTTCCTTCCCAGATTCTCTCTTTCTTCCTCTTTAAGCTCAAAAGTTTCTTCTTGGGACAACTTTGACATAGAGTGGGTGGTTGAACCTGAGACCCCAGACCTACCCTCAGGATTTGATTTTCCCACTGGAGATGACTCTTGATGCCTTATTTTCCCATCATCCACTTGTCTTCAAGGATATTCCTTTACCTCTACCTCTACTTCCTCCCTTATTTATCCTTCTTCCTCTGCCCCTTTATTGAAGCTGGATAAGACTTGAAACTTGTTATCATTTTGGCATCTCTCCCAAGCCAAAGGGACTGAGGTCTTAGGGTTTATTTTCTTATTTTTTTTATGAAATAATTAGAATTTTGATTATCAAAATATTTAGACTTAGGTATGAAAATTGCTCAGAGTTAAAGAGAGCATTACAATTTTTTTCAAAAAACAAATTGTCCTCTTTTATACTATAAAGCCTAACATATTGGCCACATAAGAGAAGGAAAAAAAACATAAGAGACTAGATTGAAGTAAAGAAAATAATATCTGCACCAGAGTCCTTTCATTAGCAGGTTGAACCATGGAGAATTCATCCATTGGAGACACCTCAGTCTTCTCATGAGAAGGCCTGTTGTCTTATTTCCCCAACGAACCGATATCATCTTGCATTACTTCCATAATTTCCTTCAAATGAACATAACAGGATTCATTTCGTTCATTTGCCAACATCCTATGTTCTTGGTGAACCCTCCTTATTTCCAAAATGGCATTTCTCAAATCAACCAGATTCCCTCTCGTGACCCATTCAACCTCCAACAACCTACGATGAATATCCTTAGCCTCACCTACTTGCACATGGTATCTTCTTTCCAAGTCATCCAGCCGAGTGCCCTTTCACGTAATGTCTAGAGAGATCCATTTATTCTCTTACAAAACCACCTTTGAGACCTCATATACACAATGAAGCATATTCTTGTAGTCTTCCGTAACATTTTTCATGTCCCAAACGCCATGCAATATTTCCTCCAACCTATCCATCTCCTTCGATTGAGGCTCAACAAAAAGGTTATCCATGGCTCTGATATTCCTCAGACACAAAGGATTATGATAGGAAAAGGGAGGTTTTGGTATGCTCTTAGAAGAGCCACCTCCCACAGCGTGTGAACTGATAAACTCAACAATGGACAAATATCACAAGGAAACTTGCCAAAAGGAGAATTTGAAATCACGCTAAAGGGAGCATCCAGATGGATGTTAATAAATAATGTCCTCGACTGCATCCTCCTGATACCATCTATCCCATACACATTTAATACCACCACAGGGTAGAGTTTCCATTCCCATCTCCCGCTCTTCCAAACAAGCGCCAGTAAATCTACACCTAGCTGGATAACAAAGCCTAATATGCCTAAGGAAGAAAGATACTCGCCCATTTAAAAATCAGATTGTTGATTTTATCAACCTTTAACCGCCCTTGGCCTAGGGTGACACTTTTGTTAGCTTGTTGATCCACTAGGAAATTGATATGCCTCCTTACATGAAAGAGCTGAATTTTAGAAAACTCTTTTAAAAAATGAGAATTCTCTTATGGGCTTTCCCTATCTCCTCCTTTCGGCCTTATTGTATGTTATGCATGGCTTGTATTACGATCTAGGAGTCACCAAAAACTTGATAGTCATGGATGTTAAGGTCTTGCATAAGCTTGAAACCTAGCATGAGAGCCACTCACTCAACTTGATTATTCATTCTTTGTCCCAAACCCCAAGCAAAAGAAGCAACTTGTTTTCCGCCATGGTAAAAAAAACTTCTCACACCTGCCTCCCTAAGGTTTCCTTTTGAAGCACCGTCAAAGAAAAGAGAAAACCTTCCTTTCCTTGTCAAAAACTCTTCCGAGGACATATCAAGGGCCCAACTGGGCCTTTTCAAAACAGATTTAGACTGAAGGGAGCTACCCCCCAAGAGATGTGAATCCCATTGAAGTTTAGACATGGAAAAAATAGAGGAAGAGCAAAGGGCCTAACCTTGAACAGAGAAAAATTCCTTCAGTTGATTTTTTTCACTCGAGGCTACCCTTTCAGGGACTACTCTCTTTTATTCAAAGGTTTGTCTATTCTTGGAAATCCAAATTTTCTAGAGAACATAATTAGGGACAAATTTCCACAAAATGGATAGAGAACCTTTCTCATGAAGAGAACCTAGGAATTTTATTGCACACACCTGAAAGAAACCTTCAATACTATCTGACAAATGAAAATCGGAGCTTAAGTCTTGAAGGAAAAGGCCCCAGAATTTTGAAGAGAGTGAACAAACGATGAAGAGATTCTTGATAGTAGACTCATCCTTTTTATAGAGAACACACCTCCCAGGACCTTCAAACCCTCTCCGAATCAAATTGTCAAAAGTTAGGATCTTTTGGCGAACCACAAGCCAGGAGAAGATGATAAGTTTAGGTGGGAAATTTTTATTCCAAACCTTTATCCATATGCTAGAGGAAGGGGGATAAGGGAGTCCCTTGAGGAGGGACATGTATCCTTCCTTAAAAATATATCGACCTTTATCTCCCCATCCCTTGGAATCACGATCTCTTCGGTGGGAAAGAGTTTTCCCATTCATATTTAAAAGTAGCTTAGAGTATTCGACTTTCATCTAATCTGAAATATCAAGCCGTTTCCAATATTTCCAACAACCATTTTCATGCCAAGAGGAGAGATCAAATAATGTGACATACCCCTTCTCCTACAACCAACCTGTGATCCCTATAATATTCTCCTTCTCGCATATCAACCCAAATATCAACCCTCTTCCCACTTCTTGGGACCCAGTGAAGATGATCCTTGATTAGAATGGAAGATTACTTACAAATATCTCATATGTAGGATCCTTAACCTACCAAATCTAGATCTAGACACTTGACCCTTTAATTTTTAATATAGTTCTTTAGAATGATCTCCTTCCACTATTATTTATTTCCAGTGACTATTCTCTAAAGCAGCTTTGCTCCTAGTGCTAAATTCATTAGCCTTGGTTCACGAACCATTACTCCTCCTCGACTTTTCTCAACACAAAAAGTTTCCCACTTTAAAAGATGAAAGTTCTTTTGACTATCATTTCCACCTTGCTAGAGAAACCTGCTTATTTCCTTATTGACATTGCTCATTACCCCTATAAGAGAAATCATAGAAGAGTAGAAAAAGATTAGAAGGTCAGAAATAACTAGTTTAACTAATGTGATCTTACTAGCTAGATTTAGCCATTTATTTCCCCAAGAGGAAATGAGTCTCTTGATCTTTTGAATAACGTATTCCCAACCACATGCTTTTCATTTCTTTAAATAGATGGGAACAACCAGGTAATGGAAAGAAGTCCAACTGCTCAAACCTTTGAACCCAAGGGTCCTAACAACCATACTTGTGAGAAAATGAGAGAAATTCCAAGTATAAACACAACATTTCCAATGTTGGTATCTCCTCCTGAAGCGAGGAAGAAAGAGGATAGGACATCCTTAAAGCTGCTAACAACCCTCTAAGAGGCACCACCAAGAAATATAGTATTGTTAGTGAATTGGGCATGATTTTCTACGTTTACTCCTCGAATAATAACAATTTTAGGAAGACAACAGTCGTTCATTTTCTAATTCAAGGTTCTACTGAAATCTTCCGCCATGATGATGTAAAGGAACAGAGAGAGCGAGAAACCTTGATGTATCCCCCTAGTCACCCGGAAGAAAGAGGTGGTCTCTAATTAATTAAGGGAGAAATCCATGGACTTACCATGCAGGCCCGAACCCAATTAATCAATTTCTCAACAAAACCAAAGTACTTTAGGACTTTAAACAAAAAATGACGCCTAAGTCTGTCGAATGCATTAGCCATGTCTAGTTTAATGGCCATACCTTTCTCTTTTCTTCCATATATAGAGTTAATATCCTCCTGAACAACACTAATGTTGTCCAATATTTGTATGATGATAATAAAACCACCTTGATTAGGAGAGATTACTTTTTTAATGATCTTCTTAATCCTTCTAGCTATAATTTTGGCAAGGATCTTGTAGGAATAATTGCAAAGGGAGATGAGTTGAAAACAATTGATCAACGTGGGATTTCTTTCTTTGGGAACTAAAGTAATGAAGGAGGATTTTGTGGCACCCACGATCTTATCTCTCCCCATAGTGCAGTTTAGCATTCAACAAATATCTCTCTTGATTAAACCCCAAAACCGTTTGAAGAAAGCAATTGTAAACCCATCCGGCCCAAGGGTCTTTTCTAGATGAAGCAACCAAATTTCTCTCCTAATCTCCTCTTTTGAAACCAACTTGAGTAGCTCCCCATTGTCTTTGTCCGTTACTATCTCCGAAATGTTCGTGCACAAAATGTCCTTTGTATCCTCATCTTCATTTTCCTCCTCCTTATGCAACTGCTAGAAGAAATTGAAACCTTCCTCTTTGATTTGTTGAATCATGGAGAGCTTCCCATGATCACTATCCAAGTCAAAGAGAGTGTTTCTTCTCATTCTCCCCTTACACTGTATGGAAGTACTTTGTATTTTTGTCTCTAGCCTTGAGCCATAGACACCAAGGTTTTTTCCTCCACATCTCCTCTTCCTTCCTCTCTTGGTTTAGAATATTTTCTTCAATCTCTTTTTACCTACAAAAGAACTCTTCTGAGATCTCAGAATTCTCCATTTGATATTGGAGTTTCTCCAACTCCATAACAAGATTACTCTTTTCTTGACTAGTATTTGGGGATTTATAAGCCCAACTTTTGATGGCACTCTTGGTTGCACGAAGTTTAGATTCCCATATATAACTAGGAGTTCCCACAAAATGGGTCTTCCACACATTAGTTACAATTTGAACAATTTCCTCATCTTGCAACAAAGAAGAGATGAGCTTGAAATGGATAGGACCTCCATTCCCTAGATCTTTGAATTATAGAATAATCGACTTGTAATACGAAATGGAGTAGGGAAGAATCTTAAATACAGGAATATTATTTTTCAAGAGGAGCTAATTGCTTACCAGGAATATATCCAACCTAGACATAGTGTGGTCCAACCTTAACCACCTATTGTTCTAGGTAAATATCCCTTTCAATGGCTTGATATTTGTAATCCCCCATACCGCCTCCAAATATTAAAGCGATTCTCCAAAGGGGTCTATAATCTTCGAGCCACCTCGTATTTCTTTTGAATAAATAGTCATGTTGAAATCTCCCGCAAAAATGTTGTTCAGATGGTAGTCGACCCCCCTCATATCCTCAAAAGAGTTCCAAAATTCCATCCTTTTGCAATGCAAAACTGGAACATAAATGTTACAGACTAAGAATTTATTTTTCTTCAACATCTTCAAGTTCCACCATAATCCAATTAGGGATTTCCCATTTAGCTACTAGGGAAAACCTTCTCTTGTCCCACAACAATAATAAACCTCCAAAACTTCCATCCGAAGAGACTACTGAACTATTTTCGTTTTTCCAATTTTGGTCATTACTAATAAACTATATCCCTTACTCATTTTTGTATATTGGATAATAAGGATATATACTTGTTCATATCAGATCATTCTTCTAATGACTTCAGTCTTAGAGCTGCCTACTAACACTCTACAATTCTAGGAGACTTCCTTTATCATTTCCTAACACTATGAGGGGTGTTCTTTGAATTTAAATTCTTGTTGCTACCACTGGGTTTCTTTCCTGATGCCACAATTTTTACATATTGTTCTAGACTAGCCTGCTTCCCCTTAGCTTTATCCCTTTCTTCTTGCTCTTCCCTATATAACACATATTTCATTAAATTTGTAATTATTTAGTGGATCTAGAATTTAGAGCTTCCGCTAGATTGAGTTCTTTCAAAATGAAGAAAGTCACAACCTTTGAATCCTTACATAATTTCTATAAATATTATTTATAGTTTGTATTAAATGTTAAGTTGATTAAATTATTTTATGACATAATTACCAGCATTGTATTTGTTACTACAACAATTATAGATAATGTCATAGTAATTATTTTTGTCTTTGTTGAGTATGTTGTTTTATTTTTGGAAGTTGGCACCACTTATAATCAAAACGAGAAAATATTTTATGACTTTAAAGTCTAAGTTTTACCCTTGTAATGATTAAAATAAATTGTGAATTAAAATAGCAACATAATTTATTGTTGTTGTTGTTGGTAGTGGTAGTGTATTAAAAACTAAGTTGATGAATGTTTACTTTATGAATAATAGATTAACGCAAGAAATTTCTTACCTATAAATTTATTTAATGATATTGATGTTAGTAAAGCCTCCCTTATTTATTAATATTACTTATTTTAAAAATAAAAAACAATTATGAACTAGAATAGCATTAGTGCAGTACAGTTTGATTTTTTTCATATACAAGAGGAAAGGGGGAAAACCAACTGAACTAATTATTGCAAGTGTTCATTATTTATTTATGAAGTATTTGAATAATCGTTGTTTAATTGAAAAGAGCATATTATATTGAAAATATAGATATCTTACAATATTTATATTATCATTAAGATTTTATATCATCTATTAATTTATGTTTGGGCACAGAGGAATTGAACCACCATCGTCCTGCTTGTAATGCTGGTGCTCTTCCAATGAGCTAGCACCCTTTACAACATGAGAGGAGAGGGACTGTGTTAAAACCTAGATTACACCTTTCTAATCCTCTGTGACAAATCAAAATGATGAAAGTCTTAGACTTTGATTCTTTCAAAATGATGAAATTCTTAGACTTTGATTCCTTACATAATTTCTATTAATATTATCTATAGTTTGTAGTAAATGCTAAATTGATTAAGTTTATGTAATGACATTAATATTGTACATGTTACTATGATTAAGCAATTGAATTATAATTTGATATGGTAACTAGTACATTGTTGGTGTTGAGTTCCTATACTAATAGAAGGTTGGCACAATTTTAGAATGACCCATTTAAAAACTATTTAATGACATAATACAAATGTGTTTGTAACTATAACAATTTTAATTCTCTACATAGCAAGTAATATTGTATGTGTTGAATATCATGTTGTAATATATTAGAAGGTTGGCAACATTTTACAAGTGACAAGAAAAACTATTATATATTAAGTGTTACTATGCTAAGTTTATTATTTTAACGATCAAAATCAATTATAAGTTAGAATAAAAATATAAATTATTGATATTACTATTATTTATATTTTCTAATAAAAGTTAAGTTGATTAATGATTATATCACGAAAAACAGATTGTAGAAGTTTTTTTACATATTATTATTAAAGTTATTTAATGACATTAATAATCAATGTTTGTTGCTATTATTATCTTGGAATTTCATTTAATTTAAATTATGTTAACTAAAGTGTCTTGGTTGAGTTACCATAGTAAGTCTAAGTCTTTTTTGAGTATGATGATTTATTTTTTGGAAGTTGGCACCACTTGATAGTGGACAGGAGAAAATATTTTATGACTTAGAGTAAAATAGGTTTTATCTTAGTAATGATTAAAATAAACTATGAATTAGAATAGAGACATAATTTATTATTATTATTGTTGGTGGTGGCGGCATATTAAAAACTAAGTTAATGAATGTTGATTTTATGAATAACAGATTTATGTGAGAAATTTTACCTATAAATGTATTTAATGATATACTTTGATTATCATTATTATTTATATTTACTTATTAAAACAAAAGTCACCAATATTTGACTAGTGAATTATTAATAATTTGTGTAATAAATTTCGTACATAATATAAAGTTATTTAACAACATATTAATATTGTGTTGTGACTATTATTAACTTATGTAGTATTGACATTAAATGTTAATACTTGGTTATTGATTTTCAGGATTAAGCTGTGTGAATCTTTTCAAGGAATAATAAATTTTACATTGTTCCCCCGACGATCATGCATGGAGTGCCCACTTGAAATGTTGGTTTGAAAAACTCACTGACAACTTAATCCAAAAAATCATTCACAATGATGACAAATTGTGAAAGCCTACACTCTGAAAATGTTACTACTTTGTCTTTGTTGAGTATAAGATATTGCACTAGTACAAAGTTTGCACCAC
>LPNX010543553.1:654626-686549 GCA_001517045.1 Pseudotsuga menziesii | reverse complement strand
CGTTCAAAGAGAAAATTACATTCATGAATCATCTCCACCTAATCTCCTTATATTTAGTCAAGCAAAATCAATTACAACTTGTGCACCACATTTATTTATCGTGGTCTTCCTGCAATCTTCTTTCTTTTGCAACCATGCCCAAATTATGGTATTAAATGGAATAGATCCAAGTCATGTGTCATCAAGGTTTGGTACCCAATATTGTTCTAAAATTTTCCCTTGTATTTCCTTGAACTAGGATTCCATAAATCAACCTTTACATGAAGAGTCTCACTTTCATAATTCTGGAAGATATATGAGGTGGTTTTTTCCATCCAAATCATCTCTCATTCATCTTCAGTTCATGATATAATTAGCAACATCTTTCCTTTCTCAACTTCAATCATAGGATTGAATCTTAGCTTTAGCTTGTTGCACTTGGATCCAACATATACCAGTTCATCAGTCACATTATCAAAATCTCCATCCATAATACTTATATTACATGCAGTGCATTACGATCACCATTAAATCTCACATTGATTAAATTGTCTTTATGATGCAATGTATTTGATGATAATGTCTAACATGAATTAAAGCTAACATGTTGTTACTACTTAATGATTAATTTTTTGGATTAAGTTATGTGAAATATTTTTAGTCCACAATGAGTTTTTCATGGTTCCCGTAACAAGCATGGGTGGAGTGTCCACTCAAAATGTTGGTCTGAAAAAATTTCACACAATTTAGTCCAGAAAATCAATCACAATGATGATAAACTGATAAAACCTGCACACTCAAAATGTTAGAACTGTATTTATTGAGTATAAGTTAATATACTAGTACAAAGTTTGCACCACTTTAAAGTCTACACAAGAAAATATAATTATGAATTTGAATGCAACATAGTAGGACAATTAAATTTATATCAACTATAATAACAAATAATAGGGAAAACTCACTTCAAACCTTATTGCAAGTGCCTTACATTTATTCACAAAGCAAGTCTATAAGATGTTTTAAGGTGCATTCGCATAAAGTATCATCACATGAATTAACATTGAAGTTGAACCGAAATTTTCATATATGTAGCAAATAATATAAAATTCCTCAAAAGGTAGCTTGAAGAGAATATTTGATATACCACAAACAATGACAACTTTTTCTTCATGTATATTAATTAGTCATTCAAAAAGAAAATTTACATTCATGAATCATCTCCACCTAATCTCCTTATATTTTATCAAGCAGATCAAGTACAGCTTGAGGATGGAGATTTCCATAGTTAATCATAATGACAAAGAGAGTTTATGGAATTAAATTGTGTGTATTGAAACGTCCCTATGTTTCGAGTGGACACTCCACCAATCATCAGGGGAACAAAATGAAAAGCTCAAAGTGGTATTGAAGAGAGTGAGCAAAAGCTAATAATAAATAAGGTAAGGGTTTTGTACATGCATTAATGAATATAATTATGCACATTTGATATAGTGAGATGTTGTGTTGATCTAAAAGACAAATTGAAAAGTTAAAATTTGAATGGTGTTATCTAATTCGCATTAAGTATCATCACATGAATTAACATTGAACTTGAAGTGAAATTTTCATATATGCAGTAAATAATATAAAATTCCTCAAAAAGTAGCTTGAAGAGTATTTATTATACTACAAACATTGAAAAATGTTTCTTCATGTATACTAAAAGTCATTCAAAAAGCAAAATTACATTCATGAATCATATCCACCTAATCTCCTTATATCCACTCAAGCATATCAAGTACAACTTGTACACCACATTTATTTATCTTGGTCTTCCTGCAATCTTCGTTCTTTGGCATCCATGCCCAAACTACGGTATTATTTGGAATAGATCCATGTTCTGTGTCATCAGGATTTGGTACCCAATATTGTTCTAAAAATTCTCCCTTGTATTTCCCTGAGCTAGGATGCCACCAATCGATCTTTACATGAAGGGTCTCGCGATCATCATCTTGGAAGATATTTGAGGTGCCTTTTGCCATCCAAATCATCTCTCCTTCATCATCATTTCCTGATCTAACAAGCAACATCTTTCCTTTCTCAACATCAATTTTAGGATCGAATGTTGGCTTTGGCTTGTTGCACTTGGGTCCAACATATATTGGTTCATCTGTCACATTATCAAAATCCCCATCCATAATACTTGATATTTCATGGAGTGCATTACCATCAACGTTAACATTTTGCCTCGTCTTGGGCAAAAAATCATAAGAAGAAGAATCACTTTCATCCAAGGGTGTATAGTCATTGTAGATTCCATCTAATGCATCAAGAAATCTTTTCTAATACTCTAGTTTTTTACTTCACTCCTCTGTAACAATTGGTGAATTCTCATTGCCAATAGTCTCTTTCCACATTTTTATGTATGATTTTATTCCTTCCTTTAGTTCTTTTAAATAAACGTCATTGTCTTTGGGACGTAAGAAAGATGGCTTCCCTGTGGGCAATATAGGTTGACCTTCATCATATTATATTCCACAAATCAATTGGTTTTGACCACTCAAGGTCTCTGATGGATTCTTTATACCTCATAACAGGAACATCATTGAGTACAAGAAATTGGAAGTACTGGACATTAAGATGTCCAACTAGTGCATTTTTCCCCTCCTTGATGTACCCATTAAGAAATTTTTTGAAGTCATACACTCTGTCAATAAGTTTAGGTGGAAACACTCGTTTTTCTTCTATTGTGCGATATGTATACATCATCTCAGGTAAAGAATATATATCTTTATTTTTCAAGTTGGAAGAAATTCTTCTGTAGGTTCCACCTATGTCTTCATGGGTGTGCCCCACAAGCAAGAACCCAACCTCAATAGTGATGAAGACACGAAGTGCAGTTAATAGTGATAGAAACATGAAAACATAATGATTCTTATTATCACTAACTGCATTGTCCAACTGCAACAACAAATGTGGAGGAAGAGGTTTAAAATCAAAATTTTGATTTTTTGAGATTCCATTTAAAGATAGAAAAGAATCCTTGTGCACTCTACATTTTGAGTAAATAGAATTTTGAAGTAATGCATTTGAAAGTGGGTTTCTTGAACTTCCAGTCTCATAAAGGAAAACACCATACATATCAAGGTGTGGGTCTTCAAGGTCCCTCAAGCACTTTGCAAGAGTTGTAATGGTAAATTGTGATCCCATGTGTACAAATGGTGGGGAGAAATGACCAAAACCTCATGTGCTATGCCCATGTGTTAGCATACCTGTCAACGACAAACCCAAGTTTGTTCTTGCAAAAGATTTTGATTTGACACGTAATATTGGGATTGAAGTATTTGTTTTGTCCATTTTATCATGGATAATGCTCAAGTATTCCTTTGGATACCGCTCTGACATAATTCTGTGGGCATAGAGGAATATCTTCCACACATAACAATCTTGTTATGTTTCTTCAGTCTAGCTCGTTCCTTTTCTTCCAACTCTTTCATAGTCGATGTCTTCATTTGTGCTTTCAACACGATACATTCACTACATTTACTGAAGTTAGTGTTCTTTGAGAATACCACATCTGGAAAATGACTATTCCAAATCTTGCTCATTGTTCGTTGTGATATTGATGGAAAATTGAGCTCTTGAAGAGCCTCATTGATTTCTTTTAACAAAGAACTTTGGGTGTATGTTGATGGAAGCAATCTTAAAGGAGCAGTTGTTCCATCTTCTTCAACTTGTCGTGTTTGGTTCAGAGAAAAATTTGAATTATCCATTACAATTTTTGTGCAATATTTCTATGGCTGCCACAGTATGTGCACGTGCTTTTGATTTGTTGGTGTTACCATGAATTCCTTTGACATATCCTTGTTGGATATTATGTTGGTAAGTATAGAATGTGCTTTGAGGAATATTATGTATGTTGTACCATGCTTTCTTACAAATAATATCTCCATTAAACCTCATGTCCTTTACTTTCCTAATAGTAGGAGGTAGGCCATGGCCATGGCTCTTTGACATGATTGTGAATTCAAGACAAATTCCCTAATGCCATTTTTATTTAAGAGTTTCATACCCCTTCTAGCAGCTGCAATGGCTTTCCTATCCACATGTTGAAGA
The DNA here is from genome assembly GCA_001517045.1 of Pseudotsuga menziesii. Taxonomy (NCBI): domain Eukaryota; kingdom Viridiplantae; phylum Streptophyta; class Pinopsida; order Pinales; family Pinaceae; genus Pseudotsuga; species Pseudotsuga menziesii. The sequence goes on along the minus strand of LPNX010543553.1, from coordinate 682,475 downwards.
CAATATTGTTTGCAACATTCATCCGCTGTCAAAAGTCATATTTATTTCTCTTCATTTCTCTGTATTTGAAAGTTTCCAACTTTTATTGTAGCCACAACTCGTTTAATCCTTTTATATGGCCTTGTTACGTACATAGCAATTGAGTCTGGATGTTTTTCATTATAAATATCACCATCCCATGTGTTTAAGGGACATGTGTCCTCTATAAGATCCCATACCATCATTTCCTTGGGTGCCTCTTTGAATTTTTCATTCACCCTTTAAATCTCACATTCAGTGTCCAACAACTTATTTATTGGACATCCAACCAAACAATGTATAGACTTATCCCCAATCCTTTATCTTTCACAATTTCTATCTATATCTTCCTTAAAAACACCAAATTCATTCTCATCTAACATTTCACCCTCAACCATGTCATCCTCACAGACATTAACTATGATCCCTTTGGCAATGCACATTCTTGTTCCCGTGCATTCATGTGTAAGAGAAACCTTTTTACACGTGAATGTAAGCCTATCTTGGGGAGTATTTACTAGATGATCATGAGAATGAGGTTCCAAATCTGATTCTAGCCAAATCTCATAGGATCCCAATGCACCCCCTAGTGTATTCTCAAATCCTGTTGGATGTGGCAAAAAAGCATCATGTTTTAACACCTTTTCAATGTTAACCACTATGGATCCTTTATTTACCATCCTTCCATGCACCTTATGACCAATATTTATATTGAATATGGAGCCTTCTGTTGGAGCAGGGCCCCGCAGCTACAGGAAAAGCTGCTATATCGGGACAATAAAGTCAAAGAGAATAGTACCTGAGTGACTGAGAAGAGAGAGCTCACCTACTGCACTAAAGGCAGCGGCCGAGAAGAGAGAGCTCACCCATTGCACTAAAGGCAGCAGCCGAGAAGAGAGAGCTCAACCACTGCACTTAAGGCAGCGGCGAAGAAAGGAGGGCTCAACTACCCTCATAAATGAAAAAGGGAGCAACGGGCCGAGGTATTGAAGACAAAGGACAGAAGGGGAGCGACCGAGGAAGCGGCGCCTATACCCACGATCAGTGCCGGGAAGCGTGGAAGACTGCAGAGAGCTGTGGTGTGATGGAAAGCGGTAGTTCAAAGTACATATAGGTCGACTCTCACAGTTAAGGTTTATTTTGGGTTATTGTTGGGAAAGGCCCACAGTTTTGTAATGGCGAGACCTTCGGGTTGCCTATAAAAGCATGTATTTTGTATTGTAAAAGGTTAGCTATTCAGACATTGAGCTATTCAGATAACTAGCTAGCTAGACATTCAGATAGTCAATTAGTCTGTTAGTTCATAGACAATAAAGCTCTGGTTCTGTATTCAGTCTGTAGTTATCTTACTGTAACCAGTAGCCAGCATGAATGTAACAATCTGTAGGGATTGAGAGAGAGAGGGAGAGAGGAAGAGTATATTGTAAGAAGGAAATATAAGAAGAGAGAAGAGATCTAGGAGAGAAGGGCTCCCGGCAGTGTGCGCGGAGTTACCCAGAAGATCTCAGCTGCATATGAGGTTGCAATAGAACTGTGTTTACTCTTCCAAGTTATAATATATAAACCAGTTCCCATGGACATAGCTTCTACCCTGGAAGTGAACCACGTAAAATCAGTGTGTCGTGCGATTGATTCATGTGATTGTGTTTACTTATTGCTATCTGTCATTCATTACATGAACTTTGCTTACAGTTAATGTATGTATGCTGTCTTTCAGTTACAAGTAGCATAGAGGTTTACATGCAAGTTGAACGAATCAAGTATTCTGTGTAAGAGTTTAGCAGTACTTGATTCACGATAGTAATAGTTACAGTGTTAAGTGACTTTTGTGTACAAGTTCAACAGGATTGCGCATAGTCAATGTTAAGCATATTAGACTGTAGAAGTCTAAATGAGGCTGTTTAACTCAGCTAGTATACCTAAGGGAGAAAGCCTTTAGACCCACAAGTACAGAAAGGAGATATCGCACCATCCGAGGAGTTGTAGTGTGAGATATCGCAGGTTAAGGGTTGAGCGGAGAAGATAGATTGCACATCGTCCTGGAAGCCGCGGTGCGCTAAGACCCAGTTCCCTATCAGAGCCAGCAAGTGAGGGAGAAATAGCCGCGCAGAGAGATCCCACTGGCTAAGAAGAGATAAGAACCACCAGGATGCTACAGAACCTGGTTGAGGACACTTGAGTCTTCAGCCAACCCATAAGATCACTTCGGGTGAGACTTCAAGCCATTCTGCGGTCTGTTACCGAAAGGGCTAGTGAGCTAGGGGTATTTTTGGTACAGTAAAGTAAAACCGGGTCTGCCCAGAAAGCAACCAACAAATGGTTCCGTTGTCAGCTTTGAACACATTGCAGAGCTAATGTTCTGTTGGCATCCTACGAAAGAGGAACTCAACCAGTGGGTTGGGTCTAAGGAAAAAGAATTTGCTGCAACAGAAAACAAGAGTCCTAGACTGAGTACAGAGGACTGGTTGCAAAAACATATCTTCACAGACCTGCATACGATATTTTTTGCAACCTACGCAAATGAGTTGTACGACTGGTTATCAAAGTTGACTGATAAGAATATATTCAAGAAGAAAAGAAACATTGTTTGGACACCAGAGCTGATTCAGACCGTAAGGAGTATCGATAATCCCATTTCACGAGTAGTATACTTCTGGCTTGCGAGTGTGCTAGAAGGCTTCATTACAGAGTTTGTAGTCGATCAAAGAAAAAGCTTCAGCGAAGCCAAGTGGTACTTCTTCAAAGGATATCACGGTAAGTACCTGAACTCTTTAAATTTGTCCATTAAGATGTTATTACATGAAAAAGGAGTAATGGATATGTTTTCAGACCAATAAGCTAAGAAAGTGTAATGTCACAAGAGTTTGAGAGTGATTTTGATGACCTTGGATGTACACGTAGTGGTAATAAATACAAAGTAGATTTCAGATCCTCTCTCTTTGAAAACAGTTCAGACAACACTAGAGAACAGAGTCACAGTAATATAAAGAGAACAATAGGGGGTATCCCTTACCACCCTTATACCCCATAGAAAACAACCGGGACTCAGAATAATCCCGCAGGAACTACATCTAGTAGTTCACCCACAACACATACTACCGCTACATCGCCTACATCTATACCGCCGAGTGGTAGTAATATAGCACATTAGCATCCACCACGTAGAAACAGAATGGGGGATGACATGAAGTTACCTACCTTCAAGGGTACAGGGGCAGAAGACCCAGAACAACATTGGTTCCTATGCGAAGCCATATGGACCATCAAACAGATTCAAGACAATAATACTAAACTTGTACAGTTGGCTACCACACTTAGAGACATAGGTCTAACATGGTATATGAAGTATACCACAGCGCAGCCCAAAATGCTCGTATAGGTTAGGACCGCCATGATCAAAGAATTTAAGAAACCTAAGTCTGAGTCACAGTGCATTACAGAGCTCAAAGACATCAAACAGCTACCCTCAGAGTTAGTATGGGACTTTGACCATAAATTTAAAGCTCTTATAGACCAGGTCAGCTTTGAGTTTGCGCCAGAGCAACATAAGGAATGGTTCATTGCAGCACTGCTCCCGCATATCAGACTTCCCTTCATGCAACAGAGACTCCGTACGCAGGATGAAGCGTTGGAGATGGTAATGAAACTAGAGGCTTCACCTCTAGATGAGACCAGTACAGGTATGAAAAACCTGCAAAACCAGTTAGCTAATCTCACCGTACAGCTACATGAGATTAGAAAAGGAAAAGAGATTGCACAAGAACTATGGTGCACAAAGTGTAAAGGACAGGGCCATACTAAAGATAACTGTCCAGTATTTGTTGAATATTTAGCAAGTGGGGCTCCTAACCCCTTAATACAGACCCAAGGGCCATGGTGTGAACTCTACAGAACTAGAGGACATAGACCACAAGAATTCCCTTTACTTCAGAAGTATTTACAGACCCCTAATAACTTATACTATAACTTCTATAAGTCCGTAGGACATGATGAACATAATTGTAGAGCTTATGATCTCATGATCGAGAGAAAACATGACTTGTACAGATTCCAATCAGAGACACTAGGTCTAGCAGCAGGACCACAGCATGAACCGGCTCATGTTGGCTATGATGGAGGATTTAGAGGACGAGGCCGTGGAGGAGGCTTTGGTCGTGGTGAAGGATTTGGCCGTGGCCGTGGACTGATTACTTGTTACAACTGTGGAGTTGTAGGACATTATGCTAGGGACTGTCAGAACCCTACTACCATATGTAACTATTGCAAATATTACGATCACGTTATAGAAGAATGTCCTACCTTGATAGCTAAGATCAGGGACCCTAAGGCAGCAGTACACCAGAACATTCAACTTATTGTTGCTGAGAAAAAAGAGCCAGAACCATGATTCAACATTGTGACTCACAGCGGTGCTTCTACTAGTAGAACATCGCAGGATACTGAAAAGAATATAGGTTCGAAGTGGGTGCGCAAAGCCACTAATAAATCAACACCACTCGACCTACAGAAGAATAAAGAAACATTTCAGGAAGCTAAAACTTTCTTTAATGACCCTACACCAGTAGGATCATAGGTACAGTCGTCTAGGGGTGTACTACAGCAAACACCTTGTGGCATTTGTCCTGTCTAGACATCGGAGACTACCACATCAAGAAGGTGCGACGAGGATGAGTGGACAGGAAGCGTACAATCCTTCCTGCGGAGTTGCTTAAAACTTGTGAGAAATGAGAAAGCTATCGGAGAGCTTTAGCACATTATAGACCAGTGTCAGTAGTCTTCTTCTGTGAGCAGTGCGTAGCGTACTGTTCATAGTATTATGGGCCATACAAGAACAGGAAGAGAGACGCGACTCACAGCCCAAGTTGGAGAATTTGAAATGGATGAGGTAATCCTAGATTTAGGATCAAAGGTAAATGTTCTGACTAAGCAGACATGGGAACATATGGGTAGCCCTAACTTAGCTAGATCTCCTATCCATCTGAGACTAGCCAATCAGCATAGGGTATCGCCACTGGATCGATTACCGCAAGTGCCAGTTGACATTGACGGAGTTCATAGCTTTGTGGAATTTGAAGTTATAGAAATAATTGGTGATAGTAGACCGTACCTAGCTCTACTAGGTATTGATTGGGCAATTGATAACATGGCTGTTATCGATTTAAAGAAAAGAAAAATGACCTTTAAGTATACACAGATCTGGGTCATCGCACCGTTGGATTCTCTTCAGGGTCCTAGATATATTGAACCTATCCGAGCAGAGGAAGAGGCACGTAATATGGAGAGCCTCTATCAGATGACGGCTAATCATAGTGATTACATCAATCCGACCATAGAAGGAAACATTAGTTGGCGATGCGACAGCTCATGCGCATCAGACTCAAATGTTGGTCTAGAGAACTGGCAGAACAGACTTTACGAAGTATCAGCTCGTAGATGTGCGTTTATGACTAAGTCACTACAATGGATTGGTGCAGAGATTATGGATACTCCATCATTTGATGGCTTAGCAGACGTCAATGACTTCCTACAACAGTTTGAACAAGAAATTCCTCATGAGCAGAGGATGTCCGTTATTGACCTTGCAGTAAGAGCCACACCTGCAAGATGGTGGCACACACATAAAGAGCATATCGCATCATGGGATGATCTTAAGAGATTGATGGCGATCAGATTCTCTAATGACAAGGAGTGTCTACAGTAGAGGTATACAGGAGAAAGTGACCCCAGGTCACACATTCAGAGTTGTGAACAGAATTGGTCAGACATTCCTGAGGATGAATGGGTTCACCTATTCATTCATACTTTAGACCAAATCCCAAAGAACTGGTACAATGAGACCGAGTTGCGTAGAGGAACCATTACATGGCCACTTATGATAGACAAATTTGAACTCACTTTCACTTTTGAATCTGAGTATCCAAGTATTGATCAGGCCCTAGACATTTTCAAGACTAAGATATTTGAAGACCGTACCCTATCAGTGCATATTCAGCCTGAATGGGCCATCCAGTTAGAAGATGCGCTCAAGTGTTATAACTTCATAACAAAATCAGATGATCAGGATGAGAATCCTCGTAGTATCAATATTCTAGAGTCAGAAGGGACTCGCGACATTGATGGACCGAAACTAGAGATTCCCACCATCACAGACCCTATCAAGATTAAAAAGATCAATATTGGCACCGAAGTAGAACCAAAGTTTGCCTCAATTGGAGACTATTGGGATGATAAAATGGTAGGACACATTGCAGATCTATTACATTACTATCAGGACTTATTCCCCACAAAGTTCACAGAAATGAAGGGAATAGTTGGAGACTTGGGAGTAATGAGGATACCTTTGAAAGAGGATGCTAGGCCAGTTAAGCAGCGTCCATACAGATAAAATCCTCGCTATAAAGAAAAATTTAAGGATGAGATCGATAAGATGCTAGTAGCAGGCATCATCGAGTTAGTAGAAGAAAGTGAGTGGGTTAGTCCCATGGTCGTGCAAGAAAAAAAAACCAAAGGAGAAATCAAAATTTGTGTCGATTTGTGCAAACTCAACGATGCATCACTTCATGACCCATTTTTGACACCATTTACTGATTAAGTTCTAGACAATGTGGGAGGACAGGAGGTCTACTCCTTCACTGATGGCTTTTCAGGCTATCACCCTATCACTAGATCAGAATCCATCAAGAGGATCGCCATAAGACCACTTTTGCGACAGAATGGGGCTCATTCCAGTATACGGTAATGCCCTTTGGTCTTAAGAATGCACAAGCTATTTTTTCCAGAGTAGTAGTTGCTGTATTTAAGGAATACATCCATAAATTCGTAGAAATCTATTTTGACGACTAGACTGTATTTGGATTAATCGACAAGCATATAGGATATTTAAGACTGATGTTAGAGAAATGTAGGCAATATCAGATTTCTCTTAACTTGAAGAAATGTATACTCTGTGCGCCATTTGGTATTTTGTTGGGTCATATTGTTTGCAGACAAGGCTTGATGGTAGATCCTGCAAAGATTACCATCATTGTCAATCTCCCAGGACCCAACTCAGTCAAGCAATTGAGGACAGTGCTCGGTCATACCGGGTACTATAGAAAATTCATCAAGGGTTATGCAAAGATCACATCACCGAAGGAAAAGATGTTGAAGAAAGACATGAAATTCCTATGGAATGAGGAATTCCAACACAATATAGACACACTTAAAGAGAAGATGGTTACAACACCCATCTTAGTATTTCCAGATTGGCACAAGCCATTTCATGTACATGTGGATGCATCTAGCATTGCACTGGGGATCGTCTTAACTCAACCAGGAGAAGGGGGTATCGATCACCCTATCGCATACTCAAGCAGAAAGCTATCCACTGCAGAAAAGAACTACACCACTACAGAAAGAGAAGGATTAGCCATGGTGTATGCTTTACAGAAGTTCAGGCACTACCTGTTGGGTGCCCCATTCAAGATGTTCACTGACCATTCCGCTCTAAAGTACTTGGTCAATAAGCCAGTATTAGGAGGAAGAATTTGCAGATGGCTACTTCTATTTCAGGAGTATGATTTCAAAATTATTGTAAAACCAGGAAGATTGAATGCCGGACCTGATCATCTGTCATGGATAGATTCAGGAGAAGAACCAAGTAACTTAGAAGAGAATTTGCCAAATGCGCAATTGTTTTCTATCCAGATCGCCGATGAATATTATGTAGATATTATTCACTTTCTCACTACAGGGTGAGCACCTGTTGAGTTTAATAAGCAGCAAAAGAAGCAATTAGTTGTTAAAGTAGCAGACTTCACTTTGATCGCAGGACAATTATACAAGTTAGGTCCAGATGAAGTCCTGTGCAGATGCGTTATGCCGCACGAGAAAGAGGCCATTATCAGAGAAGCACATTCAGGTACCGCAGGAGGTCATTTCGCAGGAAAGCCGACTGCAGGATTATGGTGGCCTACTTTGCATAAGGATACTAAGGAATTTTGTAGATGCTATGATATCTACCAGAGGGTAGGAAAAGCTTCGTGAAGAGATGAGATGCTGCTGCGACCACAGATTACACTGCGAGCATTTGACAAGTGGGCTATAGATTTTGTGGGTCCTATCAACCCACCAAGAAAATGAACTGCTGCGAGATACATCATCACAGGAACATAATACCTCACCAGATGGGCAGAGGCCAAAGCAGTAAGGAATTGTGATGCTGCTACAGCCGCACAGTTCATTTTTGAAAACATCATCAGCAGATTTGGATGTCCAGTAATTTTGATGAGCGATCAAGGCACACACTTTCTGAATCGCACTATTGAGGCCTTGATGGAGGAATTCTAGATACAGCACCATAAGAGCACTCCCTACCACCCACAAGCTAATGGTACATTGGATGCCTTTAACAAGATTCTAGAAAATGTTCTTACTAAGATCTGTAACAGCCAGAGAAATGATTGGGACCTCAGGTTTAATGCTGTATTATGGGCTTATAGGACTACATGCAAGAAACTTACAGGACACACACCTTTCAGCTTGGTTTATGGACAAGAGGCTATTATGCCTATGGAATATATTATTCCCAGTGTAAGAGTTGCTCAAATTACTGGGATGGCTGATAGAGACATGATGAATGAAAGACTAGCGTAGCTGCTTTCCTTAGAGGAAGACAGATTCATCGCAGGATTCCATCAGAAAGTGCAGAAGGCATGAGAAAAAGCTTGGCATGACAGGCACATTAAGAGTAAGACTTTTCAGACAGGAGACCTAGTGCTCCTCTATGACAGTAAATTTATTAAGTTTCCAGGAAAGTTCAAGACACATTGGTTAGGGCCATATTAGATTCAACAAGTTACAGAAGGAGGTGTCGTTCAGCTCAGCAAAATGAACGGGGAGCTTGTTCCTACCTTGATTAATGGCAGTAGGCTTAAGCTTTATAGTGATAGCCACTCCACCTCTCAGCCCTAACTTAGACAGTTAGGAATGTGCAGATATCCAGTGTAGTTGAAAGGAGGCATCGCACCAGTAGTTAGTCTACACCAGCAGGTAAAAATCATTCTAGGTATAACGAATCGCATGAGGAAAGCTTTTTGTTGCGCAAGTCATAGAACGCTTGGAAAAAAAAACAATTTTTTTTTTTGCGTGAAACACTTTAGTTTAGAACGTTGTAGTGTTCTATTGCAAAATTGCGATGTTCCCCGTGCCACGTAGACAATTTTGAAAAGAGATAGAGGGCTAGTCACTTTGCCTTCTGACAAGCAGTTAATGAAAATATGACCGGTATACGTTATCCTAGATTCAGAAATAGTACAGTGATTTTTCCCAGATTTGGTAAATCTTGGTTGAGATTGCCGGCACCTGCACACAGATTTCAAGAAATTTGATCAGATTTCAGCAATTAAGGAGGATCGAAATGACGGGTGTCATCTTGTCCATGCAATTAATACTGCTGATGGGTCTAGCCGAGATGACCGTTGCTTCAGAGGTTATCGCCTTCGTTATAAATACACAGACCATTCACACAGAAGGGTTACTTTTGCGATTTCTGAGAGCTATAGAGCAATTTGATGAGTTTTCCTGTGCAGGGATATCCCAGTTACATAGTGCTAGTTTTCCCCAATTTCACAGCAATTGCCCATCCAGAGTATTTCACCGAGTGGGTTCTGTCTGAGGAGGAACCTTTAGAAGACATTGTGAGACGATTCCAGCGTGGTGGCCTTGCATCTGCTATGACGACGCCGCCCAAGGGTGTGAAATTAGGTACATCACAGGTCAGACAGGAAGCCAAAGAAAAGATACAGTAAGAGAAACCAGCTGTTAGTGGCTCAGGGGTGAGCCACAAGTAAGTGTTAGGGGACTGTTGGAGCAGGGCCCCGCAGCTACAGGAAAAGATTCTATATCGGGACAAGAAATTCAAAGAGAACAGTACCTGAGTGGTCGAGAAGAGAGAGATCACCCACTTCACTAAAGGCAGCGGCCGAGAAGAGAGAGCTAACCCATTGCACTAAAGGCAGCGGCCGAGAAGAGAGAGCTCACCACTGCACTTAAGGCAGCGACGAAGACAGGAGGGCTCAACTACCCTCATAAATGGAAAAGGGGGCAACGGGCCGAGGTATTGAAGACAAAGGACAGAAGGGGAGCGACCGAGGAAGCGGCGCCTGTACCCACAATCAGTGTTGGGAAGCATGGAATACTGCAGAGAGCTGTGGTGTGATGGAAAGCGACAGTTCAAAGTACAGATAGGTCAACTGTCGCAGTTAGGGTTTATTTTTGGTTACTGTTGGGAAAGGCCCATAGTTTTGTAATGGTGAGACCTTCGGGCCGCCTATAAAAGCATGTATTTTGTATTGTAAAAGGTTGGCTATTCAGACATTGAGCTATTCAGATAACTAGCTAGCTAGACATTCAGATAGTCAATTAGTCTGTTAGTTCATAGACAATAAAGCTCTGGTTCTGTATTCAGTCTGTAGTTATCTTACTGTAACCAGTAGCCAGCATGAATGTAACAATCCGCAGGGATTGAGAGAGAGAGGGAGAGAGGAAGAGTATATTGTAAGAAGGAAATATAAGAAGAGAGAAGAGATCTAGGAGAGAAGGGCTCCCGACGGTGTGCGCAGAGTTACCCAGAATATCTCAGCTGCATATGAGGTTGCAGCGGAACTGTGTTTACTCTTCCAAGTTATAATATATAAACCAGTTCCCGTGGATGTAGCTTCTACCCTGGAAGTGAACCACATAAAATCAGTGTGTCGTGCGATTGATTCATGTGATTGTGTTTACTTATTGCTATCTGTCATTCATTACATGAACTTTGATTACAGTTAATGTATGTATGATGTCTTTCAGTTACAAGTAGCATAGAGGTTTACATGCAAGTTGAATGAATCAAGTATTCTGTGTAATATTTTAGCAGTACTTGATTCACGATAGTAATAGTTACAGTGTTAAGTGACTTCTGTGTACAAGTTCAGCAGGATTGCGCATAGTCGATGTTAAGCATATTAGACTGTAGAAGTCTAAATGAGGCTGTTTAACTCAGCTAGTATACCTAAGGGAGAAAGCCTTTAGACCTCAAGAGTCTTATTAAGCCTGACTATAGGAGATATCGCAAGTACAAAAAGGCGATATCGCACCATCGGGGGAGTTGCGGTGTGAGATATTGCAGGTTAAGGGTTGAGCGGAGAAGATAGATTGCGCATCATCCTGGAAGCTGGGGTGCGCTAAGACCCAGTTCCCTATCAGAGCCAATGAGTGAGGGAGAAATAGCTGCGCAAAGATATCCCACTGGCTAAGAAGAGATAAGAACCACCAAGATGCTACAGAACCTAGTTGAGGACACTTGAGTCTTCAGCCAACCCATCTAAGATCACTTCGGGTGAGACTTCAGGCCGTTCTGCGGTCTGTTGCCGAAAGGGCCAGTGAGCTAGGGGTTTTGTTGGTACATTTACAAGTAAACCCAGGTTTTCCTAGAAACCAATCAACACCTTCACCCACCTTCACTCCACATTGCAAAATATCTACCTTGTCTCCAAAGAGAAAATGCAGAAGAGACATTTGCACCTATACAACAAATTAAACAAACTTAGTATTTGCTCAAAAAAAACAAGCTATGTACTATCAAAAACACTTAATATGTGCTTCAATATTTTCATTTATCTTTGTTATGCCTCAAGTCTATGATCTTCCATAGATATAAGTCCCCTTCATCAACATCTTCCATAATCAAATGTTGTTCAATGACATCAATTATCAAAACCATAACATATCCTACATTAAGGATTTCTCCACCATAATGAGTTGTAGTCTCTATAGATTCAACCCTTCCTAGTCCAATAACTTGACCATTAATTAGGAGATCAACATAGTCCCCTCTAGTCAAAATCATATTTTCCATTGTAACTCCTCCCAATTTCTGTAACATATTTGAATTGTAGTCTGTAATTAAGGTTAAAACATGTGAAGTGTATGTTCAAAAAAGTAATATAGTTGCAATAATTCAAAATAATATGGTATCCCATTTGTATGCCATGAAACATTGTTCCCCTACATATTGTGTGCACTAGCAAAAGGAAATTTACATATAAATTACATAAAATATATATGAAGAGATAACAATAAGAGATCCAAGAAGTATTAGAGAATGATAGATATCAACTCAAATAAAACCATCAAATTCCTATTTGACTTTGGACATGGCACTTATATTATTGATGTATGTGTATGAATGTGCTGGAAATCTACCTAGAGTTAGCTTCCATTCTTAAAACGTTGCACGATGAATGAAAGTTAATGTGTGTTAGTTTTTCATAATGTAGTTTTCCATCTAACATAACCACATTGTCATTAATCACATTACACCATGATGGAAATCTAGATAGAGTTAGCTTTCATTCATAAAACATTGCATTGTGACTAAAAGCTAATCTATGTTAGTTTTCATAAGGTAGTTTTCTTTCTAACACAACCACATTGTCATCAAATAAATTACACCATAATGGAAATCTAGTGGAGTTAGCTTCCTTCTAACAACATGGCATGGTGAGTGAAACCTAACGTGCAATAGCTTTCATAAGAAAGTTTTTCATCTAACACAAGTACATTGTCATCAATCACATTGCACTGCGATGGAAATATAGTTGGAGTTAGTTTTCATTCTTAAAACATTGCACGGTTAGTGAAAGCTAAAGTGTGTTACTTTTCATAAGGTAGTTTTTCATCTAACAACCACATTGTCATCAATGACATTGCACCAATCTAGTTACAGTTATCTTTCGTTCTTAAAACACTACACCGTGAGTGAAAGGTAATGTGTGTTAGTTTTCATAATGCGGTTTTAAATCTAACACAACCACATTGTCATCAATCACATTGCACCATGATGGAAATCTAGCTGGAGTTGGCTTTCATTCTTAAAACATTGCATGGTGAGTGAAAGATAATGTGTGTTAGTTTTCATAAGATAGCTTTTTATCTAAAATAGTAACATTATCATCAAATATATCACACCATGATGAAAATTTAGCTAGAGATAGCTTTCCTTTTAACAACATGGCACAATGAGAAAGCTAAGGTGTGTTAGCTTTCATAAGGTAGTTTTTCATCTACCACAACCACATTGTCATCAATCACATTGCACCGCAATGGAAATCTAGCTGGAGTTAGCTTACAACCTTAAATCGTTGCACGGTGAGTGAAATCTAATGTGTGTTAGCTTTCATAATGTAGTGTTTCATCTGGCACAACCACATTGTCATCAATCACAATTCATGATGGAAATATAGTTGGAGTTAGTTTTCGTTGTTAATACATTGCATGGTGAGTAAAGCTAATGTGTGTTAGTTGTCATAAGTCAGTTTTCCATCTAACACAACCACATTGTCCTCAAATACATTACACCATGATGGAAATCTAACTGGAATTAGCTTTCCTTCTAACAACGTTGCATGATGAGTGAAACCTAATGTGTGTTAATTCATTGCACCATGATGGAAAACTAGTTGGAGTTAACTTTTGTTCTTAAAACATTACACGTTGAGTGAATGTTAATGTGTGTCGGTTATCATAAGGTATCTTTCTATCTAAAACAACCACATTGTCATCAAATACATAACACGGTGATGGAAATCTAGCTATAACTAGCTTTCCTTTATAAAATGTGATAGCTTTCGTTCTTAACGCATTGTACGTTGAGTGAAAGCTAATGTGTGTTAGCTCATTGTACCAAGATAAAAATCTAGCTGGAGTTAGCTTTTGTTTTTAAAACATTACACGGTGAGTGAAATTTAATGTGTGTTAGAATTCATAAGGTAGTTTTCTATCTAAAAGAGTCACATTGTCATCAAATACATAACACCATGATGAAAATCTAGCTGAAATTGGCTTTAGTCCTTAAATCATTGCATGATGAGTGAAATCTAATGTGTTAGCTTTCATAATATAGTTTCCATCTAACAAAACCCCATTGTCATCAATCACAATGCACCATAATGAAAATCTAGTTGGAGATAGCTTTCATAAGATAGTTTTCCATCTAACACAACCACATTGTCATCAAATACATTACACCATGATGGAAATCTAGTTTAAGTTAGCTTTCCTCCTAACAACATGGCACGATGAGTGAAAGATCATGTGTGTTAGCTCATTACAACATGATGAAAATCTAGCTGAAATTAGTTTTCTATATAACACAACCACATTGCCACATTGCACTGTGATGGAAATATAGCTGGAGTTAGCTTTCAACCTTAAATCATTGCACGGTGAGTGAAATCTAATGTGTGTTAGTTTTCATAAAGTAGTTTTCCATTTAGCATAACCACATTGTCATCAATCAAAATGCACTATGTTGGAAATCTAGATAGAATTAGCTTTCATTCTTAAAACGTTGCATGGTGAGTAATAGCTAATGTGTGTTAGCTTTCATAAGGTAGTTTTTCATCTAACACAACCATATTGTTATCAAATACATTACACCATTATGGAAATCTAGCTGGAGTTAGTTTTCTTTCTAACAACATGGTACTATAAGAGAAAGCTTATGTGTGTTAGCTCATTACACCATGATCAAAATCTAGTTGGAGTTAGCTTTTCTTTTAACAACATGGCACGATGAATGAAAGCTAATGTGTGTTAGCATTCATAAGGTAGTTTTCCATGCAACACAACCACATTGTCATCAAGCACATTGCACTGTGTTGGAAATCTAGTTGGAGTTAGCTTTCATCCTTAAATCATTGCACAGTAAATGAAATTTAATGTGTGTAATCTTTCATAGTGTATTTTTCTATCTAGCACAACCACATTGTCATCAATCACAATGCACCATGATGAAAATCTAGTTGGAGTTAGCTTTCATTCTTAAAACATTGCAGGGTGAGTAAATCTAATGTCTGTTAGCCTTCATAAGGTAGTTTTCCATCTAACACAGCCACACTATCATCAAATACATTACACCATAATGAAAATCTAGCTGGAGTTATCTTTCCTTCTAACAACATGGCATTATAAGGAAAAGCTTATGTGTGTTATCTCATTACACCATGATGTAAATCTAGTTGGTGTTAGATTTCATTTTAACAACATGGCACAATGAGTGAAAGTTAATGTGTGTTAGTTTTCATAAGGTAGTTTTAAATGTAATACAACCACATTGTCATCAAACACATTGCATCGTGTTGGAAATCTAGCTAGAGTTAGCTTTCATCCTTAAATCGTTGCAAGGTGAGTGAAATCTAATGTGTGTAAGCTTTCATAGTGTATTTTTTCATTTAGCACAACCACATTGTCATCAATAAAAATGCACCATGTTGGAAATCTAGCTAGAGTTAATTTTCATTCTTAAAATGTTGCACGGTGAGTAATGGCTAATCTATGTTAGCTTTCATAAGGTAGTTTTCCATCTAACACAACCACATTGTCATCAAATACATTACACCATGATGCAAATCTAGTTGGAGTTAGCTTTCATTCTAACAACATGGCACGATGAGTGAAAGCTAATGTGTGTTAGCTTTCATAAGGTAGTTTTCCATCTAACACAACCACATCGTCATCGATCACATTGCACCATGATGGAAATCTAGCTGGAGTTAGCTTTCGTCCTTAAATCATTGCACGGTGAATGAAATCTAATGTGTGTTAGATTTCATAATGTAGTTTTCCATCTAGCACAACCACATTGTGATCAATCATAATGCACCATGATGAAAATCTAACTAGAGTTAGCTTTCGTTCTTAAAACATTGCACAGTGACTAAAGAAAATGTATATTAGCTTTCATAAGCTATTTTTTCAATTAACACAGCTGCATTGTTATCAAATACATTACACCATTATGGAAATCTAGTTGGAGTTAGCTTTCCTTCTAACAACATGGCACTATAAGGGAAAGCTTATGTGTATTAGCTCATTACACCATGATGGAAATCTAGCTGGAGTTATATTTCTTTTCAACAACATGGCACGATGAGTGAAAGGTCATGTGTGTTAGCTTTCATAAAGTATTTTTCAATGTAACACAACCACATTGTCATCAATCACATTGCACAGTGTTGAAAATCTAGCTAGAGTTAGCTTTCATCCTTAAATCGTTGCACGGTGAGTTAAATCTAATGTGTGTAAGCTTTCATAGTGTATTTTTCCATTTAGCACAGCCACATTGTCATCAATCAAAATGCACCATGTTGAAAATCTAGCTAGAGTTAGCTTTCGTTCTTAAAACGTTGCACAGTGAGTAATGGTTAATCTGTGTTAGCTTTCATAAGGTAGTTTTTCATCTAACACAGCCACATTGCCATCAAATACATTACACCATGATGCAAATCTAGCTGGAGTTATCTTTCCTTCTGACAACATGGCATGATGAGTGAAAGCTGATTTGTGTTAGCTTTCATAAGGTAGTTTCCATCTAACACAACCACATCGTCATCGATCACATTGCACCGTGATGAAAATCTAACTAGAGGTAGGTTTCGTCCTTAAATCATTGCACGGTGAGTGAAATCTAATGTGTGTTAGATTTGATAATGTATTTTTTCATCTAGCACAACCACATTGTCATCAATCACAATGCACCATCATGGAAATCTAGCTAGAGTTAGCTTTCGTTCTTAAAACATTGCACAGTCAGTATAGCTAATGTATGTTAGATTTCATAAGGTAGTTTTCCATCTAACACAGCCACATTGTTATCAAATACATTACACCATGATGAAAATCTAGATGGAGTTAGTTTTCCTTCTAACAACATGGCACTATAAGGGAAAGCTTATGTGTGTTAGTTCATTACACCATGATAGGAATCTAGCTGGAGTTAGCTTTCATCTTAACAACTTGGCACGATGAGTGAAACCTAATGTGTGTTAGATTTCATAAGGTAATTTTCCATGTAACACAACCACATTGTCATCAAGCACATTGCATCGTGTTGAAAATCTAGTGGGAGTTAGCTTTCATCCTTAAATCATTACACGGAGTGAAATCTAATGTGTAAGCTTTCGTAGTGTATTTTTCCATCAAGCACAACCACATTGTCATCAATCACAATGCACCATGATGGAAATCTAGCTAAAGTTAGCTTTCATTCTTAAAAAGTTGCACTGTGAGTAAAGCTAATATTTATTAGTCTTCAAAAGGTACTTTTCCATCTAACACAACCACATTTTCATCAAATACATTACACCATGATGAAAATTTAGCTGGAATTAAATTTCCTTCTAACAACATGGCACTATAAGAGAAAGATTATGTGTGTTAGTTCATTACACCATGATGGAAATCTAGTTGGAGTTAGCTTTCATTTCAACAACTTGGCATGATAAGTGATATCTAATGTGTATTAGCTTTTATATGGTAGTTTTCCATGTAACACAATCATATTATCATCAATCACATTGCGTTGTCTTGGAAATATAGTTGAAGTTAACAGTCATCTTTAAATTGTTGTACGGTGAGTGAAATATAATGTGTGTAAGCTTTCATAATGTAGTTTTCCATCTAACGCAGCCACATTGTCATCAATCGCAATGCACCATGATGAAAATCTAGCTGGAGTTATCTTCCATTCTTAAAACATTGCACGATGAGTAAAAGCTAATATGTGTTAGCTTTCATAAGGTAGTTTTTCATCTAACACTGTCACATTATCATCAAATAGATTACACCCTGATGAAAATCTAGTTGGAGTTAGCTTTCCTTCTAACATGGCACTATGAGCGAAAGCTTATGTGTGTTGGCTCATTACACCATTATGAAAACCTAGTAGGAGTTAGCTTTATTTTTAACAACATGGTATGATGAGTGAAAGCTAATGTGTGTTAGCTTTCATAAGGTAGTTTTCCATCTAACACAACCACATTCTCACATTGCACCGTGATGGAAATCTAGCTGGATTTAGCTTTCAACCTTAAATCGTTGCATGGTGAGTGAAATCTAATGTGTGTTAGCTTTCATAATGTAGTTTTTCATTTAGTACAACCAAATTTTCATCAATCAAAATGAATCATGTAGGAAATCTAGCTAGAGTTAACTTTGATTTTTAAAATGGTGCACGGTGAGTAATAGCTAATGTGTGTTAGCTTTCATAAGTTAGTTTTACATCTAACACAGCCACATTGTCATCAAATACATTACACCTTGATGCAAATCTAGATGGAGTTATCTTTTCTTCTAACAACATGGCACTATAAGAGAAAGCTTATGTGTGTTAGCTCATTACACCATGATCGAAATCTAGATGCAGTTAGCTTTCATTTTAACAACATGGCACGATGAGTGAAAGCTAATGTGTGTTAATTTTCATAAGATAGTTTTCCATGTAACACAACCACATTGTCATCAATCACATTGCGTCATGTTGAAAATATAGCTGAAGTTAGCTCTCATCCTTAGATTGTTGCACGATGAGTTAAATCTAATGTGTGTAAGCTTTCATAGTGTAGTTATCCATCTAGCACAACCACATTGTCATCAATCACAATCCACCATGATGGAAATCTATCTAGAGTTAGTTTTCGTTCTTAAAACATTGCAGGGTGAGTAAAAGCTAATGTGTTAGCTTTCATAAGGTAGTTTTCCATCTAACACAGCCACATTGTCATCAAATACATTATACCATGATGGAAATCTAGCTGGAGTTAGCTTTCTTTTCTAACAACATGGCACTATGAGTGAAAGATTATGTGTGTTAGTTCATTACACCATGATGAAAATCTAGCTAGAGTTAGCTTTTCTTTTAACAGCATGGCACAATGAGTGAATGCTAATGTGTGTTAAGTTTCATAAGATAATTTTCCATCTACCACAACCACATTGTCATCAATCACGTTGCACCGTTATGGAAATTTAGTAGGAGTAGATTTCATATTTAAATCATTGTACAGTGAGTGACAAAATGTTGGAAGAAAGCTCTGATGTTATAATTCTAGAGAGTGAACTTGTTTTACTTCTCCTTGTTACACTAAGATACCTTTGTTCAAAATCAAGAGCAATAGAAGTGTCATTTTTAGAGTTACCAAAAAAGATCACATTTCACTATTTTAAAATAATTTGGAAAAGCTTCTTGAAGTGGGATGAGTATGCATGTTGGTCCACCAAGGAAAACTAAATTTCCAAATTCTGGCAGTCCACCAAGGAGGATCTTATCTATCATCCTCATCCCTCGAGACTAGATACCACAACCTAGGTGTATATTTTCCTCCCATCAAATTTCTTGACCACATAATCTCATAATGTTGGTCCTTTAGTCTAATATGATAATTTTTTAGAGATGATATAGATGCATTTTAGGAGATAGCCTCCTCTCCCTCAAAACCTAGTGCAACAACAGATTTCCATTCTTGACTCTAGGTAGAGTTGTTTACTTCATCCGCTATTTGTGAAAGATATATGTTCCATGTATCTCTTAGTTTCCCAACCATTGGTGGTGGGAAACGATAGTTACATTTACAAGACACCCATGGAGCTTCTCATGCCCTAAAATTTAACCCATTCTCCACATTCCAAACAAGTTATTCACCTACCAAAAGGAATGCCTATCCTGGTTAATTCCACATTAAGGAACTATAATGTGTTGTCTTTCTCCTAGAACAGATCCATCCTTCCATGGACAAGGGATAAATATATTTTTCTTTAATAATTTTTTCCCACAACCCAATACCGTGAATCAACTGCCATATACCTTTAGCACCAAAATTCCTTGTGAAACTATGAGGATTTTTTAAACCATAGTCACCCAATGATTTTGGGAGAGATATTATGTGTCATGCCACACAAAGAAAAGTATTCCTTGTCTACACTTGCCCTTAAAAAATATGTAACTTATTTTCCTAATTGTATTAAGTATACCTCTAGGTGTTGTTGTAATGATAGTCCATAAAATAGGTATGGCTTCCAGGACAACTTTAATAAGGACCAATCTTCCTGCCTTAATTAGACACTTGTGACACCAAGTCATCAAACTCTTCTCTACCTTAGCAATAAGATAAGTACGATCTTCTTTATACTAGTCATTAGGTTTTATTACAAACCCCAAGTATTTGAGCCACACTTACAAAGGAACACATGTTAATGGAAAAAGATCAAATAACCAATAGAAAAATTCAACATAGATGTTTAAGTGATATATTGTGTATTTCAAAATATTTAAAATCATACTATACCCAATGTTATTAGAACCGAACTGGTGGTCGAAGCCGCTGACCTTGGGAATCAAAACCGGAAAAAAACTGGGAAACAAACCTGATAAAAATACCGGTTGAGCAAAAATACATAAAAATTCATATTTTCAAAAAATACATATATATCCATGTGCATCCATGTGAATTTAAACCATTATACAAAAATATGCAAATTTTCTCATGTATATATCAAGTAAGAGCGTATAAAACCAAAATAGTATCGACTGCAAAGACATATCTAAAGAAAAGTACATCAACAAAGAGGTTATAAATGTCCTCTAAAGTCAAAATATAAGTATATGACTACAGTCTAGACTCTATAATCTACAATCTAATGATTCTAATCATATATCAGAATTATCTAAGTCCTCATGCTCAAACTTAGATTCATTATCTACATCCTCAACATAAGCATGGCTTGACTCCCCTAGACCTGAAGGCACTTGTCTAACTGCAACATCAATGTTCACATCCTCTTGTTGTAGAAGAGGGCCCAAGTCCATCCACAATTAAATGTGATTGATATGGAGGGTGGGATCCTCCTTTTATAACGTTAGAAGGGTCATAGGTCAATTAAACAACTCACATGTGGACCCTATTTTTTATTTTATTGAATAATTTGAAATTAGCTTTTTTTGGGGGTCCTTGGCGTTTTCGTACCGAATCGGCCAGTTTTGTATTGAACCGGCTGGTTTGGAGAAAACCAGGCAGTTTTCTACGGAACCAGAGGGTTCAGCGTTGAAACTGGCCAGTTTTGTATGGAACCGGCCAAAAAGGTTTTGAGAGCGTGATTTGACTCAGTGAAGCTTGTAAATCGGTCCAACCGGGTTTTTTTTTCAAAACCGGTTGGGTTCTGATAACATTGACTATACCAAAGGGAAAAATTCTAAAATCTCCTTTATCTTTCATGCTTCCCTTCCGTTTGCATTACTAAAAATCAGAATGCCATCAATGAACATGAGACACGTAATAACAATTAATCTCACAACATATATACCCTTTAGATAGCATGATAGGTTGACTTGTGCAAAAACCCTACTTAGGCCTTCAACTACAAGTAAAAAGAGTAAATGAGCATATGAGAATCCTTTTTGAATTCCCTTTCTAGGATGAAAGAAATCAAATGAAAATCTATTAAAAAGTATTGCGAAAGAGACCAACTGTAAGAAAGACATAACCCAATTAAAAAAGTTCAGTTGAAACAATATCTTTAAAAGCATGAGCCTACTATACATCCAACTAACCCTATCATGTGCCTTCGATAAATCAAATTTTAGAACAAAATCAAGAATCCTATGGAATTTAATGGGTTGAGTAATCTCATAGGAAATATCAATGGTATCATGCATTCGATGACCGAGTATAAAACAAAACTACTAGCTGATATGGATTTCACTAAAATAGATATGACTCTATTGGCTATAATGTTCTAAATTATTTTATAAATGAAAACACCAGAGAGATAGGAAGAAAATTCCTCTAGACTAGTGAGGATGTCAAATTTCAGGATAAGGGTAATAAAAGTGGTTTTGAAGGATTCTAAGATCTTACCATTCTAACAATATTCCTCCACTAACAGTAGAAGATATTATTCTAATAGCTCATAAAACTATTTGAAAACTCAGATGGCCACCCACCAGGATTGAGAATTTTTTCCTATTGTAGAGAGAATAATGCCTCCTTTAGCTCCTCTCATGAAATGGCCTCCACCGGAGTTGTGTTATCATCTTCATTAACCAAAAATGGGAAAAACGATGCCATCTAGATCATGTCAGTTACCATGGACCTGTCATCTTCTATTTAAAGAGTACTAAAATTATGGACCCCTTCTCTATCAATATTATTAAATCCAGTAATAGGTTCTCCATTGTCATCTTCTAGCTGCCATATAATATTCACACTTACGATGGTTTACAAAGTTGTGAAAAAAAATTGTTTTCATCTCTATCCTTCGACCAAATGGCATGAATTTTACTGTGCCACATTATTTCCATCTCTTCTAGTACCCTGGATTTCCTAACTTCTAGGTCTGTGAAAATATTTGTGTTCTCTGCATCAATATAACATGCCAACACTTGAGAATGTAAATCCTCAAAAGATGATTCAGTATGTGAGAGTTCCTGATGAATTCTATACCTTCTCTATGCAACCCTAGTGATAGTGATATGTTTCAAATGTTTGAGATTGGGATGAAACTATAGGGTTACAGATTTCATGTTTTCATGGTCACATGGGGTCAAATTTTCCTTAGCCAAATTTATTAAATCCTTATCATCCAAGCATGTTGAGTTGGATTTAAATTATTTATAGGATTTGGCACTTGCTAAAGAAAGATCCAGTAAGACTATGAAGTGATTTTAATTCCCCCCTTCACCAACAAATTTCTTGATTCTCCAGGGACCCTCTAAAAGGACTTGTTTACTAAGAATCTATTGAACCTCTTGGATATATGAGCTTGACCCACTCTCATATTGCGCCAAGTGGTTATAAGTTTGATCGAGGCCACATAAAATAGTCCTTTTTCCTCTAGAGACCATAGAAAATAGGAAACTAGTGGGTCACTTTGGGCACTTTCACCCTGGATCTTATATTCCCCCACATTGAAATTGAAATCACCACCAGCAAACACATATTTCTCATTAAGTAAATTGGAATTGAAATTATTCTCCCATAACACCTGTTTATTGGAGTAAGGTCCATATATGTTGATAATCTTGATCACCTTCCCTAAATCTTGAGAAAACAAGCATGCCTCTAGACCTGTATCAATAGCCCAAGTATTAGTATTTAAAATATTTGTAACCCCATCCCATAATAAATCCTCCTAAGAAACTTCTAGCATCGCTCACCACAAAATGCCATCCCTTAAAAATATTAGACAGATCCCTCATGATACAATCACCTAAAGAAATTTTTTCGTGTAGCATTAAAATACTAAACTTACATTTTCCCATAAGTCTGGAAGCTAGTACTGTTATGTATTTTCTTTCAAATATTTCTAAATTGGCAACAAAATTGCAGTTAGCAGAGTTCAGATTGGGAAGAATTCTTAGAAGGATTTAAAGAATTTACTGATTAGTTTAGGTTCACTTATGACACTACAACATACTATACCATCCTCTATCTGCATCATCTTTGAAATCTCTGGTAATACATCAGTAGATGATATATGTGAAAGGTGGAAACCAAAGGCATCCTATCATAAATGGGTGCATGCATAGTAGTGGAGGGAAGGAAATATCAAGCCAGAAAAAGTTGTATGTTACCCACAAACTGTTTGGCCATAGGTATTTTAGAGGAATTTCAAGAAGGCCACTCTGTGATCTGCAGTCAATTTAACTTAAGTGAATTTTAATTTATGTACTTTTGAAAAAGTTTGTGATATGTCAAAATTTGAACATGAATGTACTTTTATAAAATGCCATACAGTTTTAGATATGGTAACTAAGTCTTGATATAGAAGTGATGATCTAAAGGTTAATGCCTTGATCTAACTGTGTTGGACCTTTTTTAATGCACCTCGAGATTGCATTTTTGGTCCTTCTTGACTGTAAAACACATTTTTTCCTTGGCAAAAAACGAATGATGGTACTCTCCAAAAAAGAGTAACTGAGAGCATAATAATGTTTGAAGAGTTATGGATGCCATTGCAAAGATAATGATGCAACAATTATTTCCAAATGGAAAATAAAAACTAAACACAATAAATAGAATCTTCGATAAATTGAGTTCGACTTTGGAATACGCATTTCAGACTTGATATATATTATGGTGAGGACCTAGCTTTTAAAAATATCAAATTACGGGTGACAGGCTATAGGACAAAAAGGAAAGTTCATATTCAATGATTTGATGGCATGCAGCTAAAGCACCAACAA
The DNA here is from genome assembly GCA_001517045.1 of Pseudotsuga menziesii. NCBI lineage: Eukaryota > Viridiplantae > Streptophyta > Pinopsida > Pinales > Pinaceae > Pseudotsuga > Pseudotsuga menziesii. Next base: position 658,417 of record LPNX010543553.1, on the reverse strand, counting down.
GCATACAACACTGCATTAGAAAATTAATTGTCAAAAAGTTAATGTGGTCTCACTGTATGTACCAAAACCCCTAGAAAACACAAAAGAGAACAATTTCAAGTGTATAATTGTGTTAATGTATAATAGGAGTACGAACCAATGGAGATCTGTGCACTGGTATTATGCATCTAAGGCATGTAGAGTTGGTCTTTACTTTTACTTCGGAAGACAGAAGAGGAAAAGGATTTCCACCTTTCAAAGCATCTACTTTAATGGACTGTTCTCACCAAAATGGCATTGTGTGCAGTGAGACCTCAATCAAACAAAGGATAACTCATAACAAATTCAAGATTTGGGTCGGTTTCTGCAAGTCCTTCGAGTGTTTCCCACATGTTTATATAGCAAGGAGAGCCGACTTCACACCATGTTGCACAAGTTCTAAAATCATACACTGATCCAAAAGAAGCATTGGATTTCTTCACATGGGCAGCCCATAAACCATGATTATTGTACCACACGGAGGCATACAATTCCATACTATAAATTTTGGGGTCAGCCCACATGCTCAACTCAATGACAAAAGTTTTGGATCTGATGGAAAAACAACATTGTAATCCTGATTCCCAGACTTTTATAACAATTTTCCGAGCCCTTGAATTAAGAGGATTTATCTAGCAAGCTCCTCTAGCCCTGGAAGAGATGAAAAGAGTTGGGTTTGTGCTGAATAGGATGTCATACAATGGCTTGATAACTCTACTATTAAGATCTGTATTTTAGTGAGAAGCCATGGATGTGTACAGGAAGATGATATCAGAAGGACTTGTACCCAACATGAAATGTTATTCTACACTTATGGGTTCCTAGGGGAAAAAGGGAGACATAGTAAAGGTATTATAACTTTTTGTAGAAATGCAAAGACAGGGCTTGAAGCCCAATGTTTACATCTGCGCAATCTACTTCAAAGTTCTTGGAAGAGATGGGAAACTTGAAAGTAGATGAGGAACGTGGGATTTTGAGGCAAATGGAGGCAGAGGGTTGTGAGTCGGATGTTGTGGCTTTCACAACATTGATGGATGCTCTTTGCAATTTTGGTATATTGAACGAGGAAAGGGAATTGCTAAATGAGATGAGAAGAAGCAAATGCAGTCTTGGTTTTCTCACATACAATACTCTAATCCACAAGTATCGTGATTCTGGAGATATAAGTGTTGTATTGGAAATTTGGAAGGAGATGGAAGTGTAGAAATTCAGGCCAGCAATAGATTAATTTTACCCACAACAATTATCAATTGATCATGCAAAATTGCAAACAATGGAGACTGAATATGGAGCTATAACACAAAATTATATTAACTGAGTGTATAATAGCCAAAACTGTAATAACATAGGTTTCTGAATATATATAATACATCAAGAGATCGAATGCATAAGGAGGCATCCAAAACTAGCATAAAGCAGGCTTACCCAAAATAGGCAAATCCCCCATAGGTGTAAAAAGTTGATCCCAAATCTGTCATGAGGCTCACGAATTGGCAAGGGCGCATGGGAAAGCTAATGAGTGGTGGAATGGCAGCTCATACATGCTTTTGCATGGAGGAAAGAGTGGAGGATGAAAGGGCAAGAAAACAAGTTCACCTCACCTAGTCTTGCTTTCCTATGTGCCTTAAAACACTGAAAAAGCAGTCATTAAAGCAGAAAAAGCAGAAGGGCACCTAGGAGGCCAGGAATAAAGCAGATTTGATTCCTAAGGCTTTCCCAAGCACTACATGAGTCAAATATGGCAAGTTTGACCTCTATGGATAGGCAATTAGCAACTTGCACATGGTGGGACTCATGAACTAGGCAAATAAGACAAAAATAAATGAATTAATGTCTAAGTGGGTAATACTATGGGTTTGATTATTCTAACACCCCCCCTTAAGCCTGAATTTATGAGTAATAAATAAAAAATATAGGGCCTAGCAACAAGGCTTAGTCACCCTTTACATACTGCAAGTCCATATGAACCAAGGAAAGAGGCAAAACCAACTTGGGAAAATCCTCCCTTAAACATGGATTGTAAAAAAAAATTGTAGAATCTTGTCTCCACTCATGCCTTTATAGCATGATCAGCAATCCCTAGTAGTGATTTGAGATTGCTGAAGGTCTTCTCACAAAAATGCTTTGGTGAAGATATCAGCTACTTGTTCTGAAGATGAACAGAAGAGTAGGTGAATGGTGCCATCATGCACAAGATCTCTGATGTAGTGCATGTGAATCTCAATTTGTCTGGTTCTCTGCTTCTGAACTAGATCTTTATAGATTCGAATGGTACTTTGTTTATCACAGTAGATGGTAGTTGAGTACTCAGGTTCGAAACCACACTCTCCAAGTAAACCTTGCAACCATAAACACTGAGTTGCTGCATTAACAACTCCTCTGTACTCAGCTTCTGTAGATGAGAGTGAAATGGCACTCTGTTTCTTGCTTGACCAGCTGATTGGCCCTTCTGCAAGCATGAACACATACCCTGAAGTGGAATTTATGTCTGTTCTATCACCTGCCCAATCACTGTCAGTAAATCCAATCAAATCAAGATCAGATTTTGCCTTATAGAAGATCCCATGTGTCCTTGTTCCCTGAACAAAGTTAAGGATCCTTTTGGCTGCTTTCCAATGGATCTCATGAGGTTGATCCATGAATCTAGAAGCCACACTTACTGCATAACAAATATCAGGTCGAGTATGTGTCAAATACAATAAACAACCAATCAATTGTCTATATAGTGTATTGTTTACCATCGGTGGAGAATCATCTTCCTCCAGCTTCACTCCTGAAAGGAAAGGAGTTTTGCTTGCTTTGCAATCTTGCATTCTGAATTTGATCAGCAAATCCAAGGCATACTTGGACTGGTGCACCTTTATTCCAGCTTTGTTTTGAGCAATCTCAAGCCCCAGAAATTGACTTAAGAGCCCCAAATCTGTCATGGAGAAGGCTTGGTTCATAGCTCCTTTTAAGGAAGCAATCTCATCCTGTGAGCTTCCTGTAATGAGGAGGTCATCAAAATATAACACAATGATCATTAATGAACCATTAACAGACTTCAAATAGACATTCGGATCTGATTTGCACCGAACAAAATTCAGAGATAGCAAGCAGCTATCTATCTTGGCATACCAAGCCTTGGGGGCTTGCTTTAGCCCATACAATGACTTTCTCAACCTGCACACAAGAGAAGGGTTAGTAGAAAAACCTTGAGTCTGCTGCATATATATCTCCTCAGTGAGATCTCCATTCAGAAAGGCACATTTTACATCCATGTGATGTACCTCCCATTGCCTTGAGGCTGCAATGGCTAGAGCTAGCCTGATGGAGTCCATTTTTGCCACTGGGGCAAAGGTCTCATTGTAATTGATGCCATGAACCTGTGAGTAGCCTTTAGCTACCAATATATCCTTTTACTTCAGTGGTGAACCATCAGCAACAAATTTGGTCTTATAGACCCACTTACACTGTACTAGTTTTCTCCCTGGAGGAAGATCCACTAGCTCCCATGTGTTGCTCTTCTGGAGTGAACCGAACTCCTCCTTCATGGAAGCTTGCCATATTGTATATCCTGCTGCTTCTTTGTATGTTTGAGGATCATACTCCACCATCAAATAGCATTTTTCAGCAAACATAGGATCCTTCATGCACAGACCACTCTCAAATTGAGATCTAGTCCTCCTTGGGTCATTGGGATCCCCAGCTAGCTCACCTGCTGCATGTAGTGTCTTGGATGCCCATTTAGGGCTTGTGGGGCTGTTTGGATTTGCAATAAACTCATCTCAATC
>LPNX010543553.1:559486-653143 GCA_001517045.1 Pseudotsuga menziesii | reverse complement strand
TCTGTCCCGGCTGTCAGTAGAAGGCTCCCAGTCTTGATGTCGAACCTGCAAAACAATTTTTGAAGAAGAGTAACAACCTACAATGGCTCTGATACCATGTAGAAATTCATTCCAGCAATAGATTAATTTTACCCACAACAATTATCAATTGATCATGCAAAATTGCAAACAATGGAGACTGAATATGGAGCTGTAACACAAAATTATATTAACTGAGTGTACAATAGCCAACCCTATAATAACATATGTTTCTGAATATATAGAATACATCAAGAGATCGAATGCATAAGGAGGCATCCAAAACTAGCATAAAGCAGGCTTACCCAAAATAGGCAAATCCCCCATAGGTGTAAAAAGCTGATCCCAAATCTGTCATGAGGCTCACGAATTGGCAAGGGTGCATGGGAAAGCTAATGAGTGGTGTAATGGAAGCTCATACATGATTTTGCATGGAGGAAAGAGTGGAGGATGAAAGGGCAAGAAAACAAGTTCACCTCACCTAGTCTTGCTTTCCTATGTGCCTTAAAACACTGAAAAAGCAGTCAATAAAGCAGAAAAAGCAGAAGGGCACCTAGGAGGCTAGGAATAAAGTATATTTGATTCCTAAGTCTTTCCCAAGTGCTACATGAGTCAAATATGGCAAGTTTGACCTCTATGGATAGGAAATTAGCAACTTGCACATGGTGGGACTCATGAACTAGGCAAATAAGACAAAAATAAATGAATTAATGTCTAAGTGGGTAATACTATGGGTTTGATTATTCTAACAGGAAGGTGATGGGTGTGTGCCAAATGTGATTACCTTCACTACTCTTATCAATTCCCTCTACACACAAGGAAAATTTGATGAGGCATTTGGAATGTTGTATAAGATGGTGAAGAAGGGCATCTCTCCCAATTTGTATACCTACAATTATTTGATTAGTGGGCACCTCAAGACTAAAATATTGGAAGAAGCATAGAAAATTTTGCATGTAATGCATACCCATGAATGCAAACCTATGTCATTTACCTACAATATCTTCATAGATTACTATGTTAAGGAGGGAGAGATCAATGAAGTATACCAGGTCTTTCTGCAAATGAAGCAGAAGGGCTGTTGTTCCTGATGTTGTTTCCTTTAATATTTGTATAGATTGTATTGGAAGAGCAAGCAAATTTAGAGAAGCCAATGACTTTTTTGAAGAAATTAGGCAACTAGGTCTTTCTCCTGATACGATTACATACAACATGATGATAAGGTGATAGGTCTTTCTCCTGATATGATTACATACGCTGACATGATAGGTATTTCTCTTGATAGGCCTTTCACCTGATATGATTACATGATGCTCATTTATAAGTCTTGAATATGGTTCTCTTTCTTGCAGTCAGGCTTCCAACTCCAGCCACATTATGAACATTGTTGCTTTTGAAGGTTTTGTTGAAGATAGGTCACTTTCTTGCAGTCAGACTTGCGACTCCAGCCGGATTGTAAGCGTTGATACCCTGGAAGGTTGGAATATTGTAATGATAATGCCTCTTAGCATGTTCCTATTGGTAGGTTGTTAAAGGAAAAACACCCAACCATATTCCAGACTCCATGTACTACACATTGTTTACACCTCATACTTGAGGTTATAAGAAAACTAGACAAGGTGATAAAGGTTGTAGATCATACCAGGTGCACCACCAAACATATTATATATCTACAACCATACACATGTATTGAACCTTTTGAGAAAAAAAAAGGAGCGGGGAGCTTGTTAGGCCTGCCAAATAAATGTTTATTTATTTCAGCTGAATATACACTCATGTGAATTTTTATTTGAGCCGTAACATGTGCATGTATGGATTGTTAATATATCAATACCATAAACGCATGCACATTATAGATAATATTTATGCTGTGGATTTGCTCATTCAGACATTGGATGAAATGCCTTCTAAGTGTGACATATCATCAAAGATTTCAAGCACAACAGTTGATTCTACAGGGCTACCTAGGAGTCAAGGTTTTTCATCGTCAATGCACGCAGTTACAAGTGATTTTGGTGCATTTGGGTCTCAATCTTCATATATGGGTTCAACAAGAAATACAAATACTAGAAAGTCTTCTCATTCAAGCAAGCAACTGTCTTCATTCAATGCAAGCATATTGGTTAGTGGAGGGGGACCCCCTTTAGGTTCAGGGACAGGTTATCCAACAATCAATCAATAATTAGGTTGCACAATTAAAGCAATATTGTTATCAATACCCATTGTCAAAGTTATCATCTAATTCAATATTTTTTTTGTATAAATTTTCAAGCTCTTATATTCTTCAAGCTTCAACACATGCTTTGTTTGAGATAACATCTATCTCAGAGTTTTCCCTTGGAAAGAAAGAGTTATTGAAACCTTGCAGGGATGCTGCAAATACACGCAAGGTTGGGCCAACGAAAGTGACACATGCTATTGAAATATTCATGATTTTCAAACTCGTCCTAAGCATCTTATAGTATTTAAGCCTTTTTGGAATTTTACTGTACCCACTAAACATCCTAGCATCATCTAAGTATTCAGTACTGATCAGGTAGCTGTGATTTCTCCAAACAGTCCAGTGGCAATGATCCGACCACAGAAAGGTAGAACCCTCAAAGAGATAGTTGTTGCAGGCCATAAAGGTGAAAGAAAGGTCAGTGAGCTTGGAAATGGAGCTCTTCACATCAACACCAATAAAGCGCATAGCTGGAAATTTATTCGATATCCACTTATATTTTTCCAAGTCAAGTACAAGTTAAAATTTTCAATCTTGAAACACAAATTTCCTGCCTCACCAAATGATAAGAAAGTTTGAAATGTAAATGCCAATTGCCAACAAATGATGGAGAAGGTGTGTTGCTTCTAGCCTAATTAAAATATATGATGACAGTTCCAAATTGAAATGCCATCAATTTAATAGAGCTGCCAAGAAAGCATGTCTTACTGAAGTGAACTAAGCACCCACATGCCCTTGGTAAATGCACCCTTCCTGGAATAGAACTCTTGTCTTTATAACACAAACAAAGGGCTTAACAATAAATCTGGGCTACATGCATCAAGTCAGTATCAAACCCTAACTCAAGATTCCTATAATAGAATGCTTCATGAATAGAGCTACGAAGAAAAGCATGTCTTACTAAAGTGAACTAAGAACCCACATATCCTTGGTAAATGCACCCTTCCTGCAATAGAGCTATACTCATGCACATGCCCTACTCTCCTAGAAAACGGCACCTATATAATTCTGATTAGCTTGTGACCTAATTCTAGAACTGAACTGAAGATCTAATTTTAGAAATGAACTGAAGACAGAAATAACAAATATGTCTATGGCTGGTACATGCATGCATGTACCTTCACTGTTGGTTCCTTAAACACTAATGCACCCTCATGCTGCTGCTACAACCTGTTATAGGTACGATGGGAAGGGACTTTAGGAGCAATAAGTAGATATTCTAACACCACCCCTTTATGAGGAGAGGGATCTCAACCAGCCAATGCCTCTCCCATGGCATCTTAAACTTCCCCTTAGCTGAGGCTTCATCAAAATATTAACAACCCATGAATCTGAAGGAACATACTCTAGGATCACTACACTAGTATTCCCTTTTGAACTCTATCCCCGTTGAAATGGAATTGGATATCAATGTGTTTGGACCAATTATGAAATACGAAATTCCAGGATAGGTTGATGCAACTCAATTATCACAGTAAACAACTATGGGCTCCAACATCTAACTAGTCAACTATGTTATAAGTTTGCAAAGCCAAACAATGTCACAACTAGTAGTACTTGTTGTCATGTATTCTACCTATGTTGAACAAAGTGCGACTTAGGATTGCTTCCTGCTAAACTAGGTTATCACTCCTAAGTCAAACTATAGCAACACCTTGAAGTACTCTTCCTATCACCCGCATCTCTTGCCCAATTAAAATCAACAAATCCATGCATCAAAATTTCCACTACAGAATTCCCCTATCCAAATAAAAACTCCCTAGAACACTACCAAACCTCTAGACCCAAAAAACATTACATCAAGCTTATGTCTATCATGTCAATTTCACTTGCCAATTTCTTCTTGCACCATTTATGAGCTTTATTGAACTGCCTATAAGGTTCAGGTCATCTACATTGAACACTAAGATAAAAAGATTAGATTTATCAAACAATTAATACAAATTAGGATTTGTAGCAATCTGAGTGAAGCCCAAACATTGTAGGTACTTATCAATCTATGAATACCATGCATGTGGTGTCTACTTCAGCCCATAAAGGGCATTCTTCAGCCTACAGACATGGTTATCCCACCCATGCACCTCAACATCTCATAGATGATTACTGTATTATTCTTCCTCATTCTAACCATTAAGAAAAGTTGTCTTAGCATCCATCTAATATAAAAGCCAATCAAATATTGATAATTTGATACTAAAGACATAATGGTTCTCATAGAAGTATGCTTAGAAACTGAGCAAATGTCTCTTTCTGAAAGAATCCTCTTGATATGAACCTAGCCTCATACTTCTCAACACTACTATCAGTCTATGTTATGGAATGAGAAACGAGAACGGTAAGGGAAACAAAATTTCCAGGTTTTGCATATAAGAAAGAGGAGAGAAAAACAACAAAGTAATTAATTGAAATAAATAAAATAAATATTGAAACAATCCAGGTAGTTTAGGACTGACCGGACTTCACTAGGCATTTCAGGTTGTTTAGTAGCTCACCATTAATGCCAATTTTTCATGGCATTGATTAAAAGAATTTCCACTTTTCTATTACACCTGCTATGTTATAGGGGGCTGTTAGTTTACCTCCTATCCAACCTCATGGATGATCAAATCTAAATAATTCAATGTTGAGAATGCATCTGAATAATTCAATTCTTAAGAACATGATGTGTGACAACTTTTAAGAGAAGAATGACATGTATGGTGATCAAATATGGTGGACCACACTAGTGTCGATGTTTAATAACCATGGAGTTATAGTTGAGTCCTATGCCTTATAAATGAAAGATATCAGTAGTACATTGGAAATAGTTGATTTTAGAAGGAATGCACATAGGAGGTTATTTTGGGAATTATGGTCCAAATTTATATTTAGTTAAGCTATTGAAATAGAGAGCACTTTTCCATTTAAATCAGCTAACCCCACTGACCCATTTATTTCTCTGATGGAATTGAACCTTGATGAGTGGCATCACATGTCACTGTCTTTATTTCCTAACTCTGACCCATGTAAGAACAATAGAATTCTGCAATTCATATAATGTATTTATAGAATCCATTGCCATCAGGAGTTCATGCCTGTTTATCAAATTTGAACCCACATTGCCAGCTAGTGTTGTGTTGCCAACTACTGAGAAAATGCTCAATGAGCAGAGAAGGTGAACGCTGGTATAAGATGCTGATAAATGTTTTGTTTATATGTTTGAAATCATTGGTTTATCTGTGTGCCTATTTCTGATCTCATATTCTTCTTAGCATTCATTAGATGGATTTAATTTCTTGTTTGAATTGAGCTTCAGGTTCAATGCAAACACCTTCTTGGAGAGGTTAGAGGATTCAACACAATTGCATGATGTTTGTGGGGGATTCTATTGGAAGAAATTAGTGGGATTCTCTGATTTGCATGCTAGACAAAGTAAATCACAAGGGATTTTTGTCCTTCAGATTTGAAGATTATAATTGTGCAGTAGATTATTGCCTCACTGTAAATTTTCCTTTAATATTCAACTAGGGCTAAATAGTGCATGCAAAATATCAACTAATAATAACACATGAATATCTTTTACAGTATGCAATGGGCTAGATGGACACTTTCCCCCCACCCCGCCTCCACTATGCTACAGCATATTGATGCATGCATTCTAATTTTTTATTTTTTATATTTTATATTTTTATTGGATAGACGAACACTTCCCCCACCCGAGCTATAGAAATGCGCCTTCTCGGCATGACAGACAAACATTTCCCCCACCCGAGCTATAGAAATGTGCCTTCTCAGCATAATCAACTTATCTTATTTGTTAATGGAATCTTCAGTTACCAAGCTAGGCAGAGTAAAATATTTTTCACGCTATCACAAAGTCTTATCTAAGCAGCCTGATATTTCATCATTACAAAATTTAATAATTTAATAATTTATAATTTATGCATGTAAAGCTATTACATAAAGATCTATGGAGAGTATACATGAACATGAATAAAGAGTCCTAATAAGGTAAATCCAAGACTAGAAACTATTGGGAACTCGACAGTTACTAATTAGCAAATATGTTTTGAACAGTCTTGTATAGATTATACTTCTTCTTTAGAAGAATTAGGCATGAAAGATACTTATGATCACTGTATTCATGTAATGCTTCAATGTTCTATTTCGGAATGTGCACACATCTATGATGGATAGGCTACTTCTCCCAAGTTCCAACTTCCAACTCATCCTGGCATGTAGCTTAAACATGTTTCAAACAGTCTATGCCATCTATAGATTTGGTTTGGGGCAGAAAAATTCTACTTTCATGGGTATGGTAAGGTTAATACACAATTCCAAAGTAAAAAATCAGATAGAAGTACTTTATCTTATTGTGGCCTTGGGTTTAGTACAAGAAGTGGGTTTGACTTCTCTTTGCAAGTGCTCTTGAGTTAAAGAAGTCGCCTGGCTTAACCTTATTACTTCAAAGGTCTTCAGAAGTTAGGTTACCACAATTAACACAAAGATTGTCAGCACTGTTCCTTTAAACAACTTGGTAGCGGGAATATCCTATACCTGGAAGAAAAACAACTACATTTTAGTTCTATTACAAGGAAATATAAAGCCTTACCATATTTTGTTGCAAAGAAATATAAACCTTCCCCATGTTTTGTTGCAAGGAAATCTGAAATTCGAGCATTATTCAAACTTCAATAGTCTTAACTTCTTAACTCTTCGGTATTGCATTTAGGGGTTAAGTCTGGGCGAAACATGCAAATTTAAAAAATATATAAAAAGAAACAACCACTGAAAACTTTTATTATTAAATTTAGCAGGTATTTCACCATTAAAATAATTAAAAAGTTTGAACCCATTAAAAACATCAAATACAATTGAAAAGTTTGAACACATTAAGACCATCAGAAACAATTTAAAATTTTGAACACAATAAAACCATTGATTCAAAAGTTTGATCACATCAATATTTTTACAGCACTTACAAAAAAAGAAACTTTAAGTTCTATATGAAGTTATTTATATTCCAACTTTACCTGGACTAGAATCCTCCATTAGACTTCTTGCCAGCAAGGATACGAGATATCTGGAGTCCCCTACTGAAAGCTTCATTGAACAATATACGAGTCTGCATGGACTGAAAACTAGGAAACCATGATAGTATAACCATAGGAATCATAACAATGATGCCAAATGTGATTTCATATAGCCGAGCCACTGCAACCACTATCTTCTAGGGTATAGAGGATTTTAGGAAAGGATTTAGCACTTGAGCAATTGATATCAAACCCCAGCCAGTTGGTATGAATGCCAGCAGACTAATATTGTGCAACAGATGACCAAGGCTTGAATTGCACGGTAGTATATGTGTTTCTTTGCTGCATACCTATCATGAGCATATAAAATGACAATATATATTGCAAGGAACATTACTACATATATCCAAGGGAGTAGGTATACACCAATGCTTTTGCTTCCACCTGAAATTCCAAGTTGGTAAACAATACCGTACTGGAAAAAGAAAAGGCGAAGATCGAGTAGTATCCCTAAAACTAATACCCATAGGCCTGTGTTCCATAAATGGTCATGTTCTTCACTCCACCAGACTTCCCAACATTGATATAATTTAGTTAAGATTCCACCCTTGTACCACCAAAAATTTAAACGCCATCAAGGCTGCTACCTGGCTTGATATTTCCTATCTAACTAATGTAAAGTATTACTAGATTCACCATGTTCTCCATAAATCACTGCTTTGATTTGAAACTCACAGCGCTTGCATATGAACATTTCAAGTGCTTGAGGTTTTTTGCTGGTTTTAGAAGAGCACCTTCTTGGCTTTGTAATCATCTTGCAACTGATACAAAAGGCTCTTAGATTAATCAAAGCAATGACATTTACTTGCCAGATAGCTAATCTTTGTGCAAATTTTGAGCTTTTATGCTTTCAAATAAGGATTAATTCAAAATGCTTTGTTACAGTTTTAGTAAGCATATTGAATGCAGAGGGATAGTAGACTTTGTCCATTGGAATTCAAACCTTTAGAAAAGATATACCATCTTCCATAATGATCACAGTGCCATGTTGAAGTTTTATTTGGGAGCCATAGTAAGTTCATAATCATTTTTCACTAGTGATAGAGTCATTCTCAGCATATGAAGAAATTTGCTATCAGAATATGGTAATTTTGATCGAAGTTTTTAGTTCATAATTGGTGCTAGAAATTGTAGCTTGTGCTTAGAAATATGGCTTCTATAAGAAGAAGTATGAGATGCTCCAGGTTTGGTTGAAAACCTAGTCCTATTACTCTGTTTTGTGACTATTGTGATTGTTGAAAAGATGGGATGATGGCTCACATTTAGAATTTTTTCTCATAAGTAGTAGCTGTTGTTGAAATGGTGCCATTCTTTCCTTTAATATTTCATTTTTGAAGATTTCAGTCGTAGGGGCAATTTATGAGATTTCAAGTAAGGATGTTTAGAAGTTGGTGAGCTTCAAGATTGTATGGATATTTTTCTTGGCCTACATTTCTCAAGTACGATAGAATAAATAGAAAAATTGTCAGATCACTGAACAAAAGGGACGTGTGATGTTTTATATTGCAACACAAAGATGGATTTTGGATACTAGCAGACTACATTATGCACCTTAAAACTATTTTGGTATTTTGTTTTGTATGGTCATGACTAAAACATTTGCTATTGTTTCAAATGCACTGGTATTATTTGTGACGATTGGGGACATATAGAGTTTATGCAAAACTAGTATGCTTTTGTCTCTACAACGACTTGATCAAAGATGTTTTGATGACAATGTGGTTGTGTTAGATGGAAAACTAACACAGCCACATACATTACACCATGATTAATTGGATGCAGGTTTCAAGCATGTATACCTGAGAATGCTTGGAATTCACCTCATTTATATGGACCAAATAAGAAGAAGTTATTCTTCATGGTTGCTACATAGTTGAAAATGGAAAGAACTTTTTGAGGGTTTCTATGATGCAAGAATGGGTAGAATATCAAGAACTAAGGAGGAAATGAGTTATGATTATATAAAAGATGATCGGTTTGTTGCAATTTTTATGCAGACTTCCAGCCAAACTTTGATTTCCTGAGTTAGACTGTTCCCCATTTCAAGGATAATCCTGAGCTCGAGGTGGTCCAGGCTAGGTGAAATTTGAAGGTTGTGGATTTTGCATTCTTAGTATTTGTATCTAGAGTTCAATGTTTAGATTGTAAAGTTAAAGGTTCTAAAGCATTGTGAGCTTTTCATCTAGGTTTCTATTGGTCTGTGTGCTGGTCTTGTTATTTGTTTTGACAAAGAGTACTACACAGTCAACATTTTTATCAGTTTTAGTTTACCTGCCATGTATGGTATTATAGTAGTTAATTTGAGCATGCTTACTACAATTGTAACAGGATTAGCCATTGATGCAAAGGGACCTACCAATGACATGTTGGTGAAATTATTGGATTTTGGAGTAATTATGCTAAAAAATATTCTTTTTTCGAGCAATTAGGTACCAAATATGCAAATGGAAGAAAGAGATTAGTGAACAGAGGAGTTGTCAAGCATTCCATCTTGCAACCGTACCTTTGATTTATAGTGAGATTTCTGCTGTGAACCTTTACTGCTGGACATCGGGGGTGATCTAGCTACTATGAACCTCTACTGCTAGAAATCCAGGGCGATGTAGCTGCTAAAAACCTCTACTAATGGAAATCAGGGGCGATCTAGCTGATAAAAAACTCTACAACTAGAAATCAGTGGTGATTGAAGGGTTCATGATAAATTTAACAGGAAATCGGGGGCAAATGGAATATTTGCAGCAAATTTCAAAAGGCGAATTTGTTATTTCTTCTTGCATGATGCGACAACACCCACTTTTCCTCTTGCATGATGCGACAAGAAGGAGACAACATGGTTAGCGATTGGGTTTTTGGTGGATGCATGGAAGATAGCACTGCCTCAATCTCAATCTTGTCTCAAGTTCTCACAACAACATGCTCTTCACAAAAGTCTTAGATATTATTATTATTATTACTTATTCTTTAATTACATCCATTCATAGTAACAAAGCAGAATGCATGTAATCACTATCAACAAAAACACATCATCAAGATACATCAAAAGCACATAAACGAAAGAAGAACAGTCTTCCATTGTATTAATAGGAATCATCACATTACAGCACAAATCTCCATCATTCCTGCTAGTTATCCAAACCATACCACCGTTGAATACTTCTAACCCTAGAACCCCTGAATCAAAAACTAGATTTTATGTATTTCTAAAGATAAACATGCAGATCCAATCCATGAAGGATTGAGAAAACAAAACCTGCCTGGACTTGATCTTCGCCGTCAAGAAGCTTGATTGAGACAATCGAGCGGTAGGTGGAAACGAATATTGTACATCAAGTCAAATTGGGTGGGTTATTTTAAGGGAAAACCAGTACGAATTAGAGTGAAAGGATCAGGCCAATTCATTGAATTATGGTTTGGAAAGAAAGAGAATTCCATTGTCACTATCATCCCGACATTCAAGTTTTGGTACAACCAATCTTTTTTCATCAATCGTGTATTCATCTATTGGTGGGCACCATAATTTAACCATAATTTTAGCATTGTTGAAATTTTAGCAACTTGGTTTGAATATTTGAAATGAATATATATAATCCTAACAAAATATTGTTGCAGAAGATTGAAAAAATACTTAAAACATTCGTCCTGACCATAATGCAACACAACCTTATCTGTGAAAGTCTCTTTATGAAAAATCAGTGAAATCGACCCCTAAGGATATGCAGGTCAATCCCCACGTAGGTTGATCCCCACTGGCTATGAGGTGAAGTTTTCCAACCCATGACTGAAATTCCCTACCCGATCAAGCAATTTCTCTTCACAGCAAATGAGAAAAAATTGGTGATTTCATTGTCATTGGCGGTATAGGCACTAAAATTTCAAAATTTCAAAAATTTGGTGATTTCATTTTCATTGGGGGTATAGGCACTAAAATTTCAAAAGTTCAAAAGATATTTGTCAAATATGGAAAATTAAGTTTAAGGTATTTTTTTGTAATTTATAGGTGTGCTTAGAATGAGTTATGTTTGATTGATTCAATTTATCATTTTTATAGATATGAAAATTGTTGTGTGTTGGTTTGAAAAAAAAATTATAAAATTAATTAATTATTAATTTTTGTAACTATGGAAGTTAATTTAAATGGTTATGTTATTTTTTTGACCATTCATTGAACTCATGCGAATATTTTCATAGGGTACAATCATAATTTTTTAGCCGCTCTGCTAGGGTTTTAGCACGCACGTTAGGGTTCTTAGGGTTGCCTCTGCTGCAGACACCATGGCCACCACCGATGGTGGTTCCCAACTGCCCTCCTCCTCTACGCTCCCTCTTGAAATCGAATATTTCACGCGCCTGGTTCCCAACCGTCCTCCTCCTTGCCTTTCAAAAGAGAGTCTCCATATACATGAAATTGTCAAACACCATTTTCAGAAGCAAATTTGATGAGGATGATGATGAAGAGAGGTTGTTAATCGATGAGTTGTTGTTACAAGGTAAGGAAAATTTGTTTGGGAAGGCCACTAGGGATTAGGGCCTATCTGTAACAACAGTAAGAAATGTTGGTGTTTCCAAAGGTAATCTAGGACCAATTGTTTTTGGTGGGATTCTTCGTAATGATCAAGGCCATATTCTTCGAATGTATTATGGATATCTAGGAGTCAACAAAAACAATGTTGTTGAATTGAAAGATTTGGATCAAGGGCTCATGATTACCATTAATAATGTATATTGTTAGGTAATAGTTGAAGGGGACTCTTAGGTACCTCTAGTGGTTCACATAGCAACTAGACTACAAAGTGGAATATATATATATCAATCAACATGAAGAAAATATAGCCATACATCTCCCTTGTAAAGTGTCATTTGGCTGGTGTTTGTTATCGATTATCTGCCTTAAAATGTGGGGATAATCAATTTGATCCATCACTAAGTATTTTATGCATGATGAGCTCGGCTTTCACTACATCCATCTATTGAAAATATCACTTTGCTTTGACACCAATTAACATCTAGACAACTTCATTGGTGGTAGTCCTAATGCTCAAAACCTCTTTCAATTTGAAATGAAGAAAATATATTGAATATCGTGCCCCTATACTTGTTCTAGTTGTCAAAAGGAAGATCAAAAGTTGGGCATTCCTATGTGTAAAGAACCAACCAAGGTGTAATTAACCACCATTCATACTTATCATACAACGCAACAATTATTTCCCTCAACATACTCAATAGAGTAGTGCTTGAACTAATCTTTCCCAACCGAGAACACATTGAACATATTTTAAAAGGAGGTCGTTGGACATGTGGAGCGACCCATTTTGAGAAATTTTACAAAGGGAGATCACTAGAGCTAGATTCATTAAGAATTAGACCATGGTGGGAGATGTTGGGAGAGCTCACCAAACCCATATAGCAATGAACAACCATGTGCACTAGTTAACATCCTTGGAGATCACAAGTAAAAGAAAGGATGTTACTCTTTCTATTTTAGTTGATCCAAGAACCACATCTGAGAGATTTATTTTACCAAATGCATTGTATAGATGTGGCTTGGTGGCTATTAGGAAATATGATTTTAACATCATTGAGATGAAATCAAGAGTCAAGTAGGGGGGTGGATTGATGGATTTGGATATTGGAGTGCATGTGACTCAAATAGCTCAGTGTTAGAAAACAATGGGATCTTATGATGTAATCATAGGCATAGATTGGTTGGAGGTGCATTCGGTTGTGCTAGATTACATAAGAAAGTTACTTCATTTCTTAGATGATGAAGGGAAGGAAAATGTCTTGAGAGGGACAAACATGGTTGTATCCTTCCAATTTGTATCATTATTGTAGTTGAAAATAAGTCCCAAGAAGGGCTACTAGATGCATATTGTGGTGGCATAGTTTTGACTCAGTATCCCATCTTGTCATAATTTCCAGATGTTTTTCGTGAAGAGTTGCATGGGCTTCCTCCCAATTGTGATTTGGTGTTATTTTTTCAACCAAAGACCATATAAGTTCTATTATTCAATTCCCATGCTTGAATTTCATTAGTTTCAGATGCATATGAAGATTTTTTTGGATTTAAAGTTGATCCAACCTAGCATGTCACCTTGGGGAACACTAATTATCTTTGTGAGGAAGAAGGATGGATCCAAGATGTTGTGTATAGATTACATAGAGTTGAATATTAAGGCCACCATATATAACCAATATCCCTTTCCTTATATCTATGGATTTTTTATTATATTAAAGGGGCCATAATGTTTTTTAATATTGATCTATGATTGGGGTATGATCATCTATAAATAAAGGATGAAAATATCATGAAAACTGGTTTTACATTTTGATTTTAGAATTGTGGGTTTGTGGTGGTTCCTTTTGGGTTGACTAATGTTCCTATAGTATTAATGAATGATTGTGTCCTTTTCTCATATGTTATGTGTCCCCTTAACATCTATTTATCACACCTTCTTCATTTATCCAACCCCTACGGTGTCCTATTTTGATTTTTCCAATCTTCCTTACCATGAATGTCCCCATAAAAGGTTTCCTATAGTGCTATGTACCCTTGTTTTTATCTTCTTTCTTATCCTCAATCTTTTTCTAATCCTTCCTTCTTCCATAATATAATATTAGCAAGCACCTTCCCTTCCTCCCCTTCTTCCTTTAGGGTAACCCAACAATGCAAATCATTTCCAAAATAGGCTTGGTTTGCTATTTCCTTTATACATTTCACCTTCCTCATTTACTTTTGGTATTATTCCCTTCCTATTCTCATAGAACTCCACACACATAGGGAAAGATAACTAAGTTATATGGTCATTAGAAAAACCTTTAATTCATGAAGAGAACAAGATAAGGGTATCCCCACAAATCCAAGGTCCATTAGAAACAATGTCGATACAATGCAATTAGGCTTTAGAAGCTATGGTTGTGCCACCCATATGGCTTCAATACATCTTTAATTCAAGTCCTTTTCATGGCCTTTGGAAACATCCCACCAACAATGTGCTCATGTAATGTATATGTTATGCATGATACCCATACATCTTCATACTCAACAATAACATCAATGGGTGTCTCATCGAGAGGAATTTTATCCCCTCATACTTGACCTATGGAACAAAATTCCAAGGAGCCTCACAAAACCATTGTTCTTATTATTACCATGAATAACCATATTATGTATACAATTTGGCTTAAGGTTGACGGTAGCCATAAAGGTGCCCTGAGGACATATGCCCAATAGACAAGATGAAATGCATGTTCATGCATGTCATCTAAATTAATGACATTGACAATAATGATGAAATATATGAAATCAACACACATACACACACTCATTATACACTCTCTCCTCCTCATGTGTAATTTATCCTTCTATATTATTTTTCATCTACGTTATACATTTTCCATTTTTCATAAAAAACCTCTCTCTATCTCTATATTTATAATAATCCAATCACTCCCCACTCGGGTTCAAGTCTCACTATTTGACATGTTATGTAATTGAGGATTCCTTGATTCTTTGTGAATAACAGAAATTGTGTTTTTCGAAGTGAAAAAAAAATCCAATCACTCCATAAATTATTTATAGTTTCGTTGTAAACTATCTTTCGTTAATTAGAAGTTTGCTACTTAAAATAGAAAATGAAAAGGAGCTGCTCAAGATTGATGAAGAAATTCAGATGATAATAGGGGAAGTGGATGAAGATTACTTTTCATCTAGGATAAAAGAAAAGCTTCTTATGCTTGAGATAAAGAAAGAAGAAAAAATTGAAACAAAAGGAGGAAACGTGGAGACAAAAGCGAAGGGATGCGTTTCATCATTTTGAAAATCAACAAAGATTAACTAATTCTATCTAGGATATAAATGGGGATCAAAATGAGTTTATTTCATCTATTTGTAGTAGTTTTTTGAAGTCTTTCCCCATTATTAACTAGTCGATCTGTTGGGCCGTCGACCGAGGTACTCAAGTATTTATTGGTTTATGCAAATATTATAGGTTATCTTAGGGATTGGTGGGAGAACTCCATAGAAGGAACATCTTTGGGGTTGGAAAGGGAACTAATACAAGAGCAGAGCTGGTTGCCTTACGGGGACTTCTTTGGTTTGTTAGGAGAATGGGACTCACTTCTATTATGATGGTTGGTGATTCAAAAGCTATTACAGATTGGGATACAGGGGTAACTGCACTTTACTCTTTGTTATTGGAAAATTGGATGGGAAATGTTAGAAAGTTGATATATGAGTTCTCACACATTAATTTTTAGCATATCTATAGAGAATTAAATGATGAAGTAGATAGAATTTCAAAGAAAGACATCAGTGAATTGGATGGAAATATTTATTTTAAAGAGCTCAGAGATGAAATGCCTGTACAATCAAACAGATTAAGGTTCTTTTGATTTAGGAGTTGTTCATCTAGTAAAATTTGTTTACTAATAGCTTGTTTTTTGGGTGGCATCTTTCTTGTTTTGTTATCGTTGTTATGATATGTTGTTTACTATAGAACCTATAAAAATGTCAAAATAGTGTTCGGAAAAGAAAATATAAATATATAAAGTTTTTTTTAGTGCTTAAAAAAAAACCCATAATCCTCGTGGTCAAAAGAGACCCCCTGGTCTATCATTTCCCTTATTCATTGTCTACTGGAGTTTATTCATCCTGTAGTTACTTAACCTTTGAACTTTTACCAGGTAGGTAGTCACCCGGTGAAATTGAAAGCCCTTGTGGTGGCGAAGAATGCTAACCTGAGTGAAGAACAATGTGAGATGGCGTGCAAACAAAGGCGATTGAAAGCAGCCATGTGCATTTTGAATTTGATGGACGAACAAGTAGATTGCTCTACTTATCATTCCCTCTTGGAGGTATGCCTCATTAACAGAGCTCTGCTGAAGGCCAAGCTGGTCCATGCTCACATCATCCAAAGTGTGTTAAAATTTAATTGCACTGATAAGGCTCTGCCCACTAAACTCCTAAGCGTGTATGCCAAGTGCGGGAATTTAATCGATGGTCACAGGTTTTTGGAGCAAATGCCTGAGCAAAATGTGGTCTCGTGGAGTATCATGATTGCAGCTTACTCTAGGGCTAGCCATGGAAAATAAGCGTTGACACTTTTCAATCAAATGCAAGGAACAAGTATTCTTCCCAATCAATTCACTCTATCCAGCCTTCTCCTAGAATTTACTCACTTGGAAGTAGTGGTGGAGGTTCATGAAGAAATAATCAGAAGTGGGTTTCACTCTGAAGTTTTTGTGGGGAATTCCCTTCTTTACATGTATGCAAAATATGGGAAGATCAACACCGCACGTTATGTGTTTGACAAATTGGTTAGACGAGATGTTGTCACATGGAATGCTGTGATTGCAGGATATGCACAGAAGGGGTATGTTAATGAGGCTCTTGACCTGTTTGATGAAATGACTGAATGAAATGTGG
The DNA here is from genome assembly GCA_001517045.1 of Pseudotsuga menziesii. NCBI lineage: Eukaryota > Viridiplantae > Streptophyta > Pinopsida > Pinales > Pinaceae > Pseudotsuga > Pseudotsuga menziesii. Next base: position 636,408 of record LPNX010543553.1, on the reverse strand, counting down.
TCTCCTAGACATCAATGATTGTGGGATATGCATAAAATTGTTTGGTTGATGAGGCTGCCAAACTCTTTGATGAAATGCCTGAAAGGAATCTGGTATCTTGGACATCAATGATTTTTGGTTATGCTAAGAATGGATGTGTTGATGAAGCTTACAAACCCAAGCTTTCTGGAGTAACCCTCCACACGGGAAAGACACTGGCCCTGTTCAACCAGAGTTACACATGGATGTGTTTAGAAACCTCTCCTCTACAGATGCCAAGATTAGGGCAGCAACTACATTAACTTTAGTTCAGGAGCTGTAGGAATTCCAGATGGTTTATGAGCAAATAGACACTGAGGGAAATGATGATGGAGATTTAAAGCTAGAAGCTGCTAAAGATGCTTGTCTGAAAAATTGTGCTCTGACTATGAAATATGCCATTCGTCGGCTTATTTGTGGGATTTCATCATCTAGAGCCGTAAGTTTTCTATCATCTAAGCTAAATTTGGTGCCAACAACAAGTTTTCTATTATCCAAGTTAATTTTGATTCCAAAGGCTAGCATGTGCATTGCTTGAAATATATTTCAATTTGATAAACAACTTCCATGAATAGGTGGTCAAGAGAGAACGCTATAATTTTTTGAGATATGAAATAACTCATTATCATCTAAGACAAGTGTAAAATATCAAAGATACAAGTCCCACATACTGAAATTGTACTGGCAGCTCTAGTGTAGTCTTCCTCGAGCCAATGTTGATCACATGCTCAAGAATGAATGCTATAGTTTCAAGACATGAAAATATCTCATTATTATCCAAGACAAGGGTGAAATATCAAAGATACAAGTCCCACATACTAAAATGGTACTGGTAGCTTCGGCCTAGTCTTCCTTGAGCCCATGTTTATCGATATGCTGCATGACATCCATCCTAGAACAAAAGCTATAGAGCGTGACCGCACCAGTGCTGCCTTCTCCAAAGAAGCAAGATGTTTCAAATTTCGCTTCAAGGCAAGTCAATTCAATCATCACACCTCCTATCAAGGCTTATGTTGCACAAAAGGGTGAGGCAAAGCAATATGAATAAATTTATCTTATGTAATTTTGTTATTTAATATATCTTATTTAATTTAGAGTCTAGAAAGCCGCCACCACAGATTTTCCTATATACTATCATCTCTAGGCTTCATTAGAAATGCTTATTAATGCTCCAGTCTTAATCCACTATTTAATGTCTAATGACTTCCAATTGCTAGGCTGGTTTTAATTTTCAGGCTTTGTTATTTCAAATTTGGTATTCTGTAGTGTGTGGCTTTGCCTGAATTTGAATGCTTGATTATTTATTTATTCAAATTTATTACACATAGAGTTGGGAACATGGATGTTTCAGTTTGTTCAAACATTAGAGCTGTGTTTTATTCTAGAATTGCATTTTCATTTATAGAATAGAAAGCTGAAATCATAGAATCTGTTCTTCCATATTATTAACATGAATTATGTTTTTTGTTTTGAAGTAAAAATATTTTGCAGAGTTTGAAATTGTAGATCATTTTGTGATGGAAGTGAGCTTTTCTTACTATTTTCCAGTTCTTGACATTAGCATATGTCCTAAAATTTTGTAAAATTTCTTGATTGAATCTCTTTCCCAGAACATTGCCATTTTTAGATGTTAACTTCAACTTTGGAGTCGCTGGATGTTTACACAAAAACTTGTAAACATTAGATCGATTGCGAAGTGTCACAACGAAGCATATGCCCTTATTTAAAATCCAATAATTAAAAATCTTTGCCTCCACAAAAATAGAATAATAGGCAGTTTTAGGGTGTCCTTGTAGTGTGCATTATGGTCAAGGTACTGGAAAAGGTTTCTGGTTGAGAGTCCATTACTCCTGCTTCATATGCTGATGATATGTGATCACTCTATGGTTTATTCTATGATGTTTCTGATGTATTTGTCTTTATTATGGAAGTACCACATGCTTTTTATTTTTGTGATTTGGTTCTTGGTAGCTATGGATCATGGGAAATAATGACATGTTGTAAGCAGGTTCATTGTCATCATGTGTTATCGCATGTATTACATATTATATATGGCTAGGGTTTCACTTGATTACAAGTTGTCTACATGCAGAATAAGGAATGAGGTAATGCAACGATATGTTGTAAGCAGGTTCATTGTCATTATTTGTTATCACATGTATTGCATATTATATATGGCCAAGGTTTCACTTGATTACAAGTTTTCTACAAGAAGAATAAGGAATGAGGTAATGCAATGATATGTGTGGTTTACAAAGGCTCCATGGTTGATGTGGCTCAATTTTGTTTTGGCTTTAGTTAGGCTGGGGTACCCGCAACAAAACAAGCATATTTAGTGCAAACACTATTAGTTTATAAAGAAATTAGGAGTGCATGGAAGTCAAATTAAAATCTAATTAAAGCATGGACTTGTGCTTGGCTTTGTGACTATACCCATACCTGGTGACTATACCCAAACCTAAGTTGTCAAAAAAGAAAAGGTATAAGGTCGAGACTAGGTCTCGATCATACAATGGCAAAGTGAAATGTATATATGTGATATCATCATATGTTAAAACATAGAGATGCTAATATCATAAGAAAGTTGTCATCTTTCTTGTCTAACCAAGTATTTTAACTAACTTCTATGAAACTTACAACAAGTTGAAGAGATGTTGAGTCTCACGTAGAGAGGAAAAGTAAAACATAGATATATGCGAGTATCCTAAGCAATAAGGCACTCTTTCTTAAGCCATTTACCCACCGCACAAATAAATTCCATCCACTACACACAGAATGCATTAAAATAATCCCATACATTTGGTATAACGTGGTGGGGTAATCTCATAACCTCTATCAGAAAAACATGTATTGGGTGAAGAAGTAATAGAATCAGCCCCTTTTTATTTCCCCAATTGTGATGTCATCCACAAACCCCTAAAAACAATGTTTAATTAATAAAAAAATATAAAACTAGAGAGGAAGTTGTTATCATCTTGTCCAACCAAACTCATTTTTGTTGGTTCTTGCCCCAACCGAACCTGGGGCCATTTATAACAAAATTAAATATGAAACCAATCGATGGACACCTGCTTATTCCATGAAAACTGTTCATGTAGAACAGGGTTTTGCGCTATTGGGAAAGATCCTCACAACTGACTACGTTCCTCACCTCAGTAACCCATACCTTAGTAAACAACATGGCTCCAACCAATGTTTCTTCTATTTTAACCAATGGTTTACACTTATTTTATTCTCCTTCCTCCTCTCGGTTATATGATGGAAGTGGGCCTGGGTGCAAGGGCATACCTATCAGAGATAAACTTCCAGAAATTGCAATGTTAAAGGGCATAGTTTCCCTAACCTAGGTTTTACTTTTTCCTTTGTCCTAGTCATATGCACTTGCAAGTAATTTTTTTATTTCTTCTTTTCCTTTGGTCCGGAGGTCTTGCACTTCATAGGGCAAGGAGACATACATTCAATTTATTATGGACAAGTTCAACGGAGATATGCAAGTATCATATGTATGGGGTGTTTTTTATAGTATAAATTGATTCTTTAGGTGTTTATTGAAAAATAAAAAACAATGAAATTAAGCCGTTCATTCTATGTAACCCACTGTGGAATAAGAAGCCGTTGTTGCCTACCCCTACTAAATAAGACTAGCTCTTTAGTGCAAAAGTAGTTGTTAGCAGTTCCCATCCCTACCTCTTTAACTCACACTACATAGAGTCCCAGCACTACAGCTTCAACTAAGAAGCACAAAGATTATAGAACCAGGAGTTAGCTTCTTCTAAACTCAAGCTAAGCACTAGAGAGATAGAGTTTAGTTTTTATGAATTAATTAGCTTTCTATAAACCCTCATCTTCTAAAAATAGTGTCTTGGCTAGTTAGGATATTATTGAGAACCTTTGTAAGAAACACTACATGCCCTCTCATATTTGATATTGTGATCTATATGTTTTGCTGCATTTCATACTTACATGTTGCATCCTGGCTTGAACTTACTGCTGCATGTAGTATAGGGTTTGTTCCACATTTGCAGTAATAGAAATGGCCATGCCAGACTTCTGGTATTGGCCAGAGATGTTGTAGTTACATGTGCTTTGATTATTTTGGTTTGGGAAAATGTTCCCATATTCTGTGAGTTGCAATTTGAAAAGAGTCACTTATACCTTTTTTGGGCAAAATTATGCATCATATATTACATTAAAATCAGTTAGCATGTAAATAAAAGTTACATATACAATAATTATCAAAGGCCACAACCACCAAATTGATGTATGAGATCCCTTGTTTATGGGACAAGGGACCCTCTCTGCACATCGATTTGACTACTGAGTTTATGAAGGTGTACATACCTTACCCTACTCCTGATTCAAACCTGTGACCTCCAAGCTGGAAATACACATGCTTAACTGTTCGTTCCTCTCAAGATATACATATGCAGATGCCATAGAGTGGTCATGTTAGATTTCTTTTCCTACATAAGCAATAATAACTATCATACTTCCTTGCTTAAAAAATGAAAACCTCAATCAAAATAGTGGTCTCTAAATATGTTAATCTATCAACACACACTGCTGGAAATTATGAACAACAAACACACAATGCAAAACTCTCAATGTTGCGTTTATCCTCTATTAACTGAAAGAAGAAAAGCAGGTGAATCAGATATAAAGATCCTATTTGTTATGTAATTCAAACACTGAAACCCATTTCTTAGATCTAATTTGATACCTCATGTTAGGAATTTAGTGCAATCCGAGGTCGCGCCCTTGAGGAATGATGATTGAATGCAATTTTGATTACTAGTGAATGTCTTTTATTAAATTCATAGTAATTCCTAAAGATAAGAAACATAATAATGTGCATGGTGACTTTATTGGAAGCATCTCATTGGATCCAGGGATAAATACAAGGTAAAGTAGACACACTTGCCATTTTCTAGAGAAAAGCTTACAAATACCAGACTTGACGAAATGTTGAACCAAGCAGTTTGTTATAGTTGAATTTGAGGTCAAGGGACTATGACCCTTTAGGAGGGATTTTATCATTTTAGCTTAATGCCCATTAATAATAAGAAATCAAATCAATTGTCAAACAAAGGAAAAGCCAAAAGAAACCTGAAAGAACAAACAAAGGAAAAGCCACCCAAAGTAGAGATGTAGAAATATTGACAAAAGAAATAATTTCAAAAGGTAGGAATGTGGTTTTGCAACAACTACTTCCAAAAGACCACATAGAAGCCTCTTTGTCCTTAAAAGACCAAAAGGATCCATTTAACAGTCCAAGGAGACAATCATGCCCAAGTTTGGACCAACAGAGAATATTGGTTATAAATGGGTATAAAGACCACAACCAGAAGTTAACATTGCTTACCCTTCCACTACAACCACTCCAGTGAGTACTTAAATTTAAGCCATGCCAAACTTCACCTATGCAGCTTGTGAATCCTCAACTTGTGTGTCCATTACTTCTCAACGCATAACAGGGACAACTAGCTTTTAGTGCAGAGAAAGATATCTGCTCAAACAATTATTTAACAAGAAAAATGCAAATTTACTCCACAATACAATGCCAGTATTTCTGGCGTATCTAAAAAGAGATGTTAATTTGGGCCATTTAATAAAGGAAATTGAGCAAGGAATATGGACAAGGATGCTACAATGATCTGTTACAAGATAGGTGATATAATTTGCTTATATTATGCTAAAAGGACTATTTTAATGAAACAAGCTATCTATGTTCACAAAAAAGAGAAATTTGGCTTAACTGTTGCTTAAAAAATAGGAAGGACTGCTGTGACTGAAATCATGTAGCATAAAATAATAAGTTTTTTGCAGCACTAGGAAAATGCTACAAATTTATCAAATGGGGAATTCAGTTTAAATACATAATCATAAAAACTAACCTAATTGGGGCCACCACTAATTAAGGTGCTTTTCTATCGAGTTTTGTTCTAGGCCCCTAAGTGGAGAAAGCCTCTTGGAATTCTGCTTTGAGACAACATAACTTTCATAAGTGTTCAAGAACTCATAACTCCATTCAAACTTGCCGATTTTCAAGAGGAAAGGAAAACAATAGGAAGAAAATGTAGATCAACTAAATGTAACCACTCTTAACTTCTCTTCAAGTAGTTATTCAACAGAAAACTTCCCAATGTGACAATTCTCAATCTCTGAGAATTTTAATAATTCAAAACTTTTATGGAGTAACTGTCAACTCTTGTCACTATGTATACTTCTACAGTTAATTGACATATAATGAAAACTATAGGAGATGATACCTCCTACATCAATTGCAGATGGTGCTTAAAAGGGTTACATACAAGTATAAAATAAAAGTATTAACTGGCCAACAACAAAAGAGAACTACTTATCAATCAACTGCCATGAAAGAGAGAAGAATAACTTATGAATATTTGAAGGGGATACATGTAATCATGTAGACAGAGTAGGTTGTCTGAATTTTCTTCCCAAAATTGAGTTACAAGACATATGTAAAGTGACCTATCAATATATACATAAAACTACTAATAAAAACATACAAGTATAATCTACCATCCTTGAAAAGCATACCTTTCATGGAATAAGGTTGTTGAAATCCCAAGGAATTCTTTGGTGTAGCTTCATTAATACGCATAGGTATCGATGAACAATAAATTCCATTCATTTCAATCATAGCTCTGTTTTTCTCGTTCTCATCACCAAATCTAACAAACCCATAGCCTTTGGTGCAAGTTGTATTTGCATATATCAAAACTTTAGCACCTTTAATAGATGAATATCGGCTTTGGAAAGTCTCTTGCAAGATAATAACAGTGACCTCATGACCCAAGTCCCCAACAAATATGGAATACCCAATGCCTGGTTCTGTTCGTCTGTCACCAGCTCCAAAAGTAGCCCAATTCAACATAAAAGGTTGTTGAGAACTGGGCATGGGTGTACCATGGAAATTCTACAAAATTCTCTCTATAGTTGCATGAGAATCAAGTTCCACAAAACCATAACCCTCTAGTTTTCCATCTTGCTTATTTCGAATAATCTTAATAGAAACAACAACCTACTCCAGATGGACTCAATTAGTTTAAATATTACAAAAACCTCTTCTTCTATAAACATAAAATCAATGGAATTTGACCAAGTTGCACTTTCACAGACCCACAACTTGAGAAACTTGTTAATAATACTTATCACATCATATCCAAGAAACAAAGAGTATACAGAAAAGATGAAGCACTGAATGTTGCCACATCCATAGTTATAACAAAAAATCTCGTGAATAATCAAATACAGGAGACATGCATTCACCTTTATGTCATTAACTAGCATATACTAGCTTAAAATTATATAATATCAAATCTATGTGATTAAAAATTAAAACTGAGACAGGAATTCATGATTGCTAAAACCATCACATTTTGAAAATTGACATGCTACATTCATTGAACTAGTTATTGAGTAATTTGCTTTGTTTTATAGGTGAGTGGTTGTGGATAACTTCATATACAACCAATTAATGCATATATCTGAGGTGCCTGCTTACTTAAGCTCATTGTGTTTGGAGCTTGTAGCTTAGCTGGCCACCCTTTTTAGGAGAGCACGCCAATCTGCAATCTAAGGAGGTTTTTAGTTGAAACACTCTTGTATGGAACTCATGACCTTGTAGGTTTCCATCCTAGTGCTTCACCAAGATGTTCTAAATATGGACTTAGAATTGTTTAGCTGCAAGGGTTCTACTATTCAGGGTTTGTTAGGCCCATTTAGATTTTGCTTTAGGGCAGTATTTTTTTCTGAAGACCTCAACTGAGTATTATCAGGATTGTTTCTTGTGGCTTTGGTTGTATGTTCATCCCCACATGCTATGTCTGCAGATTGCTATGGTAATCGACCATTGATGTGTAGGTCCATTTCCTCATTTGCATGAACCCATGAAATTTTGAAAAGGGAAACAAAATTACTTGTCTTTACGATACTCAACTGTTTTATTGTTCTTAGGAATCTGCAATAGAATGGTATTTAGGTTTCTTATTTTCAATTGAGAGCAACATGTTGTCAGCCAATGATCCCCCTGATCTGTGTTGTGCCAACATCCTATTTTAAATATGCTTTCGTCTGAATTTTTGATTGCAAATAAGGATTATGCATATTCCCTAATTGCAATGGACTAGGAAATAGTGCAATGTTAGTGCAAAATCTTGTTGAAGACAGGTCCAATTAACTTGGATAAGAACAACAGGTTTAAGATTGCTTCTGTGTAATTGTACAATTTTTTCACAGGAGAATTCTAAAACAACAAAATGCCTAGACAGAAAAACAATTTCTTCAAGTGGAACTGAGCAACAAATAATTAAATATGTGTCAGTTTACATATCTAAGCATATCCTTCTCCCCATCCTCGTTTATATGTCAAAATATGTGTCAGTTTCAAATCCTTTTCATACATCCCTATCATGTAATGATGGTAAGAATTTCTCCACATAAATGGTTGAAGCTATGCCAGTATCACAAGTTTTTAGGATCTTTGTCGCAAATTGAAATGAAGTTATTTTTCAACATAGTTCTAAGTTGCAAAGGCCATTGTTAATGGCAGTTTATCATGTTCTATCATTTAAGGAAACATTCACACCTATGGTGTTACAAAGACAAGAAGACAGACATGCAATGCTCAAACAGTGCATATTGAATAGTGATAATCATCAGTTACAACCAGTAGTTAAGAACATGGATTTCTATAAGTACAATGACATGAACTAGAGTTGGTTCACAAGGTTTTTTTGGCTTAGCAATACCCTATGTAGAACTCAATACACAAGGTAGATAAAAACCCCATTTAATAAAACTCTATAACTAGAGATAAAAGCATTAGGTGATCTGTCATATGTGCAAAAAGAGTAGATGTTTCATCTTACAAATCAAGTTTCTGCTAAGGATATCGGCTTGTAGATGTCCTTGATCACCATGGAATGGATGAATCTGCTATTCTCCCTAGGTTTTGCATCAAAAACTTGGTGAAGTAGAATATGTGGTGAATGTTTATATGTAAATGTGATTACTAGGCTACCCTGCTAGCAAAATATCAATCTTGACTGCTTAAAATGGTCAAAGGCACTTGATTCCCAATATGATCAAACAAAGACATACCTAATCGTCTCATTAGATATTTGAGCAAGGTGACGACTGTTGATAGGTTTCAAGGTCAACAAAATGACTAATGTATCACTCTCTCTAGTCTGAACTAGATTTGTAGGCCACCTTCGAGATGTTAGTAACTTAGTAGACTTGTTTCCATGTCCCAAGCTGGTTTGGGATTCTATGTATTGTGGCATTGCTCTTTGTTTAAACAATGAGATAAACTACAACCCACTTTTCAAACTGATACTCCAACACCATGATAAGATCACTTTTGAATTTGGATAAAACAACTTGACCCACAGGGCATCTTTGTTGAGGGAACTAGCAAGATTCATCTTGTGAGTGGACTAAAGATGGAGCACATTACCTTAAGCAAATTTTTATCAACTTTATCAGGGACAAACAATAGAGCGACAAGTAATTATTCATTATCCTAATCAACAAATATAGGGATACATTTCCGGGCTGTCAAGAGAGGAATTTACAAACATGTCAAAACCATGCCCTGGTGAAATATATGCACAATTAGAGCTCAAATATGAAAAGGAATTAAAGAATTATGAAGAAAATCTCAATCATGGCGAGTTTGTAGAAAAGGGCGCCCTAAAAAGGATTAAAAGGCACGAGTTGAGGGTGTAGCTAGGTGGCACTTACAGTTCATTGCACAAAGTAGAAGTGACACCCAGAACAAAACATAGTTAACTAAAAGTTGGCTTCAATGTTATTTTTAGACTCATGCAAGCAGGAGGGAAACAATAGTCACATAGGATAAGGATGCATGCATCACTTGGTTGTTATCTTAGCTATCATTCATGCAAGGAGGCACAACTAAGGAAATACTTCTGTGCTATTTTGGAACAACAGTTAGGCTGATGACTTTCAACTCATCCTCCTAATATAAAATAGAACACCCTCTTATAATACAACAATAATGTAAAATATGACACACAACATAGAATGCTCCTCACTGCAATATCAATGTGAGACAAAAGTTAGCTTTGCAAAAAACGTGAAAGCAAGGTATTATGTTTGTGACCACCTGACTTGGCAATGCACATTGCAATGTTGCATGCTACAACATTGAGGCTTTGAGCTCATGGAGAAGGAATTAAGTGTGATGGCTTGATTTTCTCTTTGAAATAAGTAATCTATAAAAGGAAACATGGGGCCACTGTTGACTAAAGAGATCACCTATATAGAAATCATGAATGGTTATGGAAGGTTTGACCCCATGGACCCCAATGAAGTAACCCAAAGTGCATTTGGGACATTTTTCCTTTGTTTTTTCAATTTATTGTGGTGTCCCCTAGCCATTGGAAGGCCATACAAAGGAACCAACTTTCAAATGAACCACTCACTCAGAACCAAACTAGCTCTTCATTCACTCAGAAAGGAAGCATGCCCATTCATAACAAAAAAACTACAACTAAATGTAAGATTAAATTCACATAAAGATAATCTGATCCTTGGATTGGATTTTATGGTGAGCTTTAACTTGCATAAAAGAGTCATTCAAGGACACATGGAGAATTGGTCTCAAGACCTAGATGTAAAACTGAGCAACATAATTGAGCTATGAAATTTCCAACAGATGTGTATAGGCCTCATAGACTTGATTTGGTCGTCGACGAATGATGCTCCATCACAATATCAACTATTAGAGCACCTGGAGGATAATCCCTTGAAGCCTCTCTTGATGCATCTCTGAAACATTGTTGTTGATCCTATCGTCAAGATCCCAATTTTTTTACTTTTGGATGCACATTAATCTTTAGGCTTCATATTTCCTTTGACGCCCTTTATATCTCTATCCCACATTGATTGTGGGAATGTCTAAACTTTTGTATACATACATGTGTGTTCTTTATTATATCAACACATTGTGCACATTATATACCATAGTGGCCATGAGATGAACTCTTTCAACACTAGATTTGGTTATGAGTTGTGGTTGGACATGGTGGACTTGCAAAGACAATAAATGTGAAGATTGGGCTCATCCAAGCCCTAATATTTTACAATTTATTTTTACAAGAAACCGTATATATAACAACTGGAGGCACTAAGGACTAGAGTGGAATAGTATAGTCCCCATAGAAAAGTCCCATATCTAGAGGTATTGTGGTATTAGGAGCTTGATTAGGTGTCCTTTTGCATTGTAACCTTAAAGGGCATGTGAATGATGTAAGTCCAAAATCCTATCCACAATACATTTTTTTTAATTGGATCTCTGACCCATTATTTTTATTTTCTTAGTAGAGTGAGTTTGATTTGTGTTGAGAATTTAGAGATTTCCCACCATATTATTCAACCATCCTCATCATGAATCTAGGGCTCTAAGTTCCAATATTTCTTTAGTCACCGAGGATTGATCCTCACAACTAATATACAAAACTTTATCTTAAACTAAAATACAAAGCGGTTGGGGGATTCATCCCCGATAGTCATAGTGGATAGTGGTGGGAGATGATATGAAACTAGATAATATGGAAGGTTGTAGGTCGTAGAGTGTACATTATTATGAGAAAGGATCACTACTCTTTATCAACATAAATCCTATCCAATATTTTCTTAAACTCTATAAATTCTTCACTAATTGACAAACAATTTTCAACACATATTGACCTTGGAAAATCTACTTCAAGAACAATATAACGATGGATTGGCTTCGACTATGTTTTAATGATTATTTAAAAGAGGAAAATTATATATTACAACAACACCAGTGAGTATAGAATATTGTGTAAGTGAATCTAGTTTCTATAACATTTTTTTCCTTTGTCTTGGCTTGCAATCTTCATTTAGAATGGGAATTGGCTAGACTCCAAGCCTGCTTAATTCTACTAGTTTTAGTTCCAAGCATTATCATTACCATGCCAATGACACGGATAAGGATGACAACGACGATGATGATGCCATGATGATGACGATGTCAATCATCATCAAAACAATGATACTAATAATGATGAATATTGGTGAGATACAGATGGATCCACACACATCCACTGTGAAGGGTATAATTGCCAACATGTCAAAGTTTAATGTGATGGGTTTGGTCATTCATTTTGGTGGTAGGAGTTTAGGTTGGACTTGCAGAGTATTATGTTGAGGTTTCTTACCTTGTATACCATTGCAGTGAGACCAAAACAAAACCATGAATTCAATGAGATTTTTTTTGCACCCTATTTCAAAGAGCTAACACACATAAGCTTTTCATAATGGTGTAATGAGCTAACACACATACGCTTTCACTCGTAGTGTCATGTTAGAAGGAAAGCTAACTCTAGTTAGATTTCCATCATGGTTTAATGTATTTGATGACAATGTGGTAGTGTTAGATGGAAAGCTACCTTATGAAAGCTAACACACATTAGCTTTTACTCACAACGCAATGTTTTAAGAACGAAATCTAACTCTAGCTATATTTTCATCATGGTGCATTGTGATTGATGACAATGTCACCATGCTATATGGAAAACTACACTATGAAAGCTTACACACATTAGATTTCACTCACCGTGCAACGATTTAAGGATGAAATCTAACTTCATCTAGATTTCCAACACGATGCAATGTAATTGATGACAATGTGGTTGTTTACATGGAAAACTACCTTATGAAAGCTAGCACACATTAGCTTTCACTCATCCTGCCATGTTGTTAAAATGAAAGCTAACTCCAGCTAGATTTCCATCATGGTGTAATGAGCTAATGCACATAAGCTTTCCCATATAGTGCCGTGTTGTTAGAAGGAAAGTAACTCCAACTAGATTTTCATCATGGTGTAATGTATTTGATGACAATGTGACTGTGTTAGATGGAAAACTACCTTATCAAGGCTAACAAACATTAGCTTTACTCACCGTGCAATGTCTTAAGAAAGAAAGCTAATTCTAGCTAGATCTCCATCATGGTGCATTGTGATTGATGACAATGTGGTTGTGCTAGATGAAAAGCTAAATTATGAATGCTAACACACATTAGATTTCACTCACCGTGCAATGATTAAGGATGAAAGATAAATCCAGTTAGATTTCCATCACGGTGCAATGCGATCGATGACGATGTGGTTGTGTTAGATGGAAAAATACCTTATGAAAGCTAACATTCATTATATTTCACTCATCGTGCCATGTTGTTAAAAGGAAATCTAACTCCAACTAGATTTCCATCATGGTGTAATGTATTTGATGACAATGTGGTTGTGTTAGATGGAAAACTACCTTACAAAAGCTAACACACATTAGATATTACTCACCGTGCAACGTTTTAAGAATGAAAGCTAACTCTACATAGATTTCCAACATGGTGCATTTTGATTGATGACAATGTGGTTGTGCTAAATCGAAAACTACATCATGAAATCTAACACACATTAGATTTCACTCACCGTGCAACGATTTAAGGTTGAAAGCTAACTCTAGCTAGATTTCCATCATGGTGCAATTTGACAATGTGGTTGTGTTAGATGGAAAAATACCTTATGAAAGCTAACACACATTAGCTTTCACTCATCGTGCCATGTTGTTAAAAAGAAAGCTAACTCCAGCTATATTTTCGTAATGGTGTAATGAGCTAAGACACAAGCTTTCACTCATAGTGCCATGTTAGAATGAAAGCTAACTCTAGTTAGATTTCCATCATGGTGTAATGTATTTGATGACAATGTGGCAGCATTAGATGGAAAGATACCTTATGAAAGCTAACACACATTATCTTTTAATCACTATGCAAGGTTTTAAAAACGAAAGCTAACGACAATTAGATTACCATCATGGTGCATTGTGATTGATGACAATGTGGTTGTGCTAGATGAAAAACTATACTATTAAATCTTACACACATTAGATTTCACTCACAGTGCAATGATTTAAGGATGAAAGCTAACTTCAGCTAGATTTCCCAACACATTGCAATGGGATTGATGACAATGTGGTTGTGTTAGATGAAAAATACCATATCAAAGCTAACACACATTAGCTTTCACTCATTGTGCCATGTTGTTAAAAGGAAAGCTAACTCCAGCTAGATTTTCATCATGGTGTAATGAGCTAACACACATAAGATTTCCATTATAGTGCCATGTTGTTAGAATGAAATCTAACTCTAGATAGATTTCCATCATGGTGTAATGTATTTGATGAGAATGTGGCTTTGTTAGATGGAAAACTACCTTATGACGGCTAACATACAATATCTTTACTCACCCTGCAATTTTTTAAGAATGAAAGCTAACTCCAGCTATATTTCCATCATGGTGCATTGTGATTGATGACAATATGGTTGTGCTAGATGGAAAAATACACTATGAAAGCTTACACACATTAGATTTCACTCATTGTGCAACGATTTAAGGATGAAATCTAACTCCATCTAGATTTCCAACACGGTGCAATGTGCTTGATGAAAATGTGGTTGTGTTACATGGAAACCTACCTTTTGAAAGCTAATACACATTAGATTTCACTTATCATGCCATGTGGTTAAAATAAAAGCTAACTCCAACTAGATTTTTATCATGGTGTAATAAGCTAACACACATAAGATTTCCCTTATAGTGCCATGTTGTTAGAAGGAAAGCTAACTCCAATAAATTTGCTTTACTGACCGTGCAATGTTTTAAGAACACAAGCTAACTCTTGATAAATTTCGGTCATGGTGCATTGTGATTGATGACAATGTGGTTGTGCTATATGGAAAACTACATTATAAAAGCTAACACACATTAGATTTCACTCATCGTGCAATGATTTAAGGACGAAAGATAACTCCAACTAGATTTTCATCATGGTGCAATGTGATCAATGACGATGTGGTTGTGTTAGATGAAAAACTACCTTATGAAAGCTAATGCACATTAACTTTCACTCATCGTTCCATGTTGTTAGAAGGAAATCTAACTCTAGCTAGATTTTCATCATGGTGTAATGTATTTGATGACAATGTGGCTGTGTTAGATGGAAAAATACCTTACGAAAGATAACACCGATTAGCTATTACTCATCGTGTAATGTTTTAAGAATGAAAGATAACTCTAGCTAGATTTCCAACATGGTGCATTTTTATTGATGACAACGTCGTTGTGCTAAATGAAAAACTACATTCTGAAAGCTAACACACATCAGATTTCACTCACTGTGCAACGATTTAAGATTGAAAACTGATTCTAGCTAGATTTCTATCACAGTGCAATGTGAAAATGTGGTTGTGTTAGATAGAAAGCTACCTTATGAAAGCTAACACACATTAGCTTTCACTCATCCTGCCATGTTGTTAAAAAGAAAGCTAACTCCAGTTAGATTTTCATAATGGTGTAATGAGCTAACACACATAAGCTTTCACTCATAGTACCATGTTAGAAGGAAAGCTAACTTTAGCTAGATTTCCATCACGGTGTCATGTATTTGATGACAATGTAGCTGTGTTAGATGGATAACTACTTTATGAAAGCTAACCCACATTAGGTTTTACTCACCGTGCAATTTGTTAAGAACGAAAACTAACATCCAGTTATATTTCCATCATGGTGCATTGTGATTGATGACAATGTGGTTGTGCTAGATGAAAAACTACACTATGAAAGCTTACAAACATTAGATTTCACTCATCGTGCAACAATTTAAGGATAAAATCTAACTTTATCTAGATTTCCAACATGATGCAATGTGATTGATGACAATGTGGTTGTGTTACATGGAAAACTACCTTATGAAAGTTAATACACATTAGCTTTCACTCATTGTCCCATGCTGTTAAAATGAAAGCTAACTCCAGTTAGATTTCCATCATGCTGTAATGAGCTAACACACATAAGCTTTCCCTTATAGTGCCATGTTGTTAGAAGGAAAACTAACTCTATCTAGAATTCCATTACGGTGTAATGTATTCGAAGAAACTATGGTTGTGTTAGATGGAAAACTACCTTATGAAGGCTAACAAACATTAGCGTTACTCACCGTGAAATGTTTTAAGAACGAAAGCTAATTGTAGGTAGATTTTCATCATGGTGCATTCTAATTGATGATAATATAGTTGTGCTAGATGGAAAAATACACTATCAAAGCTTACACACATTAGATTTCACTCACCGTGCAAGAATTTAAGGATGAAAGCTAACTCCAACTAGACTTCCAACACAATGCAATGTGATTGATGACAATGTGGTTGTGTTACATGAAAATTACCTTATGAAAGCTAACACACATTAGCTTTCACTCATCGTGCCATGTTGTTAAAATGAAAGCTAACTCCAGCTAGATTTACATCATGGTGTAATGAGGTAACACACATAAACTTTCCCTTATAGTGCCATGTTGTTAGAAGAAAAAATAACTCCAGCTAGATTTCCATCATGGTGTAATATATTTGATAACGATATGGCTGTGATAGATGAAAAACTACCTTATGAAAGCTAACATACACTAGCTTTAATCACCGTGCAATGTTTTAAGAACGAAAACTAACTCTAGCTAGATTTCCATCTAGTGTATTGTGATTAAGGACAATGTGGTTGTGCTAGATGGAAAAATACATTATGAAAGCTAGCACACATTAGATTTCACTCACCATGCATTGATTTAAGGACAAAAGCTAACTCCAGCTAGATTTTCATCACGGTGCAATGTGATCGATGACGATGTGGTTGTGTTAGATGGAAAATTACCTTATGAAAGCTAACACACATTAGCTTTCACTCATTGTGCTATGTTTTTAGAAGGAAAGATAACTCCAACTAGATTTGCATCATGGTGTATTGTATTTGATGACAATGTGGCTGTGTTAGATAGAAAACTACCTTACGAAAGATGACACACATTAGCTATTACTCACTGTGAAACATTTTAAGAATGAAAACTAACTCTAGCTAAATTTCCAACATAGTGCATTTTGATTGATGACAATGTGATTGTGCTAAATGGAAAACTACATTATGAAAGCTAACACACATTAGATTTCACTCACAGTGCAACGATTTAAGGTCGAAAGCTAATTTTAGCTAGATTTCCATCACGGTGTAATGTGACAATGTGGTTGTGTTAGATAGAAAACTAATTCCAGCTAGATATTCATCATAGTGTAATGACCTAACACACATGAGCTTTCACTGATTGTGCCATTTTGTTAGGAGGAATGCTAACTCCAACTAGATTTCCATCATGGTGTAATGTATTTGATGACAATGTGGTTGTGTTAAATGGAAAACTATCTTATGAAAGCTAACTCCAACTAGATTTCCATCCTGGTGCATTGTGATTGATGACAACGTGGTTGTGTTAGATGGAAACTAAATTACGAAAGTTAACACATTAGATTTCACTCATCATGCAATGATTTAAGGACTAAAGCTAACTTCAACTAGATTTGAATTATTGCAACTATATTACTTTCTTGAACATACACTTCATATGGTTTAACCTTAATTACAAACTACAATTCAAATGTGTTACAGAAATTGGGAGGAGTTACAATGGAAAATATAATTTTGACAAGAGGGGACTATGTTGACCTCCTAATTAATGGTCAAGTTATTGGACTAGGAAGGGTTGAATCTACAGAGTCTACAACTCATTATGGTGGAGAAATGCTTAATGTAGTTCAATTATGGTTTTGATAATTGATATCATTGAACCACATTTGATTGTGGAATATGTTGATGAAGGGGACTTACATCCATTGAAGATCATAGATTTGAGGCATAACAAAGGTAAATCAAAATCTTGAAGCACATGTTAAGTGTTTTTTATAGTACATTGCTTGTTTTTTTGAGCAAATACTAAGTTTGTTTAATTTTTTGTATAGGTGCAAATGCCTCTTCTGCATTTTTTATTGGACACAAGGTAGATTTTTCGCAATGTGGAGTGAAGGTGGGTGAAAGTTCCATATTCAATACAAAGATTGGTCATAAGGTGCTGTTGCAGCTGCAACATTTTTCCCAAAATTCAAAAAAAATTGGGACCCTCCTCCAATTCGTTTTTGCTAAGTTTTTGGTTTTGCTTTATGTTTGAATAACGATTACTTTTATGCGGGCAATGTTTTAATGTTTGAATTAATTTTTCCTCACCATCAGAAGTGTTTTGGACTTTTGAGTTGGGAGTCTAGTCATCTGCGCGTCCGTTGTTGCGGAAAAGAACAGGACATCAAGTCTGAGTCAAGTGTATTTGGTCTCCGAGGCATTCTTCCTTATTGGCGTTTGTTTTGAGATTCCGTTGGAACCCTTGTATATACGTCTTCTGCCATTGCGGAGAAGGTATTGCGAAGTTTTTCAAGAGTTGTTTCATCCTTTTCTGATCCCCGCCATTTTGTCTCGCTAGTCCTTGGTTTTTTCAACTTTCACCGTTGCGGCTCTATAAAGCACTATGATTCCGATAGTTTGATTTATCTTGTCTGCTTGATCAATTTTTTTTGCTTTAGAGATGTTTATTCTTACTCCGTTTTGCTGGTCTGCGAAACTCGTTTCTTTTATGGGTTCACCGTTGCAGCTCTCTAATCATCTTTTGACCCGAAGCCCTAGTCTCACGAGCTCCGATTCGAGTATTGATTTGTTTCTCCGCTGATGCCATTACAGGTTTTCCGGTTGTTTCATCATTTGCCATTGCGGAGGCGATGTTGATAAGATTGCCAATCCCTTAGTTTTTTGCTGCCCGATGATCTTATTTTTCCTGCCGATTGCATGTTGACTGCGATGTATATATTTTGGGTTTGGGGGTTTATTATTTTATTGTATTCTGGTGATTCCTCCGTGCTGTCGTTTTCACTCGAGTAGACCAATGCATTCGTCGTCGGTACCTTCGCTCCTAGGTGGATCCACCATGGAATTTTACAGGTTTTCCTCCACCAGTCGTGCAGCACAGTGCTAGGTAGGCCCTTATGCCCATTGGACTGTTCTGTTTGATTGGTCGAACTACTTTTGTTGTCTCCACGGTTAGTGGTTTCCTACGTTTTCCCATCTCGGCATGTATTTATTTTCTAGATAGATGGTATGGCTGCCCGGTGGGGGGTTTCTTAGTTTTGCAATGATGACTTTCACGACCGTTGGGGGTTTGCAGACCACAATCGACTGCTGGGGAAATCGGTGCAGACGGTCGTTACGCTATCTGTACCAGTTTCCCCCAGTCTGTGTTTGGCCGTCCGGAGAGGGCGTTTCATGGTTTTCTTCCAAGATGCTGTGAGTCAGGTTCCACAGTTCGGTCACCCTCATCTTCGGGAACCAGGGCCATGATGTTGTTTTTACTTCCTACTTAGGATGAGACTGTTCAAGCTTGAGTATGAACCCCGGCCCATTTTAGGTTCCGAATGGATTACCTGGTCAGACCGTGAAGTGAGCATTTTTACAGCAAGTAGCTTCCCCTTATCTTCTAGTGCACTACCACTTGCAGCGTCCTCACTTGGGATTAGGCACCATATTTTTTCGCGTAACGTTGTAATCCATAGTGCCGAGAGGGGGTTTTTGCGACTGTTTTCTATTCAGCATTAGGAAGAGGATTTTCGTCATTTTTAGAAAGGCCATGCTTTTCTAGGTTAATTTTGCAATTATTGGTCATGAGCTGGTTTTAGTTTTTGGGCAGGAGCATTTGGTTTGTGAGCATTGTGTTGGGGCCTAGAAATTCGCAGGCGGAAACAGTAAGGGATTCTCCCCAATCAACGTTCCCAACTATCCTGTTGACTGTTTGGAATAGGGAATCCATCTGGTTTGTGGTCCGGCTACCGTAGGTCAAGAAACAAAACAAAGGTTTTACCGGTTGTGGCCCAACCCATCGAGTTTTTGTATTTTGACTTTAAGAAATGAGATGCAAGTGCCTAACTAAATGCAGAGCAATCAAAATGCAGGGAGCGGTCACAATGTGATGCGCAGGTTCTTACCTATCGTCTTATGCTCGCAAGCAGCCATATCAGATATAAAAACAACAACTACTATCTTAACTATCCCTAGGGAGCAAGCTTATCATTTTGGGTGAGCAATAGATTTTGCACATGCATTATGAAGAATCACAGGTAGCTGATATTTCTCTCAAGACACATGAACACTTCAAGATATTCAAATAACCAGATAGTCGATCATTTTATAACAACATTTATTACTCACAGTGAAATCAATATCCCAGAAACTACTGAAGAACATTCAACAAGAACATAGGTTCATAACATTAAATACTCTTACAGTAAATGAAACACAGCTGAAAATGAAATAGTTCCTCTTCAACATTATTCATTGCGTTGCATTGATACATTCCACTTTTTACTCTCTCCAACAGGCAAAAAATTGCAGATTCCTTTGCAAAACGAAGTAGTTCCTCTTACAAGAAAACATTTACAAAATTTTCCAGGGGAAAAATCCCTTTCTTCTTCCCACTTTCAAATATTTAAACTACAACTATCGAGTGCTTCGTTTTCCTCCCCAGACGCGTGGTCTTTCAGTTTCTTCAACGCTTCATATTCCGATCTTTTGTCATTATGTAATCATGAATCACTTGGTAACTAATCCGTTTCTGGACTCATGCCTTTATAGCTCCGGACTTCGTTCTCCATTTGCCTCGTTTCAGTCATACCTCTGCCAAATGGGTTAGTCTTTCTTCTTATCGTGGTAGATTGACCGGTCTCCTTGAAACTGCCTGCAGTCAATTTATGAGCATGGTTCAACAACACATATTATCAATTAACCACCATCTTACAAGGAAATGGTCGGGTGCACCACATACGGGCCTGGAAAAATATCCTATGGTCACCGGCGGGAAAAATTCAAGTCGGTAGTCAGAAGGAAGTGAGCTCGGGAGCCAGGAGGATTTGCCAGCTGCAACGTCGGGTGAGGCTTAAGTCGCAGCCAAGCGAAACGTGGGCAGGATATGCCATAAATCGGACGTTGGACAGTTGCTTGTTTCGGAAAACAGAAGACTCTAGGAGCCGCAACGTCGGGGGAGGAAAGCTAGAGGATACGTGGAGCGGACAGGAAAACTTAGTCGGACGTAGGAAGACACTCAGATTGGGAGTAGAAGAGGTCACCCAGCCGCAACGGCGGAGGAGGAGAGGCTATGGGCAAGCGATCGAAGGCTAAACTGAATCGGGCTTCGGATGGGTTCAGACTTCAGACGAAGAGAAGATCTTGGAGCCACAATGGCGGAGAGGCTAAGACTTTGCAGCTTCCGATCCAATAGCAAAAAGAGGCCCGATTACGGGGAAACTCAAGGGTTTGAGCAGCGTTAACAACCAAAATCGTTTTCTTCGCAAAGGCTGCCCTGAAGAACAAAATCTTACTCCTTCACGGCCAGAAATCCACGACTTGACTGGGATTGAAAATAAACCTGCTGACATCCAATCTTCAATTGTAAAACAAAAAGAAGATATGTCCGAGAGGCTCAAGCATTTAATGATCCCACCAAGCAAAAATGATGAGGAGGGACCCAGAATTTAAATAAATTTGGGGGGGAACAGTTGCGGCAGCAACAAATGGCGATTACCTGGTGGACCTAGATCTCTGGGTGATTATACTTTGAGCCACAGACTGTTTAACCAGAATGCTTCTAATGAATTATTCCGGCGATATGGATTCCTCGACCGACAGAAGTGTGTACCTCAATCATTGATGATGGTCCATTTGGGGGGAAGGGAAAACCGAGACCTTCAAGTCCAGACAACTATGTTGAGGCCAGAGTATGAGTTTCATTATTACCTCTGTTTTCAGGTAGCTAACAGCGTGGACACCACAGGATTACAACAGATAGTGAACAACAGTATTCGTTTGTTCCCCGTTCCCATGCCATTTTAACAGCTTTTGTGCTTTTGGACTTTTGTCCCTTTCATCTGAGTCCTTCTGTACGCCTTTCTTACTAAATTTTAATTCAGGATCCTCTATCCCATAGTGCCCTTTTGTGTGAGTGGTGTACTTTAAGTCTCAGCTCATGGACAGAGAGGATCTTTTGGCAATTTAGTATTTATAATTCAGCACTTGCTTTGATTTATGATGCTTTTATAGAAGTTTTGACTCTTTACTTGCCTTTTGGCATTCATTTCTTGGCATGGGATCATTTATATTTAATACACTGTTCACCTTGCTTCTGCCCATGGGTCCTTTACTGACGTTCCTTAGAACATTTTAAATGTGACGTGGATGGAGCCCTGACATAGTACTCCAGACTCTTCGAATCCGTTTTAATTCACAGGGGTTAAGCAAGACTTCAATGTGCACAACATTTTATTCGAGAAAACTGTTAGGATGGAAGAAATCTTTTAGCAATACACAGGCTGAAACTCAACGTATTTGCTATTCCCGAAAGACCTTAATATCCCTCAGACGACCGTAAGTTCATTCCTCTTATTGAAAATCAAAAACTTAAAATTAAATCAAATGAAAGCATGACTCGAAAACAACCTCACAGCTTATTTATATACAAGGTAGAAAGAAGAAAGAAACTCAAGAAAAGTAAGGCTTGAGAACCAAACCATTGACTGGCAAGTTCTCCTCCCATCCCTGTAAATCCTGCAGTTTATAAGTAGCAAGGCCAAGTTTGGCTACAATCTGAAAGGGGCCTACCCATAACTGCTGGAATTTGGTATGCTTTCCTTTCTCATCATGGGGGTGGTCCCATTTGAGGACTAAGTCTCCTAATTCAAAGTCTTTTGTCCCAGCTTTATGCTTGTCAAACCATCTCTTAACTGACTCTTGCTGTTGTTTAAAACGTTCTCTAGCCTTGGATCTGGCCTCTTCTGCCTTCAGGAGATTATATATTCTTATTTGGAGAACCTCATCATCCGACCCCCTAGACTCTTGAGCTACTATGGAAGATGGCAGCATGATATTGGTAGGCAGGATAGCTTCCTTACCGTACACAAGGGTATAGGGTGACACTCCTATTGCAGACTTGGGTGTGACTCTATCAGCCCACAGGGCGTTGGGTAAGGCTGAGTGCCAACTTCGCTGGTTTTCTATGACAGTCTTCTTCAGGATTCTAATGAGGTTTTTATTGGAGGATTCAGCTAGGCCATTCCCTTGCGGATAGTAGTTAGCAGAATAATGTAATTTTATCCCTTTATCATGAGCAAAGGCAGTCAATTTAATTGATGAAAAGTACTTGGCATTATCAAAAACTACGGAAATTGGAACTCCAAACCTGGTCATGATATGATCTTGTAGGAAGATGATGACTTCGTCCTCGTTGATCTTGCGCAATGGGATAGCTTCGACCGAGCGGGTGAAATAATCAGTCGCAGTGAGAATGTACTTATGCAGCAGGGAAGAATTTGGTTTTATTTCCCCGATAATGTCCAACCCCCATTGTTCAAATGGTTCTGTCATCATAATAGGATTTAGGGGTGCGGCTGCCTTGGGCTGTCTTCCACCACACCTTTGACAAATATCACATTTCCTGACATGTGCATGTGCATCCTTGAAGAGTGTAGGAAAATAGTAACCGGCTCTAAGGATTTTGTGGGCTATAGTGTCGCCGGAATAATGTCCCCCAGCCAGACCGTCATGTAATTCTGCCATTACTTTCTTTGCATCTTCCTTTTCTAAACACCTAAGGATAACCCCGTCATAATTCTTTCTGAATAACACTCCTCCAACAAGATGACAGGAAGCTGATTTGAGATGCAGAGCTCTTCTTTGTTTGGAATTCCAATGTTCTGGTAATATCCCCGACTGTAAGTAATGCACAAGGTCCCTATACTAGGACTCAGGAGCTGTAAACAGAGGACATACATCCATTACATGCAATTCGGCTTCCTCTTCCCATGCTTGTTCTTCGTTGTTTCTACTTCCAGTCATCAATTTGCATAGCCCTTGAATTTTCACTATAGTATCCGGTTTGAATTCAAGGTCGTATTCTTGAAGGGCTGTTACCTAGTTGCCCCTTGTTTCTCCCAACTCTTTCTGAATGAGAAGAGATCTTACCGCTGGGTAAGGGACTATTACCTTGGTCTGATTTTTTAATATATAAGGCCTAAAAAGCTGCACTACCTTAAATACTACGTAAGCCTACTTATCAATGGCTGGGTAGTTTAATTCAGCCCCTTGAAGCCCAGTGCTCATGAAAGAGATTGGGAATTCATCACTCCCATCCTCCTTTTGTGTAAGCACGGCTGCCAATGAATCATCGGATGCAAATGTGTACATAATGAAGTCTTTATCAAAGTCTAGACTTTTCAGGGAGGGCGCATGGGCAACATCAGTCTTGATTTTGTTGAATGTAGTCTTTTTAGTTTCAGTCCACTTAAACTGTGCATTTTGCTTGACCATCTGCTGCAGCGGCTTGACAGTCTGAGCAAAATCAGGCACAAACCTTCGTACGAAATTTATTGTCCCCATGAAAGATTGCATTCCCTTTTTATTATGGGGCATAGGGATTTGTTCAATGGCCTTGATTCTTTCTGGGTCTATAGATATACCTCTCTTTGACACTATATGCCCCAGTAATTTGCCTTCTGTGACCGCGAATACACACTTCTTAGGATTTAGGGAAATGCCATACTTCCGACAGCGCTTGAAAATTAGCTTTAGGTGGAACGCGTGCTCCCCTCTTTTCTTCGAAAATATTGTGATATCATCAAGGTAGACCACCACACTTTGTCCAATCAGTCCACGGAAAGCTATGTCCATAGCTGTCTGAAATGTCGCGCCAGCATTAATCAGTCCAAAAGGCATTCTTCTATATGCGAAAGTTCCCCATTTAGTTCTGAACGTTGTCTTCAATCTATCTTCCTCGGCCACTAACACTTGGTTGTAGCCAGAGAATCCGTCTAACAATGAAAACAATTCAGAACCAGAAACCATCTGTAGCAATTGCTCCATGGGAGGCACCGGATAGTTGTCTTTGTCTGAGGCGCGGTTTAAGTTTCTGAAGTCCACGCACAGTATGATTTCTCCCGACTTTTTCCTGACCGGCACCAAATTTGACACCCACTCTGAATGCCGGACTTTAAAAATAATCCTAGCGTCCAACAATTTTTTCACTTCGCTTTGAATCAGTGGCTCCAACTTGGGGTGCATATTCCTTAACGGCTGCTGATATGGCTTGACACCTGCTTTAATAGGGATGATATGATTAATAATGCTGGTGTCGTAGGTCTTCAAATCTGCGTAAGTCCAGGAAAAGACATCTTTGTACTTCTTGAACAAACTGACAAACCTATCCCTTTCGGCAGGTGAACAGCCTTTGCCGAGGTTCACAAACTTAGGATCCGTCTCAGTCCCCAAGTTTATCAGTTCGAACTGCAGGGTTGAGCTGTGCATCTTTACATTAGCGGGTCTTCGGAATTTTTCATTCAAGTCAAACATCTTCTCTAATGTTCTGACTCCTTTAGGGACGAAATTGTCAAATTTCATCTCGGCTTGGTGTTTTTCATCATCGATGATCGCTCCTTTGAATACATCCTCGTTGGTCAAACATTCTATGATTTGCTGGTCATCATCGAACACCCTCATATTGGTGATCATATCTGGTACAGAGGGCCTGAAAAGTAATTCAATAGAACATCTGTTATTAGTGGGTACCAGCCTGGCAGCTGATGTGGCCAAAAGATCAGCAGCAACGTTTTTCATTTTTGGGATTGAAACAATATTGAATGCACGAAAACATTTAAGCAAATCCCATACCTCGCTTTGGTAAGCTTTCAAGTGGGGGGAAACACAATGTATTTTATTTCTTATCTGCTTTACAACTATTTCTGAGTCACCAAAAACTTTTAAATTACTAACCTTTAGCTCAATCGCTTTTTTGAGTCCCTGCAGTAGTGCTTCATACTCAGCCGTATTGTTAGTACACTCAAACTCTAATCTACAGGACAGGAAGTATTTATTTTTTTGTGGATCAATGAGGACGCAACCGGCCCCTGACCCTTCTAAAGTTTTAGATCCATCAAAAAATAAAGTCCAAAAAACATTATCTACTGAAAAAGAATCTACTTCTACTGCTAAATCTACTATTTTACAATCAAACTCATCATCCTGCGAGAATCGAAGGAGTTCAGGCTGAGTGTCAGATGTGTCACTGGCCTCCTCCGCTTGATAGTTCCCTGGTTCCAGTTCAAGAAAGTAGTTTCCCAACACAGGTTCGACTGGTATATTCTTCTCATCCAGTTGGGTAACATTGTACTTCATGTGAGGCTCTCTCAAAACCTTAATCTAATTGGGGCTTCCTTTGTATGGCAACCACAGGTGTGACCAATTTGAGGCGAAGTATCCATTCAATTTAGCTGACCAATCTCTGCTCAAGACCAGGCCATAAGAATCTGGTATATCAGCCACCACGATGTTGATAACTTGGCATACTTTGTCGTTTGATGCCAGTCGAATTAGAACGTCCTCCATTTCACCAATTACCTTAACGTCTGTCCTATCCAATTGCACCACCCTCCATGTGGTTGGCTTAAACTGCCCATTGATCTTCTTACATACTGATACGGGCATGACATTAATTGACGCCCCTGAGTCTACTAGACAATTGTGAACGTTATGATTAAAAATTTCAAATGTCAGGAGGAAGGGTGGTTGTTTAGTTTTAGACTTACCTCCAGTGCTAGCTTCTCCAATTTCTTCTTCGTCCCGATGCTGATTATCAGCGGGCAGCTTTTCTTCTGACGTTTCAAGTGCCTTCAACAACTTTTATTTCTACTGGGGTACTTTGCACATTTCAAACAGCGGGACATTTTCCTTTATCTTCTTTAAATCTTCAACAATGTCATATTCAATTTGTTGTTTAATGGACTGAGATTTATCAGAACTCACCCTCTCTTTGTTTGGCTTGGGCAACATTCTGTCCTGCTTGGGATCTTGGCTGGTAATAGTGAATTCCGGAACCTTATCAGCCAAGGATTTATCTTGAAATTTTTTCTTGATGTTTCTTTGCAGCCTTCTGATATTTGGAAGTAAAAGACTGTCGTCACTAATCGTCCCTTGGCTTCTAGCTGTCACGTTAGCTTCCCTGACATCCTTATGTCCCTGAGTATTTTTATCTTCTGCATCGAGCAAGGAGACAGAATTCCATAATGCCATGGTCTCTTCTTCCTGTCCCTTTGTAGAGGTAGAGGCAACACTTTCTTTCTTTTCATCATCATCTTCTTCCGTTAGTCTTGAATCTAACATCTGATTCATAACTAACAACATTGAATTTATCCATTGTGGACAATTCCTTTCGGAGTGAGGCTGCTGGTGAAAGGTGCAGAAATTTTCCATCCCTATCTCTGTCAGGTTCATAGACGCAGTATTGTGAGGAGGAGGTTGGGACTGATTGTTCTCCTCCCTTTTCTTATAATAAGGCCTGTATAACTTTTGTGTTTCCTTCTCTTTTTCCAAGTCTATGATCTTATTAGACATCTTTTGCATCATTTTGGCCATATTCTCCAGGTCTGGTGACTTTTCTTCCTTAGGCTTATTGAACAGTAAGGTCTTTCTTCCTGTGCCTCTTTCTCCCAATTGTTCTGGATAGTCTTCGATACTTTCTCTTTCTGCTTCCACCACTTCTGCTTCTTCGTAGGTCTCTGTTAAAGTAGGCTTGGCCCTACCTTTAGCAAACATGGCCAAATATGGACCCAAATCTGAAGTGTAGTACTCAATTAGTACTTTATCTGAAGGCTTGTCTGTTTCGGAATTTTTTTTTAGATATGCTGCAAACCTTTGTGTGAAACTGTGTACCTTTTCTTTTTTCTCCTTCTTCAAAGAACACAGTCCTTTCATGAGGGTCGCGTGAGTCTTTTGAACTGCATACTTACTTCGGAAAATTCTCTCGAAAGTATCCCAATCTGGGATAGAATTAGCAGGAAACCCAAAGTACCAAGATGCCGCAGCTCCTTTGAGGGTATGTGGGAATAGTCTACACACCACATCTTCGTGTTCTCCAGCCCTCAGACCTTCTATTGCCAATTAGAAACTCTGTAGATGATCATCCACTAGGATATTCTCATTGGGGTCAAATTTAGGCAGTAACTTCTCAAAGGATTGAGGTAGGTCATGCAAAGGGGTGACCTGGATTTCCATGTAGGTGGTGGGTTAGGTGGATTGGGAGGAGTTTGGTTGGTGTTAACACCGGCCATGAGTTGAGGTGGAGAGTGCGGAGGGGAACCAACAGGAGTGTGAACAGGAGAAATGTAAGGGGTTTCTAGGCCTTCTTGATTCAAAGGTAGCTCAACTTCTTGCAAAGCAGTCTCTACAAGTTCTTCCCAGTCTCCAACCAACACTGAATCTTCTACTATAGGACGGTCTTTCTTCTTGTACTCTCTTGTAGGAAATTCATGGATAATTGGAAACCCTCCAATCTTCTTCACATAAGCACGGGTATGTCTTCTCAGATCGTTAACAATTTCGTTGCGAACAGGATATAGATGTTCTCTATTTTCTTCTTCCATAATTGGATTACGCGGTCCACTACTTTCTAAACTGTAACCAGCGGAATAATATCGGTAAAACAGGTTTCCTTGGCCAGCCATGCACTGGAGGCCCTCCTTCTAGCGCCAAAACTATTGGGGCCTGGAAATTCGTAGGCAGCAATAGTAAGGGATTCTCCCCAATCAACGTTCCCAACTATCCTGTTGACTGTTTGGAATAGGGAATCCATCCGGTTTGCGGTCTGGCTATCGTAGGTCAAGAAACAAAACAAAGGTTTTATCGGTTGCGGCCCGGCCCACCGAGTTTTTGTATTTTGACTTTAAGAAATGAGATGCAAGTTCCTAACTAAATGCAGAGCGATCAAGATGCAGGGAGTGGTCACAATTTGATGCGCAGGTTCTTACCTATCGTCTTATGCTCGCAAGCAGCCAGATCAGATATAAAAACAACAACTACTATCTTAAATATCCCTAGGGAGCAAGGTTATCATTTTGGGTGAGCAATACATTTTGCACATGCATTATGAAGAATCACAGGTAGCTGATATTTCTCTCAAGACACATGAACACTTCAAGATATTCAAATAACCAGATAGCCGATCATTTTATAACAACATTTATTACTCACAGTGAAATCAATATCCCAGAAACTACTGAAGAACATTCAACAAGAACATAGGTTCATAACATTAAATACTCTTACAGTAAATGAAACACATCTGAAAACAAAATAGTTCCTCTTCAACATTATTCATTGCGTTGCATTGATACATTCCACTTTTTACTCTCTCCAACAGGCAAAAAATTGCAGTTTCCTTTGCAAAACGAAGTAGTTCCTCTTACAAGCAAACATTTACAAAATTTTCCATGGGAAAAAGCCCTTTCTTCTTTCCACTTTCAAATATTTAAACTACAACTACTGAGTGCTTCGTTTTCCTCCCAGAGGCGTGGTCTTTCAGTTTCTTCAACGCTTCATATTCCGATCTTTTTTCAGTATGTAATCATGAATCACTTGGTAACTAATCCGTTTCTGGGCTCATGCCTTTACAGCTCTGGACTTCGTTCTCCATTTGCCTCGTTTCAGTCATACCTCCGCCAAACGGGTTAGTCTTTCTTCTTATCATGGTAGATTGACCGGTCTCCTTGAAACTGCCTGCAGTCAATTTACGAGCATGGTTCAACAACACATATTATCAATTAACCACCATCTTACAAGGAAATGGCCGGGTGCACCACATACGGGCCTAACAAAATATCCTATGGTCACCGGCGGGAAAAATTCAAGTCGGCAGTCAGAAGGAAGTGAGCTCAGGATCCAGGAGGATCTTCTAGCCGCAATGTCGGGTGAGGCTTAAGTCGCAGCCAAGCAAAATGTGGGCGGGATATGCCATAAATCGGACGTCGGACGGTTGCTTGTTTTGAAAAACAGAAGACTCTAGGAGCCGCAACGTCGGGGGAGAAAATCTAGAAGATACGCGGAGCGGATGGGAAAACTTAGTCGGACGTAGGAAGACACTCAGATCGGGAGCGGAAGAGGTCACCCAGCCGCAACGGCAGAGGAGGAGAGGCTACGGGAAAGCGATCGAAGGCTAAACTGAATCGGGCGTCGGATGGGTTCAGACTTTGGACGAAGAGAATATCTTGGAGCTGCAACGGCGGAGAGGCTAAGACTTTGCAGCTTTCGATCCAATAGCAAAAAGAGGCCCGATTACGGGGAAACTCAAGGGTTTGAGCAACGTTAACAACCAAAATCATTTCCTTCGCAAAGGCTGCCCTGAAGAACAAAATCTTACTCCTTCACAGCCAAAAATCCACGACTTGACTGGGATTGAAAATAAACCTGCTGACATCCAATCTTCAATCGTAAAACGAAAAGAGGATATGTCCGAGAGGCTCAAGCATTTAACGATCCCACCAAACAAAAATGATGAGGAGGGGCCCAGAATTTAAATAAATTTGGGGGGGAACAGTTGCGGAAGCAACACATTGTTTGCTTATAGCCGCACTCATGTTTAGCATAGACGAGGTAAAATGCTTATACAGTTTGTCTCCATTTTCAATGTTATCTAGGAATGACCCAACAGAACTTAAAAGATATTTCTGTATATGACAGGGAAATTCCTCAGGATCCAAGATGTCTAAACATCAGAAAAAGAAGGCTCCCGTAGTAGAAGAGGAACCCGAAGTCAAAATAATTCCAGGTTCGAATACACCTATGAGGACACCAAATGCATAGTTGGTGTGGAACCCAAATATCAATGGGGGGGAATTTACAGATTAATAATGTGCTGAGAAGTACCTGACATAGGTTTTGAAGAAGAAACCATCTATGCCAATACAAAGAGATCTTCATTGATGAAAATTGCTACTAGACCTGAGCTCTTTCCATGCTCAGAGGTGATTGGGTGGATTCTGCCCAGGGCAGATTTAACCACCATGATTTTGGAAAATGTTGATAAACAGGGTTATGCTGCTTATAGACCTGGGTATGTCGCACTGGCCTACCACTTACTTGAAGAACAGGTTTACTTGACTAAGGACTGGCTGAAGGCAATTAAGATGGACCTAGTCGAGACATTGAAGAGGATGCTCATGCCTGGAAAGAAGTTTAGAACTAGGACGACTGGGGAATATGACACTGCAAATCTAAGAACCCCTTATAGGTTCATTGCCTTGATGCTGAACAGGATTTTCAGGAGGGCCCATGGTAAAAGATTCAAATTGGAGTGGGTGCATATCATTTTCTATGTTGCAACATAGGGGACAGTGTTCAACTGGGCAAACATTGTGTCCAATAGCCTCTCATCTTGTATTGCTTCAGCATTAGGAGGGGTGTCCCATAAGAGATCAGAGTTCCACATGAGCTCTAAATTGATTGATTGTATACTGTGCAACCAACCCTTCCCCAATATGAGGTGTATCTGGGACCAGGAAAGAACACCAGTCTACTCAGCATACAAGCCACTGTGGGCCCACAAATACCACAGTCACTATAGGGAAGTGTGTGAGCACTTCATTATGCCATTGTATACCCTGATTTTCTTGAAAGAGTGCAACTGCATGTCGGAGGAGGCATTGCAAGTGATTGAAGAATATGCAGACTATTACTTAACTGAGGATGGATTATATTTCAGAATGTTTGGATGCTCCAGAGCACCCTCACTACTGCCTAAGTATGCCATTGACTATGTAGTCCACAAAGAGGCAGTTAGACAAGTCTTTTTAGATGGCATAGGGAGCTTTCTGTTTGAACATAAGAAAGCAGCTTACCCTCCTTTGCCATTCAGGTTGGGAAGCTACAAATTTACTAGGGTGAAGAAAGCTAATGAATTCATGGAAGAGTTGGGGAAATTCCATTTTGGGGAAATGCGTTTCCATAGGAATGATTCTCGGAATAAGGTGGCAAAGCACTGCAAAGAGGCGAATGTACATTTTGAATACACAAGCCACTGGGATAGAGAGGAATCCATTTTCTGTAGTGCACAAAATATAACAGCCTTAAGAAGAAGGTTTAAGAATAAAATCACTACCAAAGGCGGAAAAGGACAGGATGAGCAGGCAAAGGCAGATGAGGAAGAAACTAGAAAAAGAAATGAAGATGCTAGGAGACTAGCACAAGAGGCCAAAATCTAGCTTAAAGGAGAGGAGGAAGAAAAGAGAAGAGCTGCACAAGAAGCATCTAGAAAGGCAGAAGAAGCTACCAAGAGCAAGGAAGAGGAAAATAAAAGAAAGATGGATGAGGAGTTGAAGAAGCAGGAAGCAGAAAAGATAAAGCTGACAGAGATAGTGACAGAGCAATCAACTTCCGATACAGTAAATAGTCAAGCTTAGGACTCAAGGAACCCTGATATTCAAGATCCTGAGGTAGCTGCTGGCAGCACACCAGGACAGGCTATGGTCCCCACCCTTAGGCTAATCCCTTTTGAGCAGAAGAAAGGGGAGGAGGTACCATATTTCAACACTATCTTTTATGATAGGGAAAGGAAAAGGATAGTAAAGAGGACTAAGAGAAAGGTCGAAACTGGGGGGCAGTCTGGTAAAATGATAAATGATACAACTGTAGTATATGGGACAGACAAGGACCCCATGTTCACTATCAGAGAGGGGGCTGCATTGATCCATGCTTCCGAGGACAATGTAGATCGAATAATGACTGATCTTGAACAGTCAAAGAAGTCCTCTTCCCAGCTCAAAGTACTCTGAGAAGATAAAGAGAGGAAAATAATAGGTTGAAAAGAAAGTTTGAAGACATACAACGAGAAATAAAGTCTTCAAAAGCTGAGCTCCAGTCCCTCCAAGTAGAGAAGAGATATATGGAGGCTACCCAAGAAAGTCTGGAGAAAGTGCAGCACGAATGTCAAGGGTTGAGGGTAGAAAAGGAGTAGCTGCTAGGCAGGATAGGGGAGTTGGAGCTGCAGAAGGATACCTTGGAGGAATCTAAGAGGAAATCTCAGGGGAAGAATGTAGAACTTAAAGAACAGATTACCTCATTGACAGTAGCTCTAGAAGAGGCTGAGGAACATCAGGTCAGTCTTCAGTGTTTCAAGGAGCACGTTTTGGCATAGAGAAGCAAGATGCACCAGCTACAAGTGGCCATAGAGGAAGAGAGGTGCAAGGTCTTGTAGGTGGACAATCGACTGGAAGATATTTTGGAAACCTCTTCATATTTTGTTGAAAAATCATAGGACATATTAGAAGTCCTGACAGGAAGGATGGAGAGATTAGAAACGAATGAAGAAACCCCTGCAGATCTACCATCAAAAGATCAACAAGCCTTAAGGAAAGGCTATGATTTACTGGAGTTTTCCGTAAGCACAGCCGAGGAATTCAAGAAGGCTTTCAAGAAGACAAAGGGGGCTTGTGTAGAATTCTTCAGGAGACTTTTGATCACTTATAATTGCTGCCAGGTTGAGGCTGGACAGAGAATGGATACCTTTCTAGACCACATCCTGTTTTTGGAGATTTTGCAAAGAAGATATCAAGAATATGGACAAAGGATACAGCACATTAAAGCTTTAGATGAGCAGACCCTGAGGAATGAAGTAGATCATTTCATGGTTAGTGTGTAGTTGTTAGAAGACCAACTTCGCCTGAGTGCAGCCAGAATAGAAGTCATAAGAAATCAGGCTGCTAAATTCGAAATAAATATTCGTTTCCTAGAACCTTCTGAATTTGAAAGCATTGCCTCAGAGGTTTCAGCATGGAAGAAATTTTTGAATAATCAAGCGGGACCCTCCTCATGAGCATTTTATTCATTTTATTGTAATATATTGTAAATTTTATAGGCACTTAATGAAAGAAAATGTGGGAGGTGAAGATTTGGGGAAGCCCAAGGGTCATTTGTGGGCAGGTCAACAGTTTTGTTCTTTTTGTATAAATATAGAAACTCTAGGCAAGAAGAAGGACTTTTTCCTAGTTAGATTGGAAGACATATTGTAAGAAGAACTATTTCCTTTTGCAATAAATAATTACAGTTTTCCTATTGGAGAAAGCTTGGTGGGATGTTCAAATGTTATGCTATGGATTTGTTGAAGAGGAATTATTTCATTTTCAGCTTTGTGTCCATTAACTGTGAGATCATTCTAACTCTTTGAACCTATGTTCTTGTATGAAGGATCTCTGGTTTGTTTTATGAAAATTTCCACTATGAGTAATGAATGTTGTTCATAGACAATTGGCTATCTGGTTGTTCAAGTATCTTTAAATGTTCATATGTTTGAAAGAAGTATCAGCTATCTGTGATTTCTTTTTTTCGTAATGCATGCACAAAATACATTACTCATTAATAAGTGACAATTTTGCTCCCTAGGGATAGGTTAGGTAGTTAGTTTTAATTTCTTGTTGTGTGTGTGATTTAGATGCAAGAGAGCCTAAGACGAGAGGTAAGAACCTGCGCATCACATTGTGAACACTCCTTGCATTCTCAATCAAATCTGCATTTTAGATAGGCATTTGCATGTCATACTTAAAACTAAAAAACAAAAAAATATACACGGTGGACCGGGCCGCAACTAGTAAAACCTTTTTATTTTTGTTACTTGACCTATGGTAGCCGAACCGCAAACCGGATGGATTCCCTACACCAAACAGTCATGGGCTAGTTGGGAACGTTGACTGGGGAGAATCCCTTGCTGTTGTTGCCTGCGATTTTCCAGGCCTCAACAGGTGCATGGAAGGATGGTAAATAAATGATCCATAGTGGTTAACATTAAGAAGGTGTTAAAACATGATGCTCTCTTGCCACATCCAATAGGATTTGAGAATACACTAGGGGGTGCATTGGGATCTTATGAGATTTGGCCAGAATCAGATTTGGAAACTCATTGTCATGATCATCCAGTAAATAATCCCCAAGATAGGCTTACATTCACATGTAAAAATGTTTCTCTTACACATGAATTCACGAGAACAGGGATGTGCATTTCCAAAGGGATCATAGTTATTGTTCATGAGTATGACATGGTTGAGGGTGAAATGTTAGGTGAAAAGGAATTATGTGTAAAATCAAAATATGTTGCAGTAACAAACTTGAGTTTGTCGTTGACAGGTATTGTAACACATGGGCATAGCACAAGAGGTTTTGGTCATTTCTCCCTACCATCTGTCCACATGGGCTCACATTTTACTATTACATCTCTTGCAAAGTGATTGAGGGACCTTGAAGACCCACACCTTGATATGTATGGTGATTTGCTTTATGAGAGTGGAAGTTCAAGAAACACACTTTCAAATGCATTATTTCAAAACTCTATTTACTCAAAATGTAGAGTGTACGAGGACGCTTTCCTATCTTTAAATGGAAGCTCAAAAAATCAAAATCTTGATTTTAAACCTCTTCCTCCGCATTTGTTGTTACAGCTGGACAATGTAGCTAGTGATAATAAGAATCATTATGTTTTCATGTTTCTATCACTATTAACTGCACTTGGTGTCTTCATCACTATTGAGGTTGGGTTATTACATGTGGGGCACACCCATAATGACATAGATGGAACCTACGAAAGAATGTCTTCCAACTTGAAAAGTAAAGATATATATTCTTTACCTGAGATGACGGATACATATCGCACAATAGAATAAAAACGGGTGTTTCCACCTAAACTTATTGACAAAGAGTATGACTTCAAAAGTTTTCTTAATGGGTACATCAAGGAGGGGGAAAATGCACTAGTTGGACATCTTAATGTCCAGTACTTCCAATTTCTTGTACTCAATGATGTTCCAGTTATGAGGTATAAATAATCCATCAAAGACATTGAGTGATCAGAACCAATTGAGTTGTGGAATATAGATGATGAAGGTCGACCTATATTGCCCACAGGGAAGCCATCTTTCTTACATCCCAAAGACAATGATGTTTATTTAAAAGAACTAAAGGAAGGACTAACATCATACATAAAAATGTGGAAATAGACTATTGGCAATGAGAATTCACCAATTGTTACAGAGGAGTGGAATAAAAAACTAGAGTATTGGAAAAGTGTTCTTGATGCATTAGATGGAATCTACAATGACCATACACTCTTTGATGAAAGTGATTCTTCTTCTAATGATT
This sequence comes from Pseudotsuga menziesii, assembly GCA_001517045.1. Taxonomy (NCBI): domain Eukaryota; kingdom Viridiplantae; phylum Streptophyta; class Pinopsida; order Pinales; family Pinaceae; genus Pseudotsuga; species Pseudotsuga menziesii. Next base: position 600,407 of record LPNX010543553.1, on the reverse strand, counting down.
TTTGGCCCAAGATGAGGAAAAATGTTAACGTTGATGGTAATGCATTCCATGCAATATCAAGTATTATGGATGGGGATTTTGATAATGTGATAGATGAACCGATATATGTTGGACCCAAGTGTAACAAGCCAAAGCAAACATTCGATCCTAGAATTGATGTTGAGAAATGAAAGATGTTTCTTGTTAGATTAGGAAATTAGGATGAAGGAGAGATTATTTGGATGGAAAAATCTACCTCAGATATCTTCAAGGATGATGACAGCGAGACCCTTCATGTAAAGATTGATTGGTGGCAGCCTAGCTCAGGGAAATACAAGGGAAATTTTTTAGAACAATATTGGGTACCAAATCATGATGACACAAAACTTGGATCTATTCCAATTAATACCATAGTTTGGGCATGGATGCCAAATAAAGAAGATTGCAAGAAGACCAAGATAAATAAATTTTGTGTACAAGCTGTACTTAATCTACTTGAGTGAATATAAGGAGATTAGGTGGAGATGATTCATGAATGTAATTTTGCTTTTTGAATGAATTTTAGTGTACACGAAGAAACTTTTTCAATGTTTGTAGTATAATAAATACTCTTCAAGCTACTTTTTGACGAATTTTATATTATTTACTGCATATATGGAAATTTCACTTCAATTTCATTGTTAATTCATGTGATGATACTTTATGCGAATTAGATAACACCATTCAAATTTTAACTTTTCAATTTGTCTTTTAGATCTACACAAAATCTCACTATATAAATTGTGCATAATTATATTTATTAATGCATGTACAAAACCCTTACCTTATTTATTATTAGCTTTTGCTCACTCTCTTCAATACCACTTTGAGATTTTCATTTTGTTCCCATGATGATTGGTTGAGTGTCCACTCAAAACGTAGGGGCGTTTCAACACACAATTTAATTCCATAAACTCTCTTTGTCATTATGATTAACTATGGAAATCTTCATCCTCAAGCTGTACTTGATCTGCTTGAGAAAATATAAGGATATTAGGCGGAGATGATTCATGAATGTAATTTTGCTTTTTGAATGACTAATTAATATATGTGAAGAAAAAGTTGTCAATGTTTGTAGTATATCAAATATTCTCTTCAAGCTACCTTTTGATGAATTTTATATTATTTGCTACATATATAAAATTTTTGGTTCAAATTCAATGTTAATTCATGTGATGATATTTTATGTGAATGCACCTTAAAACATCTTATAGACTTGCTTTGTGAATAAATGTAAGGCATTTGCAATAAGGTTTGAAGTCAAATTTCCCTATTATTCGTTGTTATAGTTGATATAAATTTAATTGTACTACTATGTTGCATTCAAACTCATAATTATATTTTCTCGTGTAGACTTTAAACTGATGCCCACTTTGTACTAGTATATTAACTTATACTCAATAAATACAGTACTAACATTTTGAGTGTGCAGGTTTTATCAGTTTGTCATCATTGTGATTGATTTTCTGGATTAAACTGTGTGAACATTTTTCAGACCAACATTTTGAGTGGACACTCCACCCATGCTTGTTACGGGAACCATGAAAAACTCATTGTGGACTGAAAAGATTTCATATAACTTAATCTAGAAAATCAATCATTAAGTAGTAACATCATGTTGGCTTTAATTCATGTTAGACATTATCGTCAAATACATTGCATCATAAAGACAATTTAATCCATGTGATATTTAATGTTGATCGCAATGCACTGCATGTAATATAAGTATTATGGATGGAGATTTTGATAATGTGATGGATGAACTAGTATATGTTGGACCCAAGTGCAACAAGCTAAATCCAAGATTCAATCCTATGATTGAAGTTGAGAAAGGAAAGATGTTTCCAGTTTGATCATGAATTGAGGATGAAGGAGAGATGATTTGGATGGAAAAAACCACCTCATATATCTTCTAGAATGATGAAAGTGAGACTCTTCATGTAAATGTTGATTGATGGAATCCCAATTCAGTGAAATACAAGGGAAAATTTTAGAACAATATTGGGTACCAAACCTTGATGACACATGACTTGGATCTATTCTAGTTAATACCATAGTTTGGGCATGGATGCAAAATAAATAAGATTGCAGGAAGACTACGCTAAATAAATGTGGTGTACAAGTTGTAATTGATTTGTTTGACTGAATATAAGGAGATTAGGTGGAGATGATTCATGAATGTAATTTTCTCTTTGAATGAGTTATTAATATACTAGAAGAAACACTTTTCAATGTTTGTTGTATATCAAATATTCTCTTCAAGCCTTTTTTTTGAGGAATTTTATATTATTTACTAATATGAAAATTTTGGTTCAACTTCTATGTTAATTCATGTGATGGTACTTTATGTGAATTAGATAGCACCATTCAATTTTTTACTTTTCAATTTGTTTTTAACATAAACTCAACATGTCACTATATCAAATGTGCATAATTATATTCAATAATCAATCTTAAAACATCATTTAGACTTCCTCTGTGAATAAATGTAAGGCACTTGCAATAAGGTTTGAAGTGACTTTTCCCTATTATTTGTTATTATAATTGATATAAATTTAATTGTTCTACTCTGTTGCATTCTAATTAATATTATATTTTCGTCTGTAGAGTTTAAAGTGGTGCGAACTTTGTACTAATGCAATATCTTATACTCAACAAAGACAAAGTAGTAACATTTTTAGAGTGCAGGATTTCATAGTTTGTCATCATTGTGAATTATTTTTTGGATTAAGTTGTCAGTGAGTTTTTCAAACCAACATTTCGAGTGGAAACTCCATGCATGATTGTCGGGGGAACAATGTAAAATTCATTATGGTTTGAAAAGCTTTCACATAGCTTAATCCAGAAAATCAATATCCAAGTATTAACATTTAATGTCAATACTACATAAGTTAATAATAGTCACAACACAATATTAATATGTTGTTAAATAACTTTATATTATGTAAGAAATTTCTTACACAAATTATTAATAATTTACTAGTCAAATATTGATGACTTTTGTTTTAATACGTAAATATAAATATTAATGATAATCAAAGTATATCATTAAATACAGTTATAGGTAAAATTTCTCACATAAATATGTTATTCTTAAAATCAACATTCATCAACTTAGTTTTTAATACACCACCACCACCAATAATAATAATAATAATACATTATGTCTCTAATTCATAATTTATTTTAGTCATTACTAAGATAAAACCCATTTTACTCTAAGTCATAAAATATTTTCTCGTCCACTATCAAGTGCCGCCAACTTCCAAAAATAAAACATCATACTAAAAAAAAATTAGACTTAGTATGGTAACTCAACCTAGACACAATAGTTAACATAATTTCAATTAAATGGAATTCCAAGATAATAATAGCAACACACATTGATTATTAATGCCATTAAATAACTTTAATAATAATATGTAAAAAATCTTCTACAATCTATTTTTCATGATATAATCATTGATCTTAACGTATATTAGAAAATATAAATAATAGTAATATAAATAAATTATATTTGTATTCTAACGTATAATTGATTTTGATCGTTAAAATAATAAACTTAGCATAGTAACACTTAATATATAATAGTTTTTCTTGTCACTTGTAAAATGTTTCCAACCTTCTAATATATTACAACATGATACTCAACACATACAATATTACTTGTTATGTTGAGAATTAAAATTGTTACAGTAACAAACACATTTGTATTATGCCATTAAATAGTTTTTAAATGGGTCATTCTAAAATTGTGCCAACCTTCTACTAGTATAAGAACTCAACACCAACAATGTACCAGTTATCATATCAAATTATAATTCAATTGTGTTATCATAGTAACATATACAATATTAATGTCATTACATAAACTTAATCAACTTACCATTTAATTCAAACTATAGATAAGATTAATAGAAATTATGTAAGGAATCAAAGTCTAAGAATTTCATCATTTTGAAAGAATTAAAGTCTAAGAATTTCTTCATTTTGATTTGTGAGAGAGGATTATAAATGTGTAATCTAGGTGTTAACATAGTCCCTCTCCCCTCATGTTGTAAAGGGTGCTAGCTCAATCTAAGAGCACCTACATTACAAGGAGGATGATGGTGGTTCGATTCCTCCGTGCCCTAACATAAATTAATAGATTATATAAAATATTAATGATAATATAAATATTGTAAGATGCCTATATTTTCAATATAAATATTCTCTTTTCAATGAAACACATTGTTCAAATGCTTCATAAATAAATAATGAATGCTTTCAATAATTAGTTTAGTTGGTTTTCCCCCTTTCCTCTTGTATATGAAAAAAAACAAATTGTAATGCACTAATGCTGTTCTAGTTCATAATTGATTTTGATTGTTAAAATAATTAATATTAATAAATAAGGGAGGCTTTACTAACATCAATATCATTAAATAAATTTATAGGTAAGAAATTTCTCACGTTAATCTATAATTCATAAAGTAAACATTCATCTACTTAGTTTTTAATACATTACCACTACCAACAACAATAACAATAAATTATGTTGCTATTTTAATTCATAATTTATTTTAATCATTACAAGGGTAAAACTTAGACTTTAAAGTCATAATATATTTTCTCGTTTTGATTATAAGTGATTCCAACTTCCAAAAATAAAAGAACATACTCAACAAAGACAAAAATAACTACTATGACAATGTTTATAATTGTTTTAGTAACAAATACAATGTTGGTATTATGTCATAAAATAATTTAATCAACTTAACATTTAATACAAACTATAAATAATATTAATAGAAATTATGTAAGGATTCAAAGGCTATGGCTTTCCTCATTTTGAAAGAACTCAATCTAGCGAAAGTTCTAAATTCTAGATCTAACCCATCTAGTTCTAATTGAGATGTAATATTTCCTTTGGTTCTAATTGAGATGTAATATTTTCTTTTGAATGGTTGAATACTAAAGTTTTACTTGAAATAAATAAAAAAATATTAATTGAGAAAATAGCTCATTGGATTAATTCTTCCAAATTTAATGGAATAGTTCTTTGAGTTGATTTTTCTAAATATAAGAGAATATGTATTTAGAGATTTACGAAAAAGCTCAATGTGGATGAAGTCCTTGTAATAGAATATTTCCAAGTTTAATGAAATATGTGTTATATGTTTTCTTCGATTCTATCCCCTTCCTTCCCAACCGCTCTCTTTCTTCCTCTTTAAGCTCAAAAGTTTCTTCTCGGGATTATTTTCACATAGAGAGGGTGGTTGATCCTGAGACCCCAGACCTACCCTCGGGGTTAGATTTTTCCTACTGGTGATGACTCTTGTTGCCCTATCTTCCCATCATCCACTTGTCTTCAAGGATATTCCTTTACTTCTACCTCTGCCTCCTCCCTTATTTCTCCTTCTTCCAACCCCCCTCTATTCAAGATGAATAGGACCTGAAACTTGTTATCATTTTGGCATCCCACCCAAGATGAAGGGACTGAGGTCTTAGGGCTTGTTTTATTACGTTTTTTATGAACCGTGTTCTATTTTTTGTCCTTGTTTAATTCCTCTTTTAGGGCACAATTTTTTGCACATATTATGGTGAAATGGCCATATTCCTGGAATAACTTGCACTTAAATGGGATTTGCTCATAATATGCCTTCTGCAAATGTGTCCATCCACCCATTGACATCTTGATTTCCTCCAACAAAGCCTTTTCTTACTTTGCTTCCACACAAATTATTGCATAGGAGAAAAAGGGGGGCTTAGGTTTCTCCCTATCAATGTACTTCCCCAAAGTATTCCCAATAGACCACAAATCATTGTCTCCCAAACAATGCAACGAAAGATGTGGGAGTTTTACCCAGACTAGGATCACAGAGGGGATGTATTTATCCAGGTCAAAGGAGGCATTCCATCTATTCAGGTACATAAATCTTGGCCCCGTGAAGTAATTCTCATTTTGGTATATGAGCTCCATGTCCTTTATAAACTAAAAGTGGAAAACAAAAAATCCCTTTCCAGATAAATTTTGGACAACTTCGCCTTTGATTAGAGTGTTATAGCCGATTTTACCACTCCAAGTGAATCACACTTGTATGGCCTTCCCCTGTCCCTCTGTAGACTCCTTAGACCCCTTGGACCATTTTTTGTCCTTTGATGTTTCCTTGACCATCCTTAAAAACATGTGAAAAATGATACACGCGACTTTTAAACCTATAATTGCGTATATACGTGGGTTTGACCCCTAAAACCGCGTACATCGGGATGTGTGCATAATCCAAATCCTTTTGGAGTTTTCCTTGACATGGATCCGACTCACTTGACTCCTGGCCTTCCATATGCCTTGAGATCGTTCGGATTCGACCTTTCATTACCCCTTTGAAAAGATATATACGGAACTCTTTGGTACATTGAAGGCATAGGAGAGAATTGAGAGCAAAGAAACTATAGTCCATTGTTTCCAGAACTTGTGCTTGAGTCTGCATCCCTTTGTCCCTTCGAGCACTTTTGTGTTCTTCCCAAGCTTGCCTTTTGCTTGTGAGCTTGCTATCGAGAGATGGAGGATTGAGGTGGTGGAGGCCCAAGTGGGGGATTCAGTTTCTTCGATTCGCAGATGTGCCGACAGAAATTGTATCCATTGTAATCTCTGATTTTTTATTAATAGAAATATCTTTTCCTATCCAATAATGTATGTTTGAATGAATATTTTATCCATGGATGATTTCAAATGCTTATACATTGTTGATTATATATCCTAGAATAGATCTAACATCAATATATCTAGTATGCTTGTCTTGTTTACTTATTGTTGAGGAAGTGATTTATCAATTCAAGTTGAAGTTGGAAAGCTCAACGGGGATCTACTTCAACCGTCCAGAATAAGGTACGAGGTTTGATCCTTTAGTGTTAGATATTTAATTTCTATTGCATATTGGAAAGGATTGATTTATGGAGACAAACTGTCTGTTGTGGTACTCCAAGCCATAGGAATTTCTCTCCGTAACAGAATTGAGATAATACCTCTTTTGAGTAATAAAGCCAATTAAAATCAACACTTAATTAAAATGAACTACACTATTTTATTTGATAGGGTTCACCAACAAGATTAGGTTTTAGGGTCTTGGAATAGTTCATTGTGAGTTAATTCTCCAAGACCACTAAACAACAACATGTATGTGTCTGTCCAGGTGAGTGTGTGAAATTCCTTGGTATAACCAGTGTTTCTCAAGATCCTCCTCTCAAAAGGGAGTTAAGCATGAGGCAGTGTGAGCGGTTATTGATTGGGATGAACCCCAGTCATAACTGAGTAGCATCAGAGATATTTCCAAGATTGTATTCATATCTGGGGTCTCTTTCAAGAGTTTCGGGCTTTGCTACCCTGCCCATATGGTCAATCTCGCTTAGACTGTCCGCCTAAGGATTGATTATATTGAGGTGACCTTAGTAACCTTACCTAGGATATCAAGGGGGAACTTTACAGGGGTTATTCTGCGGGTGTCCCAGCCAGGTTAGGGTCGGACAGCACAGTCGCTTTACGCGTTGAAGCTGAGGGAAACAATAATTGGTTACGTACCTCTGCTTGTTGTGTATGGGAGTCTCAAGCCTCTCCTAGGTGAGACATACCTGCTTCATTCAGGAGCTCACTTATCCTACCATTGATTACTTGTGTTTGGCTTTAGATTTTCTTGGTGATTGCTCTGTGCATGATAGCTTGCCTAGGGTTTGTGTAGTAGAGAGTCTTTGATATTTTTGAGTCATTGTGGATTCGGGTGTGGCTCCTCGTCGTTCTCTTCGTTTAGCAGGACTTCCACCTTCTACATCTCCTCCTCATTTAAGAGAGAGAAATAGATAGTCCAGGCAGACTACTTCGCACATTGATTCACACACCATGGGAGACCATATAGAAGGTATTCCTGAACCACCTTCTCCCATTCATGTGGAGGATGGGGAGTTTACTCCTAACTATGATCCTTCACCCGACTTGACTAAGTTAGGTCCAGTGATTTCTAAGATAGGAACCTTTCATGTTAGACCTACTTACTCTAGGGTTGATTCCCCATTGACTCATCGCCGGTATGGAATGTCGGAGGATGATGAGACTCATTTTGAACCCACAAGCACTAGTTATGGTAGTTATGGTATGTCTGGTTTTCCCACACATGATTTGGCATTCCATGTCGAATCTGAGTTTGAGCCTAACACTATGCCTGGGGGCACTCCCATTCCTTACCATGCGGAGAGGTTTGGGAACACAAGTCACATTGCACCTTCCATCCCGGTGGTGGAAGCTACATCACATATTCCTCCTAGGTCTAGGGTTAGTGATCCTAGTAGGATACCAGATCCGAGGTGAGTGGCTATAGGGAATAGCACGTACATAATTACACAGATCCCTTCATCCTATGTCCCTAGTTCTTCGAATGTTCACCCTCCACCTCATTCACATGGTCCTTTGGGCTGGAATTTTGTTACGAGTTATGTCCGTACTACGGTTACTAGACCAGTTGTGTCTCAGGTACATGCACCGCCCGTTGTTTCAGGAGGTCATGGTCATACTTCTAAAGGTCACATTCCTACTTTCGGGACGTATATTCCTACTTCCGAAACGTGTATTCCTACTTACGAAGTGTCTCATGGGACATCTCATGCGATGACTTATGGACCCTATTATGGGACATAGTATGGACAGGTTTCTTCACCTTATGGGAGCGGGTATCAACAACCTGCTTACTCTCCAAATTACGACCATTAGAGGAAATTTGGGATCTAAAATTGGCCTTATAAGAAAATGTGCCAATAATAATTTTTGTGAGTTGGAATTCAAGAACCAATAGAATTTCAATAAAATGAGTCAACCATAATGGTTGAATTAACATATTTGTCATACAAGAAAACTACTTTTTTGTTCGTATTTTCAACATATCTCCATGTGTTTTTGCTCAAATTTCAAGAGGGAGAGCTCGTTGGATGTGGAATTTAATTAAGCATCCAATGAGTACCCACATTGCATACTTTTGATGGATAATGCTACCCCAAAAACAATAAATACATGAAAAAATGTGATGATGACGTCATCATCATGTTTTTTCAGGTATTTCTTGTGTTTGGGGTAGCAGGGTCCGTCAAAAGTATGCAGTGTGGGTACTCGTTGGATGGGGAATTAAATTCCGCATCCAAGGAGATCTCCCACTTAGAATTTGAGGAAAAACACAAGGAGATATGTCAAAAATACAAACGCAAAAAGTAGTCTTTTCATTCTTCCTCCAAATTAATAACTATTATTTTATTATTTTAACTATTATTTTATTATTTTCCTTAGCAGGCCCATTTTAGACCTTAAATTTCATCTAATGTTTGTAGCTCCGAATAGTCAAGGTACACCACACTATGGTGCTTCCATGCCACCCTATACGGGTCAAACGGGAGGAGGGCACTATGGCCAAGTCCATGGTGGTAATCAGACCTATGTGAATCAGAACTATCAGGGAGCGGTCCATCGACCTCATCATCCTAGGCTCCCTTTCCTCACAACGCTGAATCTTCCAGACTTGTCGAGATTGACGAATGATCCTGTAGCTCATGACCCAGCTTGGCCGGCTGTCCCTACTAAGCTTCCCTCGGACATACCCAAATTCAAAGGCAAACCGAGAGAGGATATGAGCGAACATGTTACTACTTTTCACTTATGGTGCTCTTCGAATTCCTTACATCAGGACTCAATCCGTTTAAGGCTGTTTCAACGAACCCTTATAGGGCATGCCACGAAATGGTATATAGATCTACCTAGGGGGGCGTTCGCTCTGTTCGATGACCTAGCGATGAATTTTCTTAACCACTTCCAGCTACCAGTGCATTATGACGTTGGTACTGAACTCTTGTTGACATTTCGATAGGATAAAGCCACACATATCTCGGATCATATCCAAGAGTGGCGTAGATGGAAGAGGTTGATTAAATCCTTTATCCCGCCGAAATTCCTCCTCGAATGGTTCCTTAAGTCATTATTTCTGTATATATCGAAGGATGTTTCTACATCCGGAGTGCAAAATGAGGAACAAGCCATTTTTATGGCGCAAGAACTGGACTTGATTTACGCTCAGTCCAGTTTGTTATATGAGATCATTCCCAATGCTCCGCGTTCTAGTTTCGACCCCAAAGTTAAACTTGGATCACATGTCGATGGCATTGTTGGTTGTGTGAGTGCTAAACCTACAGATTTAGTTGCAAAACAAGTTAGTCAATTTTCAATCAACCAATCTAATTTGAGACAAGCCATGGCTTCATCTCAACCCGCCCAAATGGCGAGTGTGCTTTCAGTACAATCATCGGACCAGAAGGGTAACCAGCAGCCCGGACGAAATAAAAAGAAGGATAAGAATAATCGTAAGGGTGGGAATAGGAATGAGAATTCTAATAATAATGACAATAATTCTCGTAATGATGGGGTGTACAAGAAAGCTAAACGTAAGGTTAAATTTCCTTGCAAGTTGTGTAAGGACGATCACCTCACTTACTTGTGCCCTCATATATATGAAGCCTCTAGATTCTTGGCATAGGGCCCAGCTGTGTTGACTAACCCTTTACCTCAGAATCAAAATATGAACTCGAGGACCCATGATCAGTCTGGTGGTGATCAAGATCCACCAGAGGGTAGTGGTCGTGGTTGCATTAACATGGTACATGCTGCGAAAGTTGTGACCCGTGCGAAAGACTATGGTTCGTCACAACCCAGCCCAGGCAAGGAGCCTAATCCACCAGGGACTCCTTTGTGTATTGAGAAACCTATGGATAAACCTAAAGCTGCACCTCACATTACTAAGGGAGTCCTTAAGTGTTTGGGGCACAATCCTAATTCCCAAGCCGCCCAGAACTATTCAGTTGTCGAGGATTTTGGCCACACTCCTTGTGCGATGTCTGCATTGGAAGTGCTTCAGAGTTGTCTTTCGCAAAGGAAGGCTTTGCTTTATTCCCTTGGTGTGATTGATGATAATTCTTCCTTCGTGATTAAATTTGAAACTGCAGGACTTCAGCCTCGCTTGCCTCACTGTGTCTCTTTTGATTCACGTAGAATGTCTTAACATGACTGTCAAGCGCACTATGATTGACGAAGGCGCTGCTTCTTTTATGATGTCTTTATCATGTTGGAAGGGTTTAGGTTCCCCTAAGTTGTCTAAATCAGTGACCATGTTAACTCTGTTCGATGGGAGATCATTTAGGACGCACGGGATCCTTCCTTCCCTTAAGGTCCGTTTGGGAGGGAAGATCGTTGTGATAGAGGTTGAGGTGGTTGATGCGCCCCTTGACTACAATCTCTTACTGCGTAGGAATTGGATGTGTAGTATGCAAGCCATAGCTTCTTCCCTATTTTGCATTGTATGCTTTCCATTTAATGGGAAGATAGTCATGATTGATCAAACATCATTTAAGAATCCATCAGTTACCGCATCTTCAGGAGCTTCGATCCCGATCGTTGAACACTCTCAGCCGGCAACTGGGAGTGTGGGTGTAAGCATGTATCCATCCCTCATGGGAAGTTTTAGTTGTCTTGCATCGATCCTTATGATAGGGTCTAGTTCCGGTGAGGCTTCGACATCTATGAGATCGGTGTCTTTTTGCATAAGTCATATGGAAGATCCTTGGATTCTTCCTACACCAAGTACTTCGAGTGAGCCCATCGTGATGGACGTACCATTGCCTGCAACTATGGTAGCTTATCAAGCTAATCTTGAGTGTGTTACAAAGCCCAGTTCTTCCTCTTCACGCATGGAGGAGGAGGACTCTTATGTGCTGCCTGCATGGGCAGTACAGTCTTCTCACGTGCACGAAGGCCATGTCAGGTGTTGAGCCACCATGGGAAGAAATCCATCATAGATCTTACTTCCTTCCCGAGCTTGACCACTTGGAGCGTGAGGACTTTAGGGAGGTTCTCAGTGAGAGAATTGGTAGTCCTATGGTTCCATTAAGCTCTCCTGGTCTGATGGCTGATGGAAACATGGAAAATATATCCCCAATGGTTCCTATCAATATCTCTCGCAATATTTGCAAGATAGAGAATGTCTATATTGGGGCAGAATGTTCCCATGCTGAGATTCAAGAATACACTGAGTTGTTTAAATAATTCTGTGATATCTTTGCTTGGTATTACATTGAAATGCTAGGTATTGACCCTCGTATTGTCGAACACGAGATTAAGACTTATCCCAACGCTAAGCCTATTCGGCAATGCTTGCATGCGGTGAATCCTAGGAAAGCACCCGTGATTAAGGCAGAGATAGAGAAACTGTTGAAAGCCGGTTTTATCTATCCTGTTCCCTTGATGGAGTGGGTTTCAAACCCCATTTCAATTGATAAGAAGTAGGGAGTGATCCGCATATGTACTGATTTCCATGATTTGAATCGTGCCTATCCTAAGGACAATTTCCTCACACCATTTATTGATCAGATTTTGGATGAGTGTGAGGGTAGCGAGGTTTTTTCCTTCGTGGACGACTTTTTCGGATATAATCAGATACAAATTAAACCTGAGGACCAACATAAGACTGCATTTATTTGTCCTTGGGGAACTTTTGCATATCGAAAAATGCCTTTTGGACTTAAGAATGCCGTAGCTACTTTTCAGCGGGCCATGACCTTGACCTTCCATGATCTCAAATTAATTATCGAAGTATTTTTGGATGACCTTGCTACTCATTCTCGTATGAGAATGCGTCATTCCTATCATTTGCGATTGGTATTCAAAAGATGCCGCCATTATTTGGTCAGGTTAAATCCTCACAAGTGCATCTTTTGTGTGAAGTCAGGTCGCTTGTTAGGATTCATCGTTTCTAAAGAGGGTATAAGAGTTGATCCTTTGAAGGTTGAGGCAATACTTCAGTTGTCTCCCCTGAAAAATATTCGTCATCTTCAATGTTTGCAAGGCATGGCAAACTTCTTATGGAGATTCGTTGTCAATTTTGCCAATTTTACTAGAGGCTTCATGTGTCTTTTGAAGAAGGACACGACCTTTTGTTGGGATGAGCGAGCCCAGGAGTCCTTTGATGCGCTCAAGCGAGCCCTAGCATCAGCCCCAGTGATTAGTCCCCCAGACTATAGCTGCCATGATTTTCTACTTTATGTGGCTGCATCCATGGAGATGATTGGTATGATTTTGGTTCAAGAGGATGAGGAGCTCCGAGAGCATGTCATATACTATCTGAGCCAAAATCTTATTGATGCAGAGATTCGTTATTCTCATGTTGAGAATCTTACTTTAGCTACGGTACATGCTGTTCAATGGTTGAGACATTATATTCTCCTTTGCCAGACCTTGGTTGTAGCCCATGTCAATTCGTTTCAATTCATCCTCACTTGAAGGATGATTGGGGGAAAATATAATAAATGAATTGTCATCCTGCAAGAATTCGATCTCGAGTTTGTTTCGGCAAAGTCGAAGAAATCGTTAATTTTTGCAGAGCTTATATTGGATTTCCCAAGCGAGGCCGAGGAGTTGGTTTGTGAAGATACGTTTATCGATGAACACATCTTCTTAATCTCAACATTAGACCCATGGTGTTAACACCTGTATTTAGCAAAGCAGGAATAAGACCGTGGTGGAGGTAATATTTTGTTGTTTAAATACTTTGGTTTGAGGATATAATGTAAAGATGGAACGATAGTCAAAAGATCGGCCAAGTTAGTAAAGATCCTAGGCCGTGATGAAAGAGGTGGGAAAATCAATGTCCGGTATTCCCTCCGCTCTTCAAAACATGTGAGGAGGATAAGACAGGTTCGGGCTTTTAACCAGCGGCACAGATCAAAGGTTATAAAGTTGTCCTAAGCAGATCCACGGTTCACATCAAATCCGCCTTGTGAAAGAACGAGTTAGCTAAGGAAATGAAGGCTGGCAGAATCGTGTATACTCCTCTGAATCCGACGGTGGGGGGCGGATCGGATCACATCAATGGATGGGATTCATTCCGTAACCGGAACCTGCATGGCGGATAAGCCAAAAGCGTCCAGCGGAATGTGTGTGTAGTGATAAATCCAACGGCCGAGGATCAGAGAAAGAATGGATCGATGGCCATTATGATTTTTGGTGGATGAACCTGCATGTGGGATAATCCCGAAACACCCAGCGGAATTCATTCTATGATGCTTGATCCAATGGTTGGAGATCAAAGCATAATAGATCAACGATTGTTATAAATTCCGGGGGGTGAAATTGCACGAGAGATAAGTCCGAGGCTGCTAGCGAAATTGGGAGATGTCGACAAATATGACGGCTGACAAATGCCGGGAAATCACATCAATGGCTGGAAAGGATTTCGGAAGATGAACGTGCATGGCAGATAATCCAGAATTTCCTGGCGGAATCGGGTACGTGGCAGATGATCCGACGGTTCATGGTTAAAGGCATATCGCATCGACGGCTGGGAATAATTTCGCTGATCAAATTTGCTCGAAGGTTAAAGCGAAGGGACCCATCGGAATTTGGTAAAAGCCACATGATCCAATGGCCCACCGGTAAAGGTATGTCAGATCGACGGATGTGGATGATTCCGGGGCTCAGATTTGCACGATGGTTAAAGTTAAAGGGCTCAGCGGAATGTGGGATGTGGCGTTTGATCCGACGGTGAAGGGGGAATTACATCACATCTACAATCATGAGCGATTCCGGGAGGGAGACTTGCACGGTGTTTATCGCCAAGACGCCCGGCGAAAAAGGATACGTGGCATGCGATCCGAGGGCCAGAAAATTGCAAAGAATAGATCAACGGCTGGTAATGAATCCGGAGGAGAAAGACGCGCAGCTGATAGTAGATGGTGGTTGCGGAAAGTAAATGATCGTCCACGTGGAGAATTGTGGTAGGCTCCAGGGATAAAAGCGGCCTATAAAAGTAACGTTGACCCACATCATTGTTATTTTATTCGTTGGGAACGGGCGAAAAGGACCGGTCTATCTGTCGGATTTCATTTGTCAGTGCCCAGCTTCTATTCGTCAGGTGCAGACACGCTCTGGGCATGCGCCTCCATAGTAAACCAGGTAAAACTGAAACCCAGTAACTCTGTAATTCCCCTTCTCAAAGTTACCAGTGTGAAATTCAGTAATGGACCAGGGAGAAGAAGCTCAAATGTCGGGTCGAGTCGTAGATGATAGAGACGAATTCTTAGTAGATAGGGATAGGAATGTATGCGACCCCTTCCTCTCTGTGGAAAGCGTGTCTGTTAGCAAAGAGAGATTATGGCATTACCATTCACGAGGGAACGATGTGTTGAACGTGTGCAAGTATTTCCTGTACTATTTCACCATTGAGCAAACCCTCCATTTCCCTGAGTTCGCAGAGTGGTGTGCTGTGAATTATTCTCCGTCTCAAAGAATTATTGTCATTCGGTCTGCGTCCAAAGTATTGTGTAGAGTTGATGCTGTGGTCATCCGAGAAATCCTTAGTTTGCCGAAAAATTACCCAGATAGTCGTGAAGTGATAAATGAGTCAATCCTAGTCGATTTGTACAAGAAGTGCGAAGCCGAAACCCGCTGTAAATTCCTGTCGAGTGTTTTAAAGGATGGTCAGTCTTTAGATGGTGTATTCATACCCTACCCTGTACATATTTTCAAGAGTGAAGTTCAATTGGTAATTTCTTTGGTGTGTCAAGTACTAGGCCTAGATGAGGATTGTCGTGTGGGCGAGGTCGTTCTTGGATTTTTGTTGAGAATGAATTCCCCTGTTTTCGAGTCTCAATCAACCCCAGTTTTTAATTTAGACGAATACCTGGCTGAAGCAATTCATCTTCAGCTAAGCGAGTTCCCCAAGGTCTAATTTTTCAGGTTCCAGAATTATTTGCTTAATATGCTACTATGCTCCAATATCTCTGAGTTGAAGTTTCTGAGTACTCTGTGCTCTTCTGATTTACCAAAACAAATCAGCATGTTCGAATTTGCCAATTCGATCATGTCTGAGATGTACAAAATGCTGTTCAAAGAAGAATTACCCCGTGTCCTGGATAAAATGAGGAGATTAATGCAGTCTTCACCAGAGGATCGGGTTGCAGACTGGTTTTTGTACAAAGATTATACCGTGTTGAGAATATATGGCTTCACTGGTCAGCCTTATAGGCTACCTTCTTTCTTGACCCCAAGAATATTCGCATTGGAATTCATGAGACAGAGATTGTTGTCTGAGGAGGAACATTTTTGTGCTTTCAAGAAGTCTTCAAACATCAATTTTTTGTTTAAGGTTGGCACCTTCATTTTTAAAAGCAAGGGTGCCTTGGTTTTTGTAGAAAAGTTGCTGAAAAATATGGATTTTATGAAAGAACCAAAGGTGAATTACGATCCCCACCAAGTGATCTCATTGAGAAAACAAGCTAACAGGAATAAGCCATTTGAACATCAAGCTGTTGAGGGGTTAGCTGAAATGGCTAATTTACTGCAGTTTACTGACGAGTCAAAGTCCGACGAAGAGACACATCCTACACCTGGTACAGCAATCCAAATCACAGAGGGTGTTAGTGTTGCGGTTAAGAGGAGTTTTTCTGATGCTGAGAGTATGGAAGTGGACGAAGAAGCGTCCCATAAAAAGGCAAGGCTGCTCGGAGGAGGTGAGACTGCAGATGAAGAAGTGTCTGATGTTTTCAAAAAAGCTGCCTTAGTCCCCGTGAAGACCGTGCAAGTCAATCAATGCTCCTTTAAAGGTTTAGAATGTGGTGTGGACAGTCCAGAACCCAACCCCTTATTTAAGTCAAGATAAGAGCTCAAGGCGAGCTACATGGAAAAGAGGAAGCAGTCCCTAGAGGAAACAAGAAGTCTACTCCCGAGGGTAAGAAACTTGTACAGTTCAAAAACATCTCTAGTTTCGGATAGGGATGCTGAGAAAAATACTTTTAAGATGGCCATAGTGAATGACAAGAGGATGTCTGAGATAGAAGTCAGGATGGACAAAATCAGCACCCCAGACAAGATTCAGCTGCATAAACAAACCAGTGACATCCTCTACTCAGATTTACTACAGGCCATGGTGAGGATAAACAAATTACAGGTGTTGGTAGACAAATTGGAAGTCCAGTTAAAGCATGAGAAAGTGGAAAATAAGGCAAATGTTATTCAGATCAGAAAACTGCATGTGGACATTGCTAGCTCAGACAATACCCAGGCTGTCAAGAAGTTGCTGGAAGAGAAAGATAATGCGCTCTAGGTTTTGAAGAAGAAGTTGAAGATACCAGGCTCAGAACATGTCCAATCAGCTGAATTGATAGCTCTCCAGGAGGAGAAAGATAAAATCCATCAGGAGATGATGGAATACAAAGGAAAGGCTGGAGAGCTGCAAGAGGAAAAGGATAGGTGGGAGACCGAGAGGGAGGAGTGCTATCCCAAATCTCCGTGATGAAGAAAGATCAGACTGAGGAAAAGAAAATTATGGAAGAGCTAATGAGCCAAACCCCTGCTGGTGATGACTTATCTATTGTAAATATCCAGAAGCCATTAACTAATTTTTCTGCAGATGACCTGTTGGTGTCTATGTCCCAAGTGAGTTTGAAGGAGGAAGTTATTAAGGAGTTGAAAGCCGAGAATGAAAAAGTAAAGGCTGAACTAACCAAGATAAGTGAAAGCAGAAAACAGATCTTGCAGGACAAGAGTCAATTACAGAAAAAGCTCGAAGAGCTAAAAGAAAAATGCATTGGGAAAGGCCCTCTTCAGGGGGCGAAACATATTATTTGGGATACCTTGACTATAGAGATTACCAAGTTCCGACATTACTTGAGTTTTATTGATGATTTGTGTATACTGACAGAGTCGGCCGAACAAAGACTGAATCTGGTGAATGAACACATGGCAAGAAGACCCCTCACTTCAGCTCAGAATACATTAAATTTTTTGAATTCACTGACATACCAAAAGCTGCACGACATGGGCATAAAGGACAGAATCTCAATAGTGCTATCGGCGAAGAAGATCATCCACAAACACCATTTAATGAAGATTGTCCAAGAGAAGTCAGAAGAACTGCTTGTGTAGGTCACTAAGTTCAAACAAGAGTTTAAAGATTTGTTCGAAGATGGACTGCCGTCCTTCTGGAACGAAGAAGGTAGGATGCTCCCGCCTGAACATTATCATCACCTGCTTGTCCGGGCTCGCATGGACCACTCGAAATTTAATATCTTGGAGAAGAACCTGACAGGGAAAACCATTGTAGACATGTTAACAGAATATTTTGAAATCCTACAGAAGTTCGTCATTATCAGAGCCAGATTTCCCAAGAAATCTTATGAATCATATATGGAGCTCGAGGTAGCTATTCGGGAGATGATGGAGTGTGACACCCCAAGTTCGGAGCAGTGGAAAGCTATAGAGCAGTTTGGGAAAAAAAAGTATATTATTTCCCCCTAGGAACAGGTGTCAGGTGCTGAAGAGCTAATGGGGGCAAAGACGTGGAGCTGTTGGGGCAAAGACATGGAGCTGTTGGGGCAAAGACATGGAGCTGATGGGGGCAAAGACGTGGAGCTGTTGGGGAAAATACATGGAGCTGATGGGGGAAAAGATGTGGAGCTATTGGGGCAAAGACATGGAGCTGTTGGGACAAAGACATGGAACGGTTGGCCGAAAGTTTGTTATCCGGTTGATTTGTACTTAGTGATCTGTTAGGAATGGAGTTGTAACAACCTCCTAGTGGTGTAGGAATTCAGTTACAAACTCTAATTTACGTCGATCATACTGTTATTGATCTGCAGGGGGAAGACTTATTGTTTTATCTATAAATTTTAATCCTTTTATGAGATGAGGGTTGGAACCCATCGGGTGGTGAATAATTTTGGAGAACATATCTGTTTTTTGGGATGACAAAGTAAATGCATGAGAGTTTTGTCAAAGATTCATGTGTTGTGGATATTACAGTCTGTGCTTCCTCTTAATGTGATTGTATTTCCCTTGTGTAACACTCCATTTTGTTTCTTCTTCGTATCTGGAATACAGCGTTAGATGATCAGAATTCATGTGTTCATGCTCTGGTTATCATTTCAGATATTATATGAATTTTTTTGCTAAAGTTGATATAGAATTCATCATTGTTGATGCTCTGTATTAATGGGTTGTTTCTTCATCTCTTCTGTTTCATCAGAATCAATTTGAACGACTATGATGATATGATTACCTTGCCTTTGATGGATGTCATGTATATGTCTTTGTGGTATCTTTATGTTGTATATGACTCCATGCCCAATGGTTATGTTATTGTTTCAGCCAAATACATAAATCTGTGAATGTTATTTTAAATCTGGTCTTGTTAAATATTTATTGAGAGATCCCTCTCTGGAAGAAAATACCAGTTTCTTCCTAAAGTGGTTTTGCTGTTACCTCGGAGTATACCTTTTGCAACCTGGGTACATTCTGAGTGTTAACAAACTGGCGTCGTTGCCGGGGATGAAAGTGCTTATCTGCCCCGGGAGAATGACAAAGATTAAGAGAGATTTCTGTGGGCAAACAGGAGTTTCTAAAAGAAAAGGAGGTTGTATATTTGCCCTGGCAACTTCATTGTGAAATTGTTTCAGAATTCAAGAACGACATTCTGGCTTCAAGAAGACATACACGAGGTAACTCTGATACCAAAATCCTGAAGAGCTTTGAAGATCCAGAAAAGTTGTTTAAGAGAAAGAATAAAGAGAAGTTAGATTTCCTTTGTTCGGCCCATCATCATCACCTGATTCCCATATTAATCCAGCATGGGAAGTCAATACTGCGCAGACTCTGTTAAGAACTAGATCTGAACTCGACCTAAAAAACACTGAGTTCATTCCTTGTGGGTTGAGAGCTAGGTCTGAATCCGATCTCAAAAATACTGAGTCCAATCCTAGTAGGTTAGAGTCCTATCTGTTAGATTCCCTCTGGAAGGGTTTGCAACAAAACTCTAAAGCCGAAACAACCACCTCCGAGCATTCTCAAAGTACTGCAGTTCCTGTGAACCCACCCAGACCAATGGCTACTAGATTTTCCCCTTTGCGTCTCCCTGCTGCGTTACATGATCTCCCCCAAAATTATTCTCAGAGGATATTTTTATTTGATGGGGAAGGGGATATAACCGCAAAACAACATGTTTCCAAGTTTGAAGACTTCATTGACTTGGAAGAAGTAGACTATCCTGATGTCAAAATGCGGTTATTTGCCCAAAGTTTGTCTGGGGAGGCAAAAAATTGGTTTAAGGACCTTCCACCTGGGTCTATTGTGAATTTTCAGGCTTTTCAGAATGCATTTTTGGATAGATGGAATGATAAACTGAATCCTCTGCAGCTTTTATCTCAGTATAATGGTCTTAAGAAAGGGGGTTTTGAGTCTGTTCATGAATTCTCAAGTAGATTCATGAGGGCTTATAACTCTATCCCCGAAGATATAAAGCCTTCTCCTGCAGCTGCTAAACTGCACTATGCTAGAGCTTTTGATAATGATTTTGCATTCTCCTTGCAGGAGAGGAAATCGGCAACTCTTGCTGCCATGTTTACTGATGCCCTAGAAGTGGAAGCTAACATGATGGCTAGTGGAAAGATCAAGCATAGAGATATGGATAGGAGGAGAAAAGAAGAAAATGTACCTTCTACTTCATCTTCTTCTGCAGATGTTAAATTTGAGATAATGCTGAAGACAATGGAGAAGTTGATGGATAAGTTAACCATGGATGCTAGGCCTTTCAATAGAGAGCAAGGGGATCCCCAGATCAGGAATCCAAACTTCAAAAGACCAAATCCCCCTGTTACCCCCCAAAATAGACAGAGAGACTAGAGGAATCCAAGAAACCAAGAAGAACTACCCATCCGCCCACCTTTTCCTGAAAATTATGTTGATGATGGAGAAGATCCTCCTGAAAATGAGATTCATTTGTTTGGAGAGCAGGATTCTGAAATATATCTTACTAAAGAGGAGCATAACATGTTTGCGCAGGAAGGTCCAAATGAAGAAATTGAAAATGAGCTCTATCAGAGAGGTTATTTGCATGCGATGGATGACGTGTAAAGGAAGATGAGACTGAGGAATAGGGATGTCCCCATAAATAAGGGGAAGGCAAATCCAAATCAGCCCTCCTCTAGTTCTTTGAATGAAGAAAAGGGGAAAGGACTACACAAGGAACCATCTGTGAGTAAAGAGGTTGAAAATGATGTACAAAGGGATAAAATAATAAAGAAGGCGACTCCGATTGATGTGGAAAAGATTGGTGCTGGTTTTAACTTACAAAATGAGCTTTCAAAACTAAAGATCTCTGTTCCATTTAATGAGCTGTTGAGAAACACTGAATACAGAGACACTATCACCAAAATGATTAAAAACCAAGGAGAATGGCAGTCAGACATTTTAGAATTGAATGATGACAGTCCTGCTATTTCATTTGGACCCAAGGTTGAAAATTTAGAAGGTGAAGAGGTTCCTCCTTTCTATTTGAGTCTAAATGTGCTTGACAAAGTGGTCCACAATGCTATGTTGGATTCAGGGGCCTCCGATAATCTAATGCCCAAAGGAGTCGTGGAAATTCTGGGATTAGAAGTGACTAGACCATACAAGGATTTATACTCATTTGATTCTAAGAGAGTAAAATGCCTTGGTTTAATTAAAGACATGGTGGTGACCCTGAATAAATTGCCATCTAAAACTATAGTCATGGATTTGGTGGTGGCAGATATTCCACCCAAATTTGGGGTATTGTTGTCAAGATCTTGGACCTCCAAGCTGAAAGGTAGTTTATAGATGGAGATGTCCTATGCCACCATTCTTGTTCCAGATGGGAGCAGAAGGTTATATAGTGAAAAAAGAACTCCCTGTGTGGTCAGCAGTCAAGATAAACCTGAAGTCCATCACATATATGCTGTTGATACTGATTTGGGGTCTTCCATTTTCTTTAATGAGGCTGTCCCACATAAGGTAGGAGAGGCAGTACAAGAGAAGTCTGAGGCAAATGAGAAAAAGGAAGTTTTGGAGAAGGAAGCTTCGGAAGCAAATCAGAAGAAAGAAGGTCAAAGGATAATGTACTTTGATGGATCTGTTGCAAAGGTTGGTGTTGGGGCCGATGTCTATATCATTTCTCCTATTCATGATTTCAAAGCTTTGTCATACAAATTGCTGTTTGAATGCACAAATAATGTAGCAGAGTATGAGGCCCTATTATTGGGGTTAGATGCTTTGAAATATCTGGGGGCTCAAAGGGTCAAGATCTTGGGAGATTCCGAGTTGGTGATAAACCAGGTAAATGAGAGTTATCAAACCAAGCATCCTTGGATGAGGGCTTACAGAAATGAAGTATGGGATATGCTTGGCAATTTCTTTACAGAGCATACAATTCAGGTAGTTCCCAGGGTTGACAATATGGTGGATGATTCCTTAGCAGTATCCGCTGGAAAATTTGAGACCCCAATGACCAGTCAAAAGGAATACCAGGTGGAGATTTTGAACAGACCTTCTATCCCTGACAATTACAAATACTGGAAGGTGTTCGAAGATGATATGCAGATCCGAAGATTTCTAGAGTTGTCAGGAGAGTTTGTGAATACTCATGTTGAAAATGAAAATGGTAATGATAGGACCCTTGAAGATGACGAAGTGGTTGAATCAGAAGAAGATGCTGAAAAGTTAAGGAAAACCTTGGGAGGTAAGGATATCATCCAGCTGAAAAACAATTTTATACCAAGAGGCCTGATCCCATTAGAAAGGCTCTTTGATCAGAATGATGTTTCCAAGAATCCCAAAGTGAAACCCGTTGGTGATGCTGTTGAAGATAAAAATATTGGCATTGAGGAAAATCCTAAAATCCTAAAATTATCCAAGAAGCTGCTGGAAAGGGAGAAAGAGGAGTATGTAAAGTTGATGAAAAAATATACAGATGTGTTTGCCTGGAGTTATGAAGACCTCAAAGAATATGATACATCTATCATACAGCACACTATTCCTATAAATCCTGGGGAGAATCCTTTTAAACAGAAACTCAGAAGGATCAATCCTAAACTGATCCCTGTGATTGAGAAGGAAATAAGGAAGTTATTTGATGCTAAGATCATTGTTACACTCAGATTTTCTAAATGGGTTGCAAATTTGGTTCTTGTCAGAAAGAAGAATGGAGAGATAAGACTGTGCATATATTTCTGCAATTTAAATAAGGTCTCCATGAAAGACAACTATCCTCTACCCAAGATGGATCATATACTGCAACAAGTGGTGGGAGCTGAAAGGATTTCGATGCTGGATGGTTTTTCCGGGTATAATCAGATCAAAGTGCTGCCAGAAGATCAGGAGAAGACTGCCTTCACTACACCATGGGGCACTTTTATGTATGCGAATATGCCTTTTGGTTTGATGAATGCAGGTGCCACTTTTCAGCGAGCTATGGACATTGCCTTTGCAGGAGAAATTGGAAGTTTCATGGTGATTTATATGGATGATATCACAGTCTACTCAAAGTCTGATAGAGAGCATATCCATCATCTGGAGAAGGTCTTCATGAAATGTAGGAAATATGGCATATCTTTGAATCCTAAGAAGTCTAATTTTGCACTAGAGGAAGGAAAGCTGCTAGGCCATATAATATCCAAGGATGGCATAAAGATTGATCCTGAAAGGGTGAGTGCAATTCTGAAGGTAGGAGAACCCAGAAGCAAAAAGGAGATACAATCATTTCTGGGACAGGTAAACTTCTTAAGGAGATTTGTACCAAGCTTCGCAGAGATTCTGATGAATATTACCAATATGTTAAAGAAAGGTTATGAAATAAAATGGAATGCAGAAGCTAAGGAGTCCTTTCGGGAAATCAAGAAAGCAATTTCAGAAGCTCCTGTTTTGATAAGTCCATATTTTGCCAAATACTTTTCAGTATTCTCATATGCTTCAGAACATACTATAGTAGCAGTATTATTGCAGAAAAATGATGAAGATTTGGAACAACCCATAGCCTTTTTCAGTAAAATGCTACGGGATGGGGAATTGAAATATGATATCATGGAAAAGCAGGCCTATGCTCTGATTAAAGCATTAAAGGATTTCAGAATATATGTTTTGCATTCCTATGTAATTGCACATGTTCCGACTGCTGCAATAAAATCAATTTTGACTCAGCCAGACCCCGAAGGCAGGAGGGCGAGATGGATAGCTACATTACTGGAATATGACATAGAAATAAACCCCAACTCATCAGGGCAGCATAGGTGGATCTTGACAGCTACAGACTATTTTACTAAATGGATAGAGGCAATTCCTACCAGGAGGGCCACTGAGAATGTGATCATGGAGTTTCTTGAAGAAAACATATTGGCTCGGTTCGGGTGTCCAAAAAGGATAGTAAAAGACAACACAGCTGCTTTCAAATCCAGGAAGATGATTAACTTTTGTCATAAGTATCATATAAGCCTCAATCATTCTACTGCCTATTATCCTCAAGGGAATGGGTTAGCTGAATCTTCAAATAAAATCCTGGTGAGGATTATTAAAAATATGTTAGAAGATAATAAGAGATCCTAGCACACCAAACTAAAATATGCTCTATGGGCTGACAGGATCAGTACTAAAAGAGCGATCGGCATGTCTCCATTTCAGCTGGTATATGGTGCTGAAGTAATTTTTCCAACATCATTGGGGGTACCAGTTATGAGATATTTCCAAGATCAAAAAGAAGAACCAAATCACTTACAGCGGAGGATAAATCAAATCATTGAGCTGGAAGAACGAAGAAGTAAGGATTATGACAAAGTGCAGTCTCATCAAGAGAAGATGAAGAATACTTTTGACAGAAGGGTCAAGGAAGAGCAGTTTCGGATTGATGACCTGGTTTTGAAGTGGGATGCTCCTAACGAAGACAAGCATGGAAATTTCGACCCTATGTGGGTCGGACCTTATGTTGTTGCTGGATACAGAGGACAGAATGCGTTTTTGCTGGAATATACAAACGGGGCTCTTCTGGAGAGCAACCCCGTAAATGGAAGATATCTGAAGCATTACCTGTCCTGAGGGGGAAGGTAAAGTTTGTATCATAGAAGTGTATATATTTGTTTCTCTTTACAAATAAATAGCAATGGTAAGCTGAATGTATTTGAAGCTCGCAGTGAAAGCCCTAAGATCCAGGAGGCTTACCATTCGTTCCCTAAAAATATCTAAAAACGATATATTTACAAAAGACAAAAGATGGGTTTTTGAGAGTTATTATGCAAAGTCAAAGAACAAGCACCTGGTCTACGGGTTCTTTGATACCTCGCAGGGAGGATATCATCCCCAGATGGAGCCAGTTGTTAACACTTGTATTTAAAAAAGCAGGAATAAGACCGTGGTGGAGGTAATATTTTGTTGTTTAAATACTTTGGTTTGAGGATATAATGTAAAGGTGGAATGATAGTCAAAAGATCAGCCAAGTTAGTAAAGATCCTAGGCCATGATGAAAGAGGTGGGAAAATCAATGGCCGGTATTCCCTCCGCTCTTCGAAACATGCGAGGAGGATAAGACAGGTTCAGGCTTTTAACCAGCGGCACAGATCAAAGGTTATAAAGTTTTCCCAAGCAGATCCACGGTTCACATCAAATCCGCCTTGTGAAAGCACGAGTTAGTTAAGGAAATGAAGGCTGGCGGAATCGTGTATACTCCTCTCAATCCAATGGTGGGGGGCGAATCGGATCACATCAATGGATGGGATTCATTTCGTAACCGGAACCTACATG
This sequence comes from Pseudotsuga menziesii, assembly GCA_001517045.1. Taxonomy (NCBI): domain Eukaryota; kingdom Viridiplantae; phylum Streptophyta; class Pinopsida; order Pinales; family Pinaceae; genus Pseudotsuga; species Pseudotsuga menziesii. The sequence continues at coordinate 574,759 of LPNX010543553.1, read as the reverse complement.
GCGGATAAGCCGAAAGCGTCCAGAGGAATGTGTGTGTAGTGATAAATCTGACGGCCAAGGATCAGAGGCGGAATGGATCGACGGCCATTATGATTTACAGGGGATGAACCTGCACGCGGGATAATCACGAAACACCCAGTGGAATTCATTCTATGATGCTTGATCCAACGGTTGGAGATCAAAGCATAATAGATCAACGATTGTTATAAATTTCGGAGGGTGAAATTGCGTGAGAGATAAGTCTGAGGCTGCCAGCAGAATTGGGAGATGTCGACAGATCTGATGGTTGACAAATGCCGGGCAATCACATCAACGGCTGGAAAGGATTCCGGAAGGTGAACGTGCACGGCAGATAATCCAGAATTGCCTGGCAGAATTGGGTACGTGGCGGATGATCCGACGGTGCGTGGTTAAAGACATATCGCATCGACGACTGGGAATAATTCCGCTGATCAAAGTTGCTCAAAGGTTAAAGCGAAGGGACCCAGCGGAATTTGGTAAATGCCACATGATCCAATGGCCCACCGGTAAAGGTATGTCAGATCGACGGATGTGGATGATTCCGGGACTTAGAGTTGCACGATGGTTAAAGTCAAAGGGATCAACGGAATGTGGGACATGGCGTTTGATCCAATGGTGAAGGGGGAAGTATGTCACATCTATGGTCATGAGCGATTCCGGGAGGGAGACTTGCATGGTGTTTATCGCCAAGACGCCCGACGGAAAAGGATACGTGGCATGCGATCCGAGGGCCAGAAAATTGCAAAGAATAGATCAATGGTTGGTAATGAATCCGGAGGAGAAAGACACATGGCTGATAGTAGATGGTGGTTGCGGAAAGTAAATGATCGTCCATGTGGAGAATTGTGGTAGGCTCCAGGGATAAAAGTGGCCTATAAAAGTAACGTTGACCCACATCATTGTTATTTTATTCGTTGGGAATGGGAGAAAAGGACTGGTCTATCTGTCGGCTTCCATTTGTCAGTGCCCAACTTCTATTCGTCAGGTGCAGACACGCTCCGGGCACGTGCCTCCACCGTAAACCAGGTAAAAATGAAACCCAGTAACTCTGTAATTCCCTTTCTCAAAGTTACCAGTGTGAAATTCAGTAATGGACCAGGGAGAAGAAGCTCAAATTTCGGGTCGAGTCATAGATGATAGAGAAGAATTCTTAGTAGACAGGGATAGGAATGTATGCGACCCCTTCCTCTCTGTGGAAAGCGTGTCTGTTAGCAAAGAGAGATTATGGCATTACCATTCGCGAGGGAACGATGTGTTGAACGTGTGCAAGTCTTTCCTGTACTATTTCGCCATTGAGCAAACCCTCCATTTCCCAGAGTTCGCAGAGTGGTGTGCTATGAATTATTCTCTGTCTCAAAGAATTATTGTCAGTCGGTCTACGTCCAAAGTATTGAGTAGAGTCGATGCTGCGGTCATCTGAGAAATCCTTAGTTTTCCGGAAAATTACCTAGATAGTCGTGAAGTGATAAATGAGTCAATCCTAGTCGAATTGTACAAGAAGTGCGAAGCCGAAACCCGGTGTAAATTCCAGTCGAGTGTTTTAAAGGATGGTCAGTATTTAGATGGTGTATTCATACCCTACCCTATACATATTTGCAAGAGTGAAGTTCAATTGGTCATTTCTTTGGTGTGTCAAGTACTAGGCCTAGATGAGGATTGTCGTGTGGGCGAGGTCGTTCTTGGATTTTTGTTGAGAATGAGTTCCCCTGTTTCTGAGTCTCAGTCAACCCCAGTTTTTAATTTAGACGAATACCTGGCTGAAGCAATTCATCTTCAGCTAAGCGAGTTCCCCAAGGTCCGGTTTTTCAGGTTCCAGACTTATTTGCTTAATATGCTATTATGCTCCAATATCTCTGACTTGAAGTTTCTGAGTACTCCGTGCTCTTCTGATTTACCAAAACAAAGCAGCATGTTCGAATTTGCCAATTCGATCATGTCTGAGATGTACAAAATGTTGTTCAATGAAGAATTAGCTCGTGTCCTGGATGAAATGAGGAGCTTAATGCAGTCTTCACCAGAGGATCAAGTTGGAGACTGGTTTTTGTACAGAGATTATACCGTGTTGAGAATATATGGCTTCACTGGTCAGCCTTATAGGCTACCTTCTTTCTTGACCCCGGGAATCTCCGCATTGGAATTCATGAGACAGAGATTGCTGTCTGAGGAGGAACATTTTTGTGCTTTCAAGAAGTCTTCAAACATCAAGTTTCCATTTAAGGTTGGCATCTTCATTTTTAAAAGCAAGAGTGCCTTGGTTTTTGTAGAAAAGTTGTTGGAAAATATGGATTTTATGAAAGAACCAAAGGTGAATTACGACCCCCACCAAGTGATCTCATTGAGAAAACAAGCTAACAAGAATAAGCCATTTGAACATCAAGCTGTTGAGGGGTTAGCTGAAATGGATAATTTACTGCAGTTTACTGACGAGTCAAAGTCCGATGAAGAGACACATCCTGCACCTGGTACAGCAATCCAAATCACAGAGGGTGTTAGTGTTGTGGTTAAGAGGAGTTTGTCCGATGCTGAGAGTATGGAAGTGGAAGAAGACGCGTCCCATAAAAAGGCAAGGCTGCTCGGAGGAGTTGAGACTGCAGATGAAGAAGTGTCTGATGTTTTCAAAAAAGTTGCCTTAGTCCCCGTGAAGACCGTGCAAGTCAATCAATTCTCCTTTAAAGTTTTAGAATGTGGTGTGTACAGTCCAGAACCCAACCCCTTATTTAAGTCAAGAGAAGAGCTCAAGGCGAGCTACATGGAAAAGAGGAAACAGTCCCTAGAGGAAACGAGAAGTCTGCTCCCGAGGGTAAGAAACTTGTATAGTTCAAAAACATCTCTAGTTTCGGCTAGGGATGCTAAGAAAAATAATTTTAAGATGGCCATAGTGAATGACAAGAGGATGTCTGAGATAGAAGTCAGGATGGACAAAATCAACACCCCAGACAAGATTCAGCTGCATAAACAAACCAGTGACATCCTCTACTCAGATTTACTGTAGGCCATGGTGAGGATAAACAAATTACAGGTGTTGGTAGACAAATTGGAAGTCCAGTTAAAGCATGAGAAAGTGGAAAATAAGGCAAATGTTATTCATATCAGAAAACGCATGCGGACATTGCTAGCTCAGACAATACCCAGGCTGTCAAGAAGTTGCTGGAAGAGAAAGATAATGCGCTCCAGGTTTTGAAGAAGAAGTTGAAGATACCAGGCTCAGAACATGTCCAATCAGCTAAATTGCTAGCTCTCCAGGAGGAGAAAGATAAAATCCATCAGGAGATGATGGAATACAAAGGAAAGGCTGGAGAGATGCAAGAGGAAAAGGATAGGTGGGAGACCGAGAGGGAGGAGCTGCTATCCCAAATCTCCATGATGAAGAAATATCAGACTGAGGAAAAGGAGATTATGGAAGAGCTAATGAGCCAAACCCCTGCCGGTGATGACTTATCTATTGTAAATATCCAAAAGCCATTAACTGATTTTTCTACAGATGACCTATTGGTGTCTATGTCCCAAGTGAGTTTGAAGGAGGAAGCTATTAAGGAGTTGAAAGCTGAGAATGAAAAAGTAAAGGCCGAACTAACCAAGATAAGTGAAAGCAGAAAACAGATCTTGCAGGACAAGAGTCAATTACAGAAAAAGCTCGAAGAGCTAAAAGAAAAATGCATTGGGAAAGGCCCTCTTCAGGGGGAAAAACATATTATTTGGGATACCCTGACTATAGAGATTACCAAGTTCTGACATTACTTGAGTTTTATTGATGATTTGTGTATACTGACAGAGTCGGCCCAACAAAGACTGAATCTGGTGAATGAACACATGGCAAGAAGACCCCTCACTACAGCTCAGAATACATTAAATTTTCTGAATTCACTGACATACCAAAAGCTGCACGACATGGGCATAAAGGAAAGAATCTCAATAGTGTTGTCGGTGAAGAAGATCATCCACAAACACCATTTAATGAAGATTGTCCAAGAGAAGTCAGAAGAACTGCTTGTGCAGGTCACTAAGTTCAAACAAGAATTTAAAGAGTTGTTCGAAGATGGACTGCCGTCCTTCTGAAACGAAGAAGGTGGGATGCTCCCGCCTGAATATTATCATCACCTGCTTGTCCGGGATCGCATGGACCACTCGAAATTTAATAGCTTGGAGAAGAACCTGACAGGGCAAACCATTGTAGACATGTTAACAGAAGATTTCGAAATCCTGCAGAAGTTCGTCGTTATCAGAGCCAGATTGCCCAAGAAATATTATGAAGCATATATGGAGCTCGAGGTAGCTATTCGGGAGATGATGGAGTGTGACACCCCAAGTTCGGAGCAGTGGAAAGCTGTAGAGTGGTTTGGGAAAACAAAGTATATTCTTTCCCCTAGGAACAGGTGTCAGGTGCTGAAGAGCTGTTGGGGCAAAGACATGGAGCTGTTGGGGCAAAGACATGGAGCTGATGGGGGCAAAGACGTGGAGTTGTTGGGGCAAAGACATGGAGCTGATGGGGGCAAAGACGTGGAGCTGTTGGGGAAAAGACATGGAGCTGTTGGGACAAAGACGTGGAACGGTTGGCCGAAAGTTTGTTATCCGGTTGATTTGTACTTAGTGATCTGTTAGGAATGGAGTTGTAACAACCTCCTAGTGGTGTAGGAATTCAGTTACAAACTCTAATTTATTCCGATCATTCTGTTATTGATCTGCTAGGGGTAGACTTATTGTTTTATCTATAAATTTGTATCTTTTTTTGAGATGAGGGTTGGAACCCATCGGGTGGTGAATAATTTTGGAGAACATATCTGTTTTTTGGGATGACAAAGTAAATGCATGAGAGTTTTGTCAAAGATTCATGTGTTGTTGATATTACAGTATGTGCTTCCTCTTAATGTGATTGTATTTCCCTTGTGTAACACTCCATTTTGTTTCTTCTTCGTATCTGGAATATAGCCTTAGATGATCAGAATTCATGTGTTCATGCTCTAGTTATCATTTCAGATATTATATGAATTTTTCTGCTAAAGTTGATATAGAATTCATCCTTGTTGATGCTCTGTATTAATGGGTTGTTTCTTCATCTCTTCTGTTCCATCAGAATCAATTTGAACGACTATGATGATATGATTACCTTGCATTTGATGAATGTCATGTATATGTCTTTGTGGTATCTTTATGTTGTATATGACTCCATGCCCAATGGTTATGTTATTTTTTCAGCCAAATACATAAATATGTGAATGTTATTTTAAATCTGGTCTTGTTAAATCTTTATTGAGAGATCCCTCTTTGGAAGAAAATACCAGTTTCTTCCTAAAGTGGTTTTGCTGTTACCTCGGAGTATACCTTTTGCAACCTGGGTACATTCTGAGTGCTAACACATGGTATGGGGATATAATTATATATTTACAAACATTGAAGGTCCCTACTCACCTCTCACGGGATGAACGACGACGATTACATCACGTGTCTAAAAATTACCTCATAGTGGATAACACTTTGTACCGCTATGGGGTAGATTCCATTTTACGACATTGTTTAACTCATGAGGAGGCTGAGGCAGTGCTGAATGATTGCCATGAAGGGGTGTGTGGTGGTCATTTATCTGGGCTTTCTACAGCCCAAAAAATCTTAAGAGCAGGTTATTTATGGCCGTCGATCTTTAAGGATTGTGTTGATGTGGTCAAGAGGTTCCACCCTTGCCAGGTGTTTGGAAATAATATGCGCTCAAAACATGCCCCGTTACATCCCATCATCACTGCCGGTCCCTTCACTAAGTGGGGCTCGATTTCATGGATTGCAACCCAGCTTTAGCTAGGGGGCATCATCATATCATAGTGGCTGTTGATTACTTCATGAAATGGGATGAGGCTATGCCTACAGTTAAATCCGATGGTGAGATAGTCACGCACTTCGTATTCAACCAGATTATTACTCGGTTCAGGATTTCGAAAGAGCTTGTCACTGACCATGGCTCGCACTTTCAGAATCGCATGATGGAAGAGTTGGCATCAAAGTTAGGGTACAAGAAAGAGCATTCCTCCTCTTACTACCCTCAAGCGAATGGACAGGTAGAAGCAGTGAATAAATCACTCAAATCCATTCTCCAACGAACCTTCGCACAAAGCAAGAATAATTGGCACATCATTTTATATCCTACTTTGTGGGTGTATAGAACCGTTGTTAAGACTGCCACAGTTTTTTCTCCATATCAACTTGTACATGGAGTGGAGTTGGTATTTCCAGTTAAGTGCGAGATTCCTTCTTTGAAGCTAGCTGTAGAACTCTTACCAGACACTTCCCCATTGGAGGAACATTTGATCCACCTTGAGCAACTTGATGAGCAGCGTCGAGATGCCTTGGTGGCTCTAGAAGTAAATAAATGTCGCGTAAAGGTATAGTATGATAAGCCTGTCCGTTTGAGGAGGTTTAGTGAGGGATACTTGGTCCTTTTGTGGGATCAACCGAAAGAACCCTTGGGGGAAAGAAATTTTAACCCCATGTGGCATGGTCCTTACGTCGTCAAATGTGTGTTAGAGAAGGGCGCCTATGAGTTAGTGGATTATGAGGGAACAGCCTTGGCAGAGCCTAGGAATGGGCTCTATCTCAAGAAATACTATGCATGATTTTCAGCCAAGGCTGGTTATTGTATATTATTGTACAGTTTTGCATAGGTAGGTCTTTTTCTTATAGTGATCGAGTTTGTGATTAGTTTCCATTTCTTTTGGTAGATGTCAATGGAATCTTCCACCTACATAGGATTCGCGGATGGTGCGAGCTATCACACTCAACACTCAACCTCTGCTACTTGGGTGATTTACACTCCTATGGGTCAGGTACTTTCTTCAGGAGGTATATGTTTATGGCCATCTTCAAACAATGTTGCTGAATATAGTGCCATTATTGAGCTTCTACGGGATGCCATTTTACATGGCGTTCTCTCTCTTGAGGTATGTCTTGATTCAAAGTTAGTAGTGTCACAACTTAATGGTTTGTACCATGTTAGAGATCCAACATTATTAAGAAGATTCTTACATGTGAGATTATTAGAATGGAAATTTGACAATATAACATACATACATATTCCAAGAATTAATAACCAAGTTGCTGACTCATATGCTAACTACGTGTTAGATTGGCATTTGTTTCATACACAATAAATTCATCACAAACACAAATTTTTACACATGTAAATAAATAAAACGATCATCATAAAAAAATTTATAAACATCCAAAATGTGGTAATACATAGTGTCATGATACAAAAATGGGGCTCTTGAGCCACCAAAATATAATACACGGTAATACAAAATGTATCACTCCCAGGTATCTAAGCCTGTGGAGGAGGAGGGGGGTTGTGATCATGGAATGTCACTACGTGTCTAGCTAGCCATTGAAATAATCGCACCCATGCTCGTGGTACACCCACCACCTGATGCTGCATAGCCTCAGGCAAGTCCTCGACTTGCACCATGGGAACTCTGTGTGTCAGCCTCACAAATTTGGTATGAATGCTCTGGAGCGTCCGCTCTGCATCCACACCCATGATATCATCTCCTCTTCCACTCCATCTATGACGAGGGAAGCCTTCAAGCCACCGTGGTCCCACATCTGCATGCATATGGTAGATGTCACTATGTATTGTCGCCCAAAAACATGTCTTTTGATTCCATATAATCAAAAAACACAAAAAATTAAATAACTCAAAAATTTAAAGAGAGGGTCGAGATTCATTACCTATGTCACCGTATGCCGATCCTGGTGGTAGTGGCATGTCCAGGTCCCCCTGGAAATCTATCCCCACGTAGGGGTAGTCATCAATGGCATCTATCTGTCATCACCACCAAGGAAAGAACTCAGCTGGGTAGGGGTTGGACACCCTACCTCCACCTAGTCTGCGCATCGCATCTGCCCAACGCTGTTGGGCCGGATCTTGAACCCCGTGTAGAGGAACGTCAACTCTGGGGCTCAATATTGGAACACACTCGAAGAAAAACGTGCTCAGTATGCTGCTAAAACCGAAGTTTTGCACTCTGCCCATCTTACACTCACTGAGCTGGTGTTTCATGTTGCTCAGTAGTGTAGTGCTCAGTCATATACTGTGGCTCTCATGCACTCCACTGCTTAGAACATCAGAGGCCACGAGGCCTAGTGGAGTGAAGCCAAGCTTGCTATCCTTCCCAGTGTTAGTAGGATGGCCTTTAGTCCCAGCACCTGTATAGAGTTGGTTGGGATTTCACTCCCCACCTTCTCCGTGTCCGGATAGAAGTACACTGCAATGTACTCATCTATAGTCAGGCCACCTCCGGGCCCGCGAGAATGTAGGTTCACTACTCCCCCCCGTTAGGAAAGTCCAGTAATAAAGTATAGGTCCTCCACCTCTATGGTGAGGGACATCCCATCTATCTGGAATGATTTAGAGTCTGGATCCCAGTAATCCACCAAGATCGGCAATAGTTTTGGTTTGGCCCTTAAGCCACCAAGACACCAAAATTTGTAGAGCCCACATGCACTTAGCGCTTTTTGAGCCATTAGATCGGCCCTTACTACCTCCTCTACATTACCATGTTCACGTTCTCTCCATTCTAGGACCATCCTGCACAAAAAATTACAAGTTTGCCCATCAGAATACTTAAAAAACCTCATGCGCGGCCACATATGTGACTATTTGCCAAATAGCCGCATATGTATGTGACTGTGAGGGCATTTTCCGCGTATATCTATCCCTATACGCGGAAAAACCCTCGATTTCTGTGTGGGCCACAACGCCTATTTTGGATTGGCCTAGAAATCCCAAATAGCCATGGAATTTGATAAAAATTGCATCAAAATGGAAGAGAAGAGCATGGGTAAGTACCTAGAAGAAACGGTAGTGGATTCCGCCGGTTAGATCTCCTGGAATTCGTTGTTGAAAATATGAGCTCAATTGGGTAAAAATTTCAAATGTTTTGAATTTTTTACTATTTATAGAAATTTTCCAAATTTCTTCAAATTTTTACCCCCTTTCCTATAGTTTGGACCATTTCTAATCATTTTGGACTGTTTTTTACCTAATTTATGATGTAGGAGACCTTTTTGAGTGCTGTTTCAGTCATTGGATTGACCCGTTCGTGCTGATCTTAGGTATCATGTCTAAATTGGCATATAGGTTAGCTTTCATCATCATTTGCATTTTGCATGACATTATGACCATTTCATTATAGCCTTAGGTACGAACCCACTCTATTATGTCACAGAACCTTCTTGCTGTTTTAGAAGTGGCATGATATGAGTGGTAGAGCTTGACCTTACATGGGTACCCTAGTTAGAGCCTTATTTGCATTTGGTGCCCATGCTGACGTTTTGTCCCTTAGGGTGTGGGAGTCCATTGTATAGTATTGCCATGACATTTCGCAAGAGCCTCATACTCCTCTTAATCTTTTGCTAGCCTATTTCCCTCAGGACTCCCTTATGTCAAGCTGTGATTGCATTATCATGAGCTTTTCCTGCCTTATTGAGCTTTATGCCAGCTTCCCTGACATTGCGTTTCAACCATATAACCCGAGCTTGTCTCATGTCTAGCCATGCAGAGCCATTTTTTATATCCTTTGCAGCTTGATTCCCTTTTTACTGGGAGGGGATTTTCCCTCGAGTGTTGCTGTCCTACACATGTATCCTTGCATTGATCATAGGTATGTTCCACTGCTTGGAACTAGTTTGTTTGCTCCTATGACACTTGTCTCCTCCTAGTCTATAACTATAAAGTAGTTTTATTCTTTTTCAATCTTTTTAAATATTTGAAAAAGTCCAAAAAAAAATCAAAAAACCAAAAATCCGGACAAGGAAAGATGTTATCTTTCACAGCTGTCGAGTCATGTTGCCTTCAAACAGAACACTATATGTCACATCCATTGGTTGGGTTTATAGTTTGACTTTAGGAGCTATACTTATTTATCTGAGTTTATCTCCACCGACTGGTTAAGCTTCCAGTCCCCATGGAGCCTCTGTCGCAGAAATGTCCCAGTTGTGTATATCGATTCTATGTTTCCTTTATTCAGTCACCATTTGCCGTTATTCTCTTGTTCAAAGGAAGTTGAAACCTGAGTCGGCCATTCCTCAGTTATCTTGACTTTGCATGTCGGCCATTCCCGGTACAGTTACTGGTTCGTGCACCTTATGATCGAGTCCTTCCACATTATACAGCTTTGTTGAGTACCTCGTGTTGGATGATGGGGGATGCCTTGATGCCCTCCTTCCAGCGAATTTCATCCCATCGACTTTAGATCATTTATTCTGGGATTGGAATCTAGAGTCATTTTTGAGTGCCTTGAGACTTGCAGTCATCAGTGGCAGGTTCTCTCGCCATCAACAGTCTTTGGGAATACATCAATGTCCCCTGATCGATGGATCCTCTCAAGTGTTCAACCTCAACACATTTATTCACACTTGTTAGTTTTCACTCTAGTACCTTGATTCCCATTTTCATTATCGGTGGGTGATCTCACGTCTGTTAACTGTATATATCAATGACCGGTAATCAGACGATGGACTACTATGTTTGGCCTCGACACCTCTATTCACATAGTAGGACATGTACTCATAGATGTTTGTGTAGAAGACCTTCCAGATTGGTGGCATCTCTTATATGCTACCTCCTTGATCATGCCAATGTTCATGAGATTTCAGCTCTCGTGACTTGATTCCAGTATATGTCAGACATTTCCAGCCATTATGGAGATCTTGATCCATTATATATCTTCAGTCATTATGGAGATCATGGTCTTTGGTATATCTTCATCGTGGAGATTCTAATATATGTATATTGTACGTGGCGATGACCACTTATGTGATATATTGTATCATGCCTATTCATGGCCATTGTACTCTTATGTATATGGGACTACTATATGTATTTGCAGTATGTGTAGAGTTGTATCATTGTACTATGCTGATTGGGTGGCTGGTCTTCCATTTGGGATCCTTCATCACTCCACTTCTGGGATGGACTTATAATGTATTTTGACCATCGTATGACCCCTTTGACCTCACACATTAGGGGGCATATGTTATAGTTGATTTTACCACTCCAGGTGAATCACACTTGTATGGCCTTCCCCTGTACCTCTATAGACTCCTTAGACCCATTGGACCATTTTTTTGTCCTTTGATGTTTCCTTGACCATCCTTAAAAACATGTGAAAAATGATACACGCGACTTTTAAACCTATAATCGAGTATATACGCGGGTTTGACCCCTAAAACTGCGTACATCAGGATGTGTGCATAATCCAAATCCTTTTGGAGTTTTCTTTGACATGGATCTGACTCACTTGACTCCCAGCCTTCCATATGCCTTGAGATCGCTCGGATTCAACCTTTCATTACTCCTTTGAAAGGCTATATAAGGAACTCTTTGGTACATTGAAAGCATAGGAGAGAATTGAGAGCAAAGAAACTATAGTCCATTGTTGCCAGAACTTGTGCTTGAGTTTGCATCCCTTTGTCCCTTCGAGCACTTTTGTGTTCTTCCCAAGCTTGCCTTTTGCTTATGAGCTTGCTATCGAGAGATGGAGGATTGAGGTGGTGGAGGTCCAAGTGGGGGATTCAGTTTCTCTGATTCGCAGACGTGCCGACATAGATTGTATCCATTGTAATATCTGATTTTATATTAATAGAAATATATTTTCTTGTCCAATAATGTATGTTTGAATGAATATTTTATCCATGGATGATTTCAAATGCTTATACATTGTTGATTATATATGCTAGAATAGATCTAACATCAATATATCTAGTATGCTTGTCTTGTTTACTTGTTGTTGAGGAAGTGATTTATCAATTCAAGCTGAAGTTGGAAAGCTCAACGAGGATCTACTTCAACCATCCAGAATAAGGTATGAGGTCTGATCCTTTAGTGTTAGATATTTAATTTCTATTGCATATTGGAAAGGATTGATTTTTGGAGTCAAGCTATCTGTTGTGGTACCCCAAGCCATAGGAATTTCTCTCCGTAACATAGAGGCCTCTAGTTCTTATTCATCCATGCTTCAATGTATTTAGGGGAAAGTGAAAGACCCATGAAATGAAATACCAAACCCCTCTCCGATAAGGCCGTGATCGTGGTTTTTGCTGCAATAGAAAAGAGCACAACTTCAAGGGCCTCGTCGAGCTTAACAAAACGAGCATCTGAGGCACCATCCAACCTCGAGGACACAACAAAAATAGAAGAGATAGCATTCTTCAGACATATTCAAAGGAAACAACTTCCCCTAGCTAAGAAACTAGAGGAGCAACCATGGCAGTGAGGAGCTTAACATAGAAAGCAAAAATCCTAGAAAATACTCGGAATTAGGGTTAGTAGTTTCACTAAGGAAAACATGGTTAATTGGTTGTTATGTGGGTGGGTATGCTGTATTATTAGCACAACCAATTAATTTGTGGTTGGTAAATGTCGATATACCACAAGTTAAGTAGCATGAAATTATACATTATCCATGTGTCAACTACCAGTTAACCCCAAATTATATGTTATTATATGTTATCTATGCATTCATGGATTAACTAATAGTTATCCAGCATGAGTGGTCCTAATGGTTAAGAGCATGTGTTTCTTCTTAGGAGGTCATAGGTTCAAATCCATAGGGGGGTAGTGTATGTACACCTCTGTAGACTTTAGAAGTTAAATCACTGTGCAGAGGGGGTCCCGTGTCCCACAAACAAGGGAGTCTCATACACCAAATTGGTATCTCGCTTAGCGGTGACCTTAAAAATAGATTATTATTATTATTATTATATTAAATTATAACAATTATTATAAACATTAAATTTATGAGTATTTAGAATTAAATTTTAATTACCTCTACAATGTCCTCCTAAGAATGCAACGTGTTCATACGGGAGGGCTAAAAGCAGGGGGTTTATCTTCTCACGGAAGGTCCATCTACTAGGCTCTTTACGAAAGGTGTTCCTCACGGCAGGAAATATAAGGGTTTACACAAGCTACTATTTTATTTATTTATCGGGTTAACAGTCACTTTCTACCGGGCTAGAGTTGAGGGAATAAAACAGGTCGGGTTCACACTTGAGTTATATGATAGGCACCCACATCCGATGGGAATTAATATTCATGCTGCTGATAGTAAACCATGCCTCCTGCTGTGAATAGGTAATAAAGGAGGCATAAGGAAGGATGGTTTTAGTTAGCCGCACTCACGAACCATGCATGGAACAACGCGTTAGCTAATAATATTTTTTCAAATGGGACAAATTTTTGGAGGGTGGCCATATACTCTACAAATCTAACAATATTATCCTATCTGTCTATTCTTAAATAGTCTTACAGAGGACACTTGCTTAACTCCACCCATACGTCCTACTGGAAAAGGGACAACTAAAGCACCCTACGCAAATCCACCTTTAATTATAACGCTTAATTACGTACCCCATTGTCCCAATTGGAATCTCCATCTAATGGTTGGCAGGTAGACAGATCACCCGCCTCGTTTTTTTTTAATTATGAATTTACAATATTTGCCTCTATACGTTATCCGTGTGTCAACTACCACTTAACCCCAAATTATACGTTATTATATGTTATCTATGCATTCATAGATTAACTAATAATAGTTATCCATTTATACTCATACTCTTAAACCATATTTATGCTTATTAATAAAAGATGCTTAACCATTAAAGCATTAAAGAATTATAATGTATTTACGATGATACTTCTAAATGCCATCAACCACTTATTCCTTGCATTGTAAATGGTAGATGTTTCTCTCCAATGTATTAATATCAACTATCTTAAGAATAATCATTGGGATTAACTTAGGAATATCTTTAAAAGTATTATATATCAACTACCTTAAGATTCATTAGGGTTTTCATTCCATCTTTTGAAATTTCATTCGTTTATTTTAGAATATTAAGAAAGGAAGGATGCCTATTCAATGATATTTGTGAATATGTTTAAGGTTAGCTTTATCACTAAAAAATAACTTTTTCATGTTTTTTTTAGGTTGAGGGTAGTGGATATCGGCTTGGTGATGGTGACTTGGGTGATTGAACTGGCACAGAAGTAGGCGAGTTCCCATGGAGGGTGAAATGAAGGGTGGGGATAAATCCCACCCATGGATCCTTTTACAAAAATATAGATCGAGAGCATCTCGATCTTCCTGAACGAAATGGAAAGTGAGGGATTGGGTGAGATTCGTGGTGACCAATAAGGGAGTAGATCTGGAAGGTGTGTATCTAGGTGAATAAAGTCCCAATATTGTAGATCTAATTTGCAAGTCTAAGGAGTCGAATCTAGTACATGAAGGACAATGCGTTGATCAAGAAATTTGTGGGAATGTTGCCTTATGGAAAAACTCTTATTTGGTGGATAAATTCTACTTGGAAACCTAGAGGGCACATGAGCTACAACTGGGATCTAAAGGCTTTTTCACAGTAAGCTTTATTTGTTTGGAAGATTGAAATAGGTTTTTGGATAGCGGACCATATTTTTTCTATTCGGTTGGGCTCTTCCTCAGACCCTAGAAAGAACGTTTTAATCCAGATAAAGAAGTCATGAGGATGATGTGAGTCTGGATCAGGTTGTACTCTATACTAGGGGAATACTGGGAGATGGAGATTTTGGAAGGCATTGGAATTTGGAAATACCCTTGGTACATTTATCAAAATATCAAAGAAGATGAAAGCTAAGCGATACATGGCCTATGCTCGGATTTGTGTATACATGGACCTGACAAAGACATTACCGGAAGCCATAGATCTCTCATGGGAAGGCGATGAATGGAGGAAAGCCCAAGGTGTCTAGCTAATAAGTTAAATCGAGTTCGTCGATGCACAATGTTTGCATATGATCTATGTTTTGGGGAACACGATACCTTGTTGGAAAGAACTAATTGAGAAGTGCAATGTTTGGTTGGGCCATAGAATTCTGTGGCAATCCCTCACCACTTGAATGGAAAAAAAATGATTTGAAAATTAAACTACTATAAACCCATCTAACTCCGGTTCTACAAAGCGTCGAAAGAGATCAAATATGCAAACCTTTTACCACTAAACTACAACATAGGTCCCTCTCATTACTATGCTACATTGCATTAATACATGTATTCTTATTTTTTATTATTTTTGTGAAAGTGATGCACACTCTCCCCATTAGCTATAAAATTTTCCTTCTAAACATAACCATCATAGATCCAAAGTCTAGGCTCTATCAAGTGCCGAGAGGGATCTAATCGCTTGAGGTGCAAACCTATTCTTAAGTATTGGACTGAATGAGCTATCAGC
>LPNX010543553.1:394355-541805 GCA_001517045.1 Pseudotsuga menziesii | reverse complement strand
GACATTTTTTTTTTACGGATAATTAAATTTTTAATTTTTTATTGTTTTGTTAGGTAGAAACATTACAACATCTTCCCCATATTAGGTTGTTTTTGTGGCCAACATTTTTTTTGGCTGATAATTAAAAATTTTACTTTTTATTATTTTGTTAGTAACGTTATATAACGTTACATAACGTTATATAACGTTACATAATGTTACAAGATCTCCCCCATAATGGTCTCTAGAGCACCTCTCGGTGCAATTAAAAACAACATGACTTAAAATAAACTAGTGTAGATCCAAATCCTCTTCTCAGGTATTGCACTCAAGGATCTATTCGAGGAGAGGTTTGCACCTAGGGAGATTTGATCCCTCTCGGCGCTTGATAGAGCCTAGGATTCCTCATATGTTTTGGTTTAAGACTCATATTTATTTTATTTTATATCCACCAACTCACACTTTTTAGTGAGAGTTGATGTCTAAATTGAAAGGATATTCAACCACAGAGGGATTAGGATGGAACACCCTCACAATTTTGTGATTTTTAAGGTGGAGAGTTTTCAATTTCGTATTTGGTCTTGTCATTTCTTTCCATGGCTATTCTATCTTCATTCTTTATGGCATAGATTTCTTTAGGACATAGAAGATATGTCTTTGTAAAAAATAAGTTTTTAGAATGTTTGTTAACCAAGCACCATTATAGCTCTTATTTGACACCTCTTTCCATTATTCCTAGATTGATTTAAAATTGGCATTTTTTTTATATTTAACATATCTTCAACAATATTGTTTCTATTCTTAAGTCTTATTAAGACACATCCACCTCACCTAGATAAACTAATGTCATGCCACAACTATTCTATCCTTCTCAAAACCACAACCTAATGACACATTCTTTAAAAACACTTAACTTAATAAAATCCTCTTCATTTCCAAGATATAACATTTTTTTAGAATTTGATACATAGAAAGTATAAATAATTTGTAAAACTTAAAAAATAGGTATTCTCTAAATTACATTAGAAAATAGAATTAAGGTTCTCTAAACATTTATCCTACAAAAGAAACTGTAAACATTTATATTACAAAATAAATGGTAAAATATTAAAAAACATGTGTGTTCTAAACCTATTTTAAAATATTAATTTTTCTATAAGAGCCCTGCAAGTCATACTTTTGCATGTGGCTTTCGCAAGGGGAAAAACATAAAGATAGGTCTCATTAAAAGCATAACGTGTACTGTGTTCAATATGTTTTGTTTAGGTTTGCAAGTAAATTTAGTCATCGGTCATTCCAACGAAGTCACAAAACATTTGAATTATAATTTGCAGAGAGTCTTTTAGCATATGAGAATCGCGAGCAATAGGAGAGTTGAGTAACGATTGACAGAGCCGATATTCGTTTGTCGCCATTATATCAACGTTCCCGAAGAATATCTTGACGATGTTGAGAGCTAGTAGCAAGTGTTCGACAGTGAGATGATTCAAGTGCCTCCGACTCTGCTGTTCAAATTCCATTTTGATGATTTCATGGAGGTTTGTCCACAGATTGATCTCCATACGATATGCCAACCGCGCTTCTTGAAACTTTTCAAACTCCTTCACAGATTGATCTCCTCCTAGCACATCATAAAGTGAAGAACCTTTTCAAACTCAAAAAGCTTTCAAACTATGGCGAGAGCTGAGCACATAAAAGAGACTTTGAGTGGTTGAGAACATTGGGAACGACCATAGCCACACACAACCAAAGTTTCAAACTTGTTTCTCTCTCCGATAATAACAGTAAGTATTGCTATGTTATAGCATCCTGTCATCAACAAAAACCCAGTCTTGTGCAGTGGTGTCGTCCACAGAAAGCATATTATTTAATATGCTTTCCACATACACATTCCAGGCGTGTATGTGTCAACAGTTATCCTGAATGACATGGTATATCATACAGAACCATTTGGCAGTGGTCGTAGCTCTACCATTGGAGTGATGGTAATAATAAAAGAAGGTTAAACATTTTTAGTTTTGAAGAAAGGAGGAAAACTGCCTTGGTTGAGTTTGTTCTTGACATTTCGAGCCACAGAGTAGGGCTCATCATCATGAGCAAGTTTTCTGTAGCTAAAATAGTTCAAGAAATTAGCTTATTAATAAGAATGGAAGTTTTTTTAGGTTTTGTATAAAGCCTTAGCCCTAAAATATTTTAATATAATAAAAATTTTTTTACTAAATCTTAATATTAAAAAATTTAAATTTTTTTTTAATATATTAAGAAAAGAAATTTATATGTTTTTTTTTTAAACTTAACTTAATCATTTTAAAAATTAAATCTAAATTAAAACTTGTTAATTAAAAACCTAATAAACTAAAAAAAATTATTTTAAAACCTAAAGAACTAAAAAAAATTTAATGTAAATTTATCCAAAGAATTTTCTACAATAATTAAATATTTTCAAATTTTAATTTTGTTTTAATTTCTTAGAAAATCTAAAAACCTAAAAGTTATAAAGTTAAGACTTGATTCCTTCCCAAGTCTTAGGCAAAGGTGTGGAAAGATTTACTGAAAAAAAAAAATTAAAATTAAAATTTTTAATTTTATTTATTATTAAAAACATTTTCAAACTAGAAAGCCTACTAAAGTTTTTTTAATTAATTGGTGTCCTTTTTTTTGTGTGTGTATTAGTGTCCTTGAGAAGGCAGATAATAGGGCGCCAACACTCATTGAGTTTGAGGCCATCATCCCTATTTAGGTTTAAGGAAAATTTTTCTATCTTTATAGCCACCCTCATTTTCCGTCTTTTGTAATGCTCTTCTCTAGTGATAAGTTTAGTTTCTTCAATGCGTATGTTGTGGTGTGAGTGGTGAGCGTGTTTAGCAAGAGCCGATTTTTGGCGGCGATCATGCATGATGTCAGCACAATGTTCTTTGAGTCTTACCTGGACAGAGCGTCCAGTTTCCCCAATATAGGGGATCTCGCATGAGCAAAGAGCACTGTAAACACCTTTCTGCTTTAAAGGTTAAACTAGGTCTTTGGAGGTATCTAACATTCTATCTATCAAATTTGGTGGGGCAAAGGTAACACCAATGTTCTTTTTACGAAGAATCCTAGCTATAACATCTGTTGTTCCTTTGATATAAGGAAGAGTGATCATAGTTCCTTCAATGTTCCTAATCTTTTTTGGAGACCTGTTACGAGCTTTCCTGATAACCTTCTTAATTTGATATTTACTGTAACCATTCACTTGGAAGACGTTAGTTAAGTGGTCTATTTCAAGGTTTATGTGGTCATCATCTGCAATTCTGATAGCTCTACTTAATAGTGTGTTCAATACCCCTATCTTTTTGTGTAGGTAGATGGTGTGAGTCCGCATGTAGGTACCTGTCAGTATGGATCTTTTTTCTGTAAACCTGATGACCTAGGACCCCACCATTCTTTTTTGTGATGGGAACATCCAAGAATGGGATTTTGTTGTCCTCTTCTATCTCCATGATGAACTTAATATGATCTGAAATCGTGTTTTATAGAAAAAACAATGAAATAAAAGTTGGATGGCCATCATGAATCTATGTTTTCCATTATGGATAATATTTGTATGTTCTTATAGGGAATTTTTTATGTTGAAATTTTTTTATTTTTATTTTATAAAATAAAAATATTATTTTTAAATTTTCTATATTAGAAATTTTGAAATGTTGTAAATTAGTTTTTATTTATATATTTATTTTTATGTCATAAAATTATATATATAATTTTTAACTTTAAAATTAAAAAATCTATATCTATTAATATATTTTAGATTCTCTTAAATTGTGGTTAACAAACTTACATAATTTTCACAGTAAAAAGGAGAACCATGTCATTTATCAATAGCCAAGATAAAAATGAACTCTTATGAGCTCCATAGTGAAAGAGGTCATTGGGCAGTTCCTAAAACACCATGGGTGGAAAGGATCTGCCATCTTTGTGAGAATATGAAGATTGAGGATGAAAATCACTTCCTCTTAAGAGTGCCCTGCCTACACCCACATTAGATCTCAGTTTCATAATCTTTGTTGCAATATTGACCTTCTTAGCCTTTTAACTTGTTAAAACTATAATGAGCTTGAGACCCTTCTCTCCAAGCACTTTGAGCATAGAAATACAATTTTAAAACAAATTAATTAATCATCATCTTCATCATCATCATAAAACTTACTGCTTACCACTTACCACTATGTTCACAATTCAACCAATAGCCAAAAAAACTTACCACTTACCACTATGTTCACAATTCAACCAATAAAAACTTCATCATTTTCCATCTTATTAAAAATAAAATAAAAATCTCTATTAGTACTTGTGCCTCTCCATCTTCCATCGAAGAAGTTCGTTCCTTCTCTCCCCTAAATTAGTCGCTCCATAATTAGATTTTGATGGGCTGTTTGAACAATTAATTTAATAAAAAACGGGGTCGGAAGAAGCCTCTAACTGACCCCTAACCCCTAGAAGCATCAACCGAAATCCAAAAAGCTCGTCAATAAACAAAAGGAAATAAGTCTTCCATGAAATTACTTTACATTAAGAGGTAGATGAAAGAAAACGATTCCCATGAAAGCATCAAAGAGACTATGTACGCAGTTAAAATAGAATAGAAAAAAAAAAACCAATTTCTCATGACTCTGTCTTCCGCAATGAATGTAGTGTTCATTGTTATACGTTAAGATTGTCCCCATAACTAAGAGCCAGCCCATGAGTTGCAATTCAGTTTTGGTAGAAGCAGCAATATTCAGATAATCTAAATCTAAGTTTATATAAATTCATTTAAATCCAATTTGATATTTGATAGATGAAGCAGAATTTGATATATGAAGTGAAAATTCATCTAAATTAAATCCAATTTGATATTTGATATATTAAATAAAAATCCATGTAAAATCAAATGTGATGTATCAAATAATTAAAATAACTACTCATATCAGCCGTTAGATCTAAATCTAATTTAAGATTTGATATATTAAGTAGATCTAAATCCAATTTGATATTGGATATATGAAGCAAAGGAAGGAGAGAAATAATGGAGGGAATGATGTGTGGATATATGAAGCAAAGGAAGGAGAGAAATAATGGAGGGAATGATGTGTGGTTAATGTTAATGAGCAGTTTTACTATTCTATTTTTTATATTAAAAAATAAAAAATAACTTTTCAAAGAGAGTGATGGCTGGCCTGTCGTCAAATAACGTCTTGCCGGGCCTGTTATGCCTTTCCCTAGCCTTGGATGGCGCTTTATTATATCAATCTAGCTAGTTACCGGGGTTTAACGAGTTCTCACAAGAAAAGTCATTATAGATTAGTGGTGGATGAATCAAATGAATGTGGTGAGGAGTGAGTAGTTGCGGAAGGAGATTGCTTATAAGGGAAGCAATGAAGGGAGAGGGAAGCAAGGAAGGGAGACTGGAGGATTTATGGCTTGGTAAAATTATTGAAATATTAATGTAAATGTAATTTTGCAAAATATTAATAATATAAAAAAATATTACTTTTAGGTTTAAATAGAAAATTTGTGGCTAGAACAATTTAGAGGTTAAAAGAAAATTAAGATATTATAAAGAGGTCATTAACCCTAATTTGAAAGATCAAAAGTATCTCTCTATTTTTACTTGTTCGAAGAACAAAATTAATATAGTCAAGATAAGAACAAACTCTCATGAGCTCCATAGTGAAATGAGACGTTTGGAAGTTCCTAAAATGCCATGGGTGGAAAGGATTTGCCATCTTTGTGAGACTATGAATGTTGAGGATGAAATTAACTTTCTCTTAGAGTGACCTGCGTACACCAATATTAGATATCAATTCTATTGGTAGTTGAAACCAAATTCCGACATTTATGAACCGTATGACAACTCTCCATATGTGTCAGCTCACGTATAGTCTTTAGGTGTTTGTTGGTAGTTAGGGTGGTAATTGCTTTCTCAGTATCTTCTCAATGAATCCTCTTCTTCATTGTTTGCTCTCGAAGGCTCTAGATGTTGAGTAATTCTTGGAATAAGCTCGATTGAAAAAGAACTAGTAATTTTATGTTTCTATAGAATTATGTGTGTTACAGCTGATTTTAGCACACATTGTAGATCACACATTTATGGCCTTCCTTGTCCCTCTGCAGACTCTTTGGACCCCATGGATTATTTTTGTACCTTTGATGTTTCCAAGATCATCCCTAAAAACATGCATTATTTACCATACGCAACTTTTAAACCCATTCTCGCGTATATACGCGGATATGACCCTTAAACCTGCGTACATTGGGATGTGTTCAAAAGGCCAAATAGTTTTGGAGTTTTCCTTGATGTGCATCCGAGTCACTTGTCTCTTGGCCTTCCATATGCCTTGAGATCACTCGAATTTGACCTTCCATTACCCCATTGAAGCACTATATAAGGGACCCTTCGGATACATTGAAGGGGGAGGAATTGAAGAGCAAAAAAACTATAGTCCATTGTTGCCATAGCTTGATTATACTTGAGTCTGCATCTCTTTGTCCCTTGGAGCACTTTTGCATGAATGAAGATCACAAATCCATAAGAAGAGAACCAAATAGCATAGACAATACACACATAAAGACAACAAGTTGATAACGGAGTTCGTCCAAGATGGACTACATCTCCGAGCCTGCTTCTCAATAGGAGGGCCAATCTATAATCTTAGCATAAGGAAAAATACATGGCAATGATACAATGATACCTTGGCGACAATCGTTAGGAAGAGAACCGCTACCCAAAACACAACAACACTGCTTCCATCAACTCCAAAACCTAAAGATGGTGTAAAACGAGTATAAACACTTGTACCTTCCTCCTGCAGAGCTACATAATCTCCCTTCTCTCCTTTAGCTACAAAGTCTCCACTCCAAAGCATGCCAGTAAATGGAAATTAAGTGGGTTTATATAGGCTTGGCTTGCCCCACTCCACATTCTCCTCTTGATTCTTTAGTTACAACAAATTTTGCCCAAGAAGGCATATGGTTCCAACTCCCCACACTTGGTTAGGCTCTTCTTAAATTATGTAGTTGACATAGTTACAACTATGCCAACCACATTTTATATTTTTAGAATATTACAATAAAAAAAATTTCCCCCAAAACCACATGGTTCATTGAACCCACAATATGGTTTTTTTTAAAATAAATTTGTTATAACGTAACTTGTTTTTAGACCTACTTATAACCCATTTTCTATAGTTTATAATTTGACATGTGCTGAAATAGAGCGCGGGCTCCCGTGCTGGTCAGAGCTCCCAGTCATGCTGGAGGAAGAACCAAGGTCGGGGCTAAGCTCCAGCTCCTTTAGGGCTCGAAATACCACTTTAAATAATATTATTTCCATACATTATCCCAAGAACACTACCAGCGCAGTTGGTAAAGGCACAGAGACAGGGTATGGGAGGTCAGGAGTTCGAAACCAACGAAGCAGCAACATTTTGGTGAACTTCAATCAATATTGGCCAATCCGGTGCTGCCACGTGGCAGTTCCGGATTGGTCCACCTCAACGCCCGTACATGACACGTGTCGCATTCAGATTGGTCCACCTCAATGCCCAGTCAGCTGCCAACTCATCTGCCGTACTTCCAACTAAGTTGCGTAGTCACCTCCGTACTGACACGTGTTGCATTCGGATTGGTCCGTACTGCTGACTGGATTGCCACCTCATCTTCCGTACATGACACGTGTCGCATCTTGATTGGACCATACTACCACCTGTCTGTCCATACAACTACCATGTCATCCATCCATACTGTACGGATTCCATGTGTCACCCTGTCAATGGTTCCATGTCATCATGTTTGTATAGTACGGATGCCACATGTCACCCTGTCAGTGGTGTCACGTGGCACCTCTTTTTGCCAATTTGGCATGTTGACCTCATAGAACAGAACGCGATAACTTTCTCATACGGAGTCTGTTTTTGGTGAAACAAACGTTGTTGGAATCATCTCGATGAGCCCTTCGATCTAGCACTAGTTTTGCTGAGATTGGAGGACTTCAAAATTTTTGATTTCTTGGATCCTCCTGGATCATTCCTCCCCACTGAGAAGCTTTTGGCCTCCAAAAGCCTTTACTAATCAACAGATAGGTGAGGGAATTGCTCCCTCACTTTCTCCTTCTTGATCCACTTGGCTTTGCTTGGATGAGTGCCTCTGATGCTCACTCGAAGATACTCAACATCACTTCTGCGAGAAGTCCTTGTCCTTCTGTCCAAGATGACATCTTCCTTTAGCTCATCCATGTACTCATGAGCAAATTCATCAACTGATGGCAATGAGACATTCTCCCTTTCATCCATGATCATGGGAGGCTCATAGAGTTTCAAGTTCTCCACATTCACCACTGAGTAGATCTGCATGTATGGCGGTAGCTCTAAGCGAAAAGCATTCATCCCATTCTTCTCCAAGATAGTGAAGGGACCATATCTAATAGGCTTGAGCTTCTTTCCTTCTCCTTTCATCCTCTCCTTGCTGATGTGAAGCCACACTTGATCTTCCACCTGAAACTAATGATCAACTCTATGCTTGTCATGGCGAGCCTTGTACTAGGCTTGACTCTTCTCCAACTGCTCTTGCACTGCTTGATGTACCTGTTGAACTCTCTGAATGAACCTGTGGGATTTGTCTTCATCCTTGGAAGTGCTTGAACCAACCTCTCTCCCATAAGTTAAGTCCAATGGAGTCTTTGGAAAATACCCAAAGCATGTCTCAAATGGCGAGCTCTGAGTGGAAGAATGCATAGCCCTGTTGTAGGCATGCTACACATACTGGATCTATTCATCCCATAACTTATGATGCTTGTTGCAATAACCTCCAAGAAAATGAACAACTGTGCTGTTGACTACCTCTGTCTGTTCGTCGGTCTATGGATGGAAAGTGGTGCTCCTCTTCAGCTTGGTGTCCATTATACACCATAATTTTGTCCAAAACTCTCCAAGGAATCGGGAGTCCCAATCTGAGATAATGGACGTAGGGAGTCCAAAGTGAACCCATACATGCTGAAAGAAAAGAGAAGCATCCTGCTTTGCAGTGACCTACTTTTTACATGGCATAAGAATACACATCTTGCTAAACCTATCCACGACCACATACAAGTAGTCATGACCCCTCCTAGACATAGGAAACCCCCCCCACAAAATCCATGGAAGTGCTCTCCCAAGGATGGGAAGGAACAGGAAGTGGTGAGTACATCCCCAATTTTCTATTAGTGGGCTTACAAGTAGAGCACATCACACACCCCTTTACATATTTTGTTACAATCTCTTTCATGTGAGGCCAATACACAAGTCTTTGCAAATGAGCCAAAGTCTTACCTACCCTAAAAATGCCCTGATACAAGAGAAGTATGAGCTTCTCATATTACATGGACTCTTTCACTAATAGGAACACATAGCTTGCCCAAATGATAGAGAAACTTTCCTTGCAAATAGTAGTTTTCCACCTGTGTGCCATTAGTTAGCTTCTCATAAATCTCCTTGAAATCATCATCAGTAACATACTGCTCAATATAACTTTCATGGTATAAAGAAGCATTTTTCAAAACAATAGATGCAACAATACGAGGTCTAGAGAGCATATCTGCTACTTTGTTACTAGTACCCTTCTTGTACTTGATCACTAGATGGAATTGTTGAAGGAATCCCATCCACCTGAAATGACGATCTTGTTGGAGCTTAGTATGGGATTGGAGATACTGCAAGGGCTGATGATCGTTATGGATGATCGTCTCCTTACCCATCAAGTAGTGTTTACACTTCTTGACACTCTGAACCAAAGCATACAACTCTTTGTCATAGGTGGGGTAGTTGATCATTGCTTGAGTAAAAGTCTTTGAATCGTAGAAAATAGGCTTGCGGTGCTGCATCAATACTGCCCCCATGGAATATCCACCGGCATCTGTCTCTATCTCAAATGGTTGTTGCAAATCAGGCAAGGCTAGGACTGGGGCGGTGCTGATCTTTCCCTTCAATGTGTCGAAGGATTTCTGCTGCTTACCTCCCCACTGGAAGGCTTTCTTTACACTTGTAAAGGCATGCAAAGGAGATACTATGTATGAGAAGTTCTGAATGAACCTTCTCCAATATTGAACAGCTCCTAAAAATATTCTCACTTCAGTAGCGTTAGTAGGCTTAGGCCAATTGACAATTACATCAACTTTTGAAGGATCAATTTTTAAATTTCCACTTCCTACAATATGACCCAAGTAAACTAATGAAGTTTTTCCAAATTCACACTTTGACAATTTTACATACAATTTCTCCTTTTTCAAAGTGTCCAACACTATCTTTACATGCCCTACACGTGCTTCCCAAGTTTTACTAAAGACCAATATATCATCTAGATAAACAATGACAAAATCATCTAAGAATGGCCGGAAAAAATCATTCATTACCCGCATAAAGGTTGCAGGTGCATTGCAAAGCCCAAAGGGAATCACCAACCACTCAAATAGACCTTGCTTGGTCTTGAAGACTGTCTTCCACACATCACTTTCTGCAATTCTGATCTGGTGGTAGCCACTGCGCAAATCCAACTTGGTAAAGAACACAGCATCTTTCAACTTGTCGAGCAAGTCATCTATGCGAGGAAGCGGGTATCGATTCTTGATTGGGATCTTGTTGAGAGCCCGATAGTCAACGTACATCCTCCATGTGCCATCTTTCTTCATCACCAACACAATCGGCGAACCACATGGAGAGGAGCTGGGTCTGATCACTCCTTGGTCCAACAAGTCTTGAACCTGCTTCTTAATCTCTGCCATTTCAACTGTAGACAACCTGTACATGCCGACATTAGGAAGAGGGGCATCCTGTTAGAGATGGATCTCATGTTGAATCTCCCTTTTGGGAGGAAAACCTATAGGTTCCTGAAATATTTCATCATAGTTATCCACAATATCAATCATAGCCTTTTTATGAGAAGGATCACAACCTCTGAAAGCATCGGATGCTTCAGCATCTTTTACTCTCACAACCATGAGCATGTATCTCTTATTAGTGTTGATGAGTCTCTTCATCTGTCCTACACTAACAAGAGTGGTGCTAGCATTCATACCGTGAGCTCTCACGATGTACTCCACCCCATTTTTGGTGAGATGGTACTTGTTCTCGTGACGGAAGAATACTGCTTTTCGATCATACAAGTATGGGCTTCCCAATACGATACCGCAGATGTCAAGAGGAACAACATCTAAGTCCACCTCATCAATCAACTTTGAAGCAATAGCAAACCTTAACCTGCATTGCTTAGTCACCTGTAGCTTAGCATTATCACATACCCATCAAAGAGGATAAGGCTTGGGGTGAGGTTTAGTCTGTATGCCCAACTTCTTAACAACTGATTCTGAGATCAAATTTACTTGAGAACCCGGATCAAATAATGTTTCAATCTTTGTATGCTTAGACAAAACTCTGATGTGAAACAAGTCACTTATTCTTTTATCATTTTATTTAGAAACATGAGTATAACTTGAACTAGTATGAGGAGTTTTATTACCTTACATTCCCACGGCTGTAATCATGGTTTCGTCACCTGAGTCGAAACCCAAATCTCGTTGCGCTGTTGCAACGGTCTTTTTCTTCTTTTTTCCTCCATAATTCTTTGGCCTCTGTTCAAGATGCAACTTCCAACAACTTTCTTCATCATGCCCATCAGTGTCGCAATGATTGTAATGGAGCTTATCTCCTTCCTTCTTGGCAGTAGCTATATTCTTGCTCTTGTCTTTCTTTTTGGACTTGTGGTTGTTGTTGGGCTTGAAAGGCTTCTTCAGATGGTCTTCTTACAAATTCTTCCCCCTGCTCTCAAGATGAGTAGCCTGAACGCTTGCTTCATCCACACTAGTAGGATTCAACAACAGCAAAGTATGGTGTAGATAATGATGAAGAGCACCAATGTACTTCAAAAGAGTGTCAGGAGAATCTAAAGAAATATTCAACTCTAGAGATTTCTTTCTAAATTCTTCAGTAAAATTCTGAACACTCTAACCCTTGCCTTGTCTAAAACTTTGCCAATCCATCATAGCCTTTTGAACATAACCCAACGGATAAAATTTCTTACGTAAAGCAGAAATGAAAGCAGACCACGATGAGAGAAGATTACCCATTTGTTTGCTACCTTGCTGAAGCTTGCTTTCCCACCATACAAGTGCGGTGCTTGTCAGCTGAAGTGAAGCCAACTGAATCTTCACATCTTCTTCTTTGATCTGCTAGACTTGGCAATAGACCTCAATTTTCCTTATCCAATTGTTCAACTTCTTTGCATTCGCTTCCCCATTGAACATGGGCAAATCAAATTTCACATCGAGCTTCAATAAGGGCTTCTTTTGAGGCTCTTTGTGAGGAACCTTGGAATGCTGAGAATGATATGAGGAAGAAGCACTTGAACTTGTGCTTGAAGGTGAAGGTGAAGAGGGAGGCTCAGGAGGCTCTTCGGCACCTCCTCCTTGGTTAACTGAAGCGTTTCCTTCGTCCTTCACTTCTTTGTCTTCCTTCTTTATTTCACTGCCTTTTCTTTCTTTTGCCATGAGTTCTTCATAGTCTGTAAACAACTTGTCTACCTTGTCGGCCATCATGTAGAAGACCTTGTGAAAGTTTGCCTCCATCTCAATGCAGGCATCATTACATCCATCTTCCTCCTTCGGTGTGCACGTCCGATCTCAGAATTGTAAGGCTCTAATGTACCCTCACCAGCTTGCAGTTTAGCCCTCGTGAGCATCCACACTCACAATCCAATGTCAAATAAACCTACTCTGATACCACATGATTCGAAAACAAGATCTTTGCTACTCTATGACGTTAACATGAATTGCATAAAGAGCATGAATGAATCTCACAAATCCATAAGAAGAGAACTAAACAGCATAGACAATACGCACATAAAGACAACAAGTTGATAACGGAGTTCGTCCAGGATGGACTACATCTCCAGGCCTGCTTCTCAATAGGAGGGCCGATCTATAATCTCAGCATAAGGAAAAATACATGGCAATGATACAATGATACCTTGGCAACAATGGTCAGGAAGAGAACCACTGCCCAAAACAAAACAAGACTTCTTCCATCAACTCTGAAGCCTAAAGACGGTGTAAAACGAGTATAAACACTCGTACCTTCCTACTGCAGAGCTACGCAATCTCCCTTCTCTCCTTTAGCTACAAAGTCTCCACTCCAAAGCATGCCGGTAAATGGAAATTAAGTGGGTTTATATAGGCTTGGCTTGCCCCACTCAACATTCTCCTCATGATTCTTTAGTTACAACAAATTTTGCCCAAGAAGGCATATGGTTCCAACTCCCCCCACTTGGTTAGGCTCTTCTTAAATTATGTAGTTGACATAGTTACAACTATGCCAACCACATTTTATATTTTTAGAATATTACAATAAAATCCTTTTCCCCCAAAACCACATGGTTCATTGAACCCACAATATGGTTTTTTTTAAAACAAATTTGTTATAACGTAACTTGTTTTTAGACCCACTTATAACCCATTTTCTATAGTTTATAATTCGACATGTGTTGAAATAGAGCACGGGCTCCCGTGCTGGTCGGAGCTCCCGGTCACGCTGGAGGAAGAACCAAGGTCGGGGCTAAGCTTCGGCTCCTTTGGGGCTCGAAATGCCACTTTAAATAATATTATTTCCATACATTATCCAAAGAACACTACCAGCGCAATTAGTAAAGGTGCAGAGACAGGGTATGGGAGGTCAGGAGTTCGAAACCAGTGGAGCAACAACATTTTGGTGAACTTCAATCAATATTGGCCAATCCGGTGCTGCCACATGGCAGTTTCGGATTGGTCCACCTCAATGCCCAGTCAGCTGCCAACTCATCTGCCATACTGCCAACTAAGTTGCGCAGTCATCTCTGTACTGAAACGTGTTGCATTCGAATTGGTCCGTACTGCTGACTGGATTGCCACCTCATCGTCTGTACATGACACGTGTCGCATCCTGATTGGACCGTACTACCACATGTATGTCCGTACAACTTCCACGTCATCCATCCGTACTGTACGGATTCCATGTGTCACCCTGTTTATTGGTGACATGTCATCATGTTTGTATAGTACAGATTCCACGTGTCACCCTGTCAGTGGTGCCACATGGCACTTTTTTGCTAATTTGGCTTGTTGACCTCATAGAACAGAACACGATAACTTTCTCATACGGAGGCCGTTTGAGGTGAAACAAATGCCATTGGAATTGTGTCGATGAGCCCTTTGATCTGGCGCTATTTTTGCTAAGATTGGAGGACTTCAAAAAAATTTCCTTCTTGGATCCTCCTAGATCACACAACCCTTCCTCCCCCTCATTCACGTGGTCATTCGGGCTGGAATATTGCTACTAGCCATGTTCATACTGCGACTGCTCGCACGGTAGTATCTTAGAGTCAAGTACCTCCTATTGTGTCAGGAGGTCATATCCTTGATTTTGGATCATCTCATGGTCCATTGCAAGGAGTTCCCCATATCCCTAATTATGGACATTCTCATGGGACACCTTATGGAGCTTCTCATGGACAATCTTATGGACCACAATATGGACAAAACCATCAAACCTATGGGTGCGGGTATCAACAACCTGCTTACTCTTCTAATTATGGCTTTGTAGCACTACATAATCAAGGTACACCACATCACAATGCTTCCATGCAGCCCTATATGGGTCAAATGGGAGGAGGTTATTATGGCCAAGGCCATGGTATTTATAGCAATCAGCATTACATGAACCAAAACTATCAGGGAGCATGGCATAGACCGGCTCAACCTAGGCTCCATTTCCTCACAACGTTGAACTTACCTGACTTATTGAGACTTGTGAATGATCTGGTATCTCATGACCTGGCCTGGTCGGCCGTCCCTAACAAGCTTCCTTCGGACATTCCTAAGTTCGAGGGCAAAGCTGGAGAAGATCCTAGTGAGTATGTCACTACTTTTCACCTTTGGTGCTCTTCCAATTCCTTACATGAGGATTCAATCTGTTTGAGACTATTTCAACGCACCCTCACTGGGCCTGCAACGAAATGGTATATAGAGTTACCAAGGGGGGCATTCGTTTTATTTGATGACCTTGCCATGAATTTCCTCAATCACTTTCAACTACCAGTGTGTTATGACATTGGTACCAAGCTCTTGTCAACATTTCGACAAGACAAAGCCACACATATCTCAGATCATATTTAAGAATGGAATAGATGAAAGCAGTTGATTAAAGCCTTTATACCACCAGAATTTCTCCTTGAGTGGTTCTTCAAGTCGTTGTTACCTTACATCGTGAAGGATGTTTCTACATCTAGAGTCCAAAATGAGAAACAAGCAATATTTAGGGCACAATAGTTGGATTTGATCTACGCTCAATCCACACTTTTGTATGAGATTATACCTAATGCTCCGTGATCTAGTTTCGATCCCAAGATCAATCCTGGACCACATTCCGATGGCATTGTGGGTTGTACAAGTGCCAAACCTGCGGATTTGGTTGTGAAACAAGTGAGCCAATTGTCAATTAATCAATCCATGTCGGGACAAGCCACGGCTTTGTCTCAACCTATCCAAACGGAGAGTGTACTTTCGGTGCAATTGTCAAACTAGAAGGGCAACCAACATCTTGGAAGGAATAGGAAAAAAGGGAAAAATAATCATAAGGGTGGGAACAAGAATGAAAATGCTAATTATAATGACAAGAATGCTCATAATGATGGGGGGGACAAGCAGTATAAATGTAAGCTAAAGTTTCCTTGCAAGTTATGTAAGGAGGACCACCTCACTCACTTGTGCCCTCATATGGAAGATGCCTCGAGGTTCATAGCACAGGGCCTACCAGTGCTAACTAATCCTTTACCCAACAATCAAAATATGAACTCAAGGACCATTGATCCTCATTGTGCATTGGGTGGAGATCAAAATCCACCGGAAGCTAATAGTGTTCATGGTTGCGTTAACATGGTGCACAGTACTAAGGTTGTGACTCGTGCGAAGGATTATGGTTCGTCACAATCGGATGTTGGAAAGGAACCCGCTCCACCCAAGAGCCCTTTGCATATCGAAAAACCTACGCATAAACCTGAAGTTGCACCTCGCATTCCTAATGGAGTCCTAAAGCATTCAGGGCACAATCCTAATGCCCGAGCCACCCAGAACTATTCCATTTTCGAGGATTTGGGCCAAAGTCCTTGTGCGATGTCCACGATTGAAGTACTTCAGACTTGTCCTCCATAGAGGAGAGCCTTGCTTTCTGGTCTTGGCGTTGATGATAATAACTCTTCTTCCGTTATCAAATTTGAAACCATGGGAATACAGCCTCGCTTGCCTTACTACATGTCTCTTTTGATTCATGTAGAGTGTCTTAATATGACCGTCAAATGCACTATGATTGACAAAGGCACTGTTGCTTCCGTGATGTCTTTGTCATGTTGGAAGGTTTTGGGTTCTCCCGAGTTGTCTCAATCTGCTACTATGCTGGTAGCTTTTGATGGTAGATCTTTTCGGTTGCATGGAATTCTTCCTTCTCTTAAGGTCCAATTGGGAGGGAAGACCATCGCGATCGAGGTCGAGGTGGTTGATGCACCCCTTGACTACAATCTTTTGCTGGGCCGAAATTGGATGTATAGTATGCAAGCCATAGCCTCTTCTCTCTTTTGAGTGGTATGCTTTCCATTTAATGGGAAGATCATTATGACTAATCAGACATCATTTTATAATTCGAGTGTTAATGCATCATCGGGAACTTCTAACCCAATTATCGATCATTCTCAGCCGACAACTGGGAGTGTTGGTGTGGGTATGTATCCGTCTCTTCTGGGAATATTTAGCTGTCATGTGCTCATTCTTATGATCGGATCTAGTTTTGGTGGGGATTCATCTTAGTTGAATTCGGTGTCTTTTCGCACTACCCATATGGAAGATCCTTGGATTCTTCCTCCACCGATTCCTTTGATTGGACCTATCGAAACAGATGTGTCGTTGCCTGCAATGATTGTAGCATATCAAGAAAAACGTGATAAAGTTGTAGAGCCTAGTCCTTCCTCTTCACAGACGGAGGAGGAGGACCCATATGTGCTGCCTACATGGACAGTTGAGTCCTCTCACGCACATGATTTTCTTGATGATGTTTTTCCATCGGATGAAGCCATTATTGAGGCCATGTCTGGGGTTGAGCCACATTTGGAAGAATTACATCATCGATCATATTTTCTTCCTGAGCTTGACCGTATGGAGCATGATGACTTTAGGGAGATTCTTAGCGAGATGATTGGTAGTCCTGTGGTTCCATTGAGCTCTCCCGGTCGGATGGCCGATGGGAACATGGAGAATTTATCACCAACTATTCCTATCAATATTTCTCGTGATCCTGGCAAAGTTGAGAATGTCTACATTGGGGCGAGTTGTTCCCCTGATGAGATCAAGGAGTATATCGAGCTATTTAAAGAGTTTTGTGACATATTTTCTTGGTCATACGAGGAAATTCCAGGTATTGACCCTCATATTGTTGAACACAAGATTAATACCTATCCGGATGTGAAGCCGGTTTGACAACATTTGTGTGCGGTGAATCCTAGAAAAACACCTTCCATTAAGGATGAGATAGAGAAACTCTTAAAAGCTGGTTTTATCTATCCCATTCCCTTGATGGAGTGGGTTTCAAATCCTGTTCCGGTTGATAAGAAGCAGGGAGCGATCCGTATATGCACTAATTTATGTGATTTAAATCGTGCTTGTTCTAAGGATAATTTTCCCACACCATTTATTGATCAGATTTTGGATGAGTGTGCAGGAAGCGAGGTATTCTCCTTCATGGATGGTTTTTTCGGATATAATCAGATTCAGATCAAACCCGAGGATCAACATAAGACTACATTAAGTTTGTCCTTGGGGTAGTTTTTCATATCGGAAGATGCCTTTCGGCCTTAAAAATGCCAAAGCTACATTTCAGCGGGCTATGACCTTAATTTTTCATGATCTCAAAATGATTATCAAAGTGTTTTTGGATGACCTCGCTACTCATTCTCATTTGAGAGTGCGTCATCCATACCATTTTAGATTAGTATCCGAAAGATGCCATCATTACCAGGTTCATTTAAATCCTCATAAGTGCATCTTTTGCATGACTATTGGTCGCTTACTTGGGTTCATCGTATCGAGGGAGGGTACAAGAGTCAACCCCTTAAAGGTTGAGGAAATACTTCAATTATCTCCCTCACGTAATATTAGACATATTCAGTGTTTGCAAGGCATGGAAAATTTCTTGCAGAGATTCGTATTTAATTTTGCCAATTTGACTAAAGGATTTATGCGTCTTTTAAAGAAGGACACTCCTTTTTTTCTGGGATGAGCGAGCCTAGGATTCCTTTGATGCTCTTAAGCAAGCCTTAGTATTGGCCCCCGTTCTTAGTCCACCTGAATATAGCCGTGATTTCTTGGTTTATGTGGCCATGCCCATGGAGACGGTTGGTATGGTTTTGGTTCAGGAGGATGAGGAGCTCTATGAGCATGTCATATATTATTTGAGCTGAAACCTTATTGATGTGGAAATCTGTTATTCCCATGTGGAGAAACTTGCCTTAGCCACCGTTCATGTGGTTCAAAGATTGAGACATTACATTCTCCTTCGTCGAACCTTGGTTGTATCTCATATCAATCCATTTCAATTCGTCCTCACTAGAAGGATGATTGGGGGAAAATACAATAAATGGATTGTTATTTTGCCAGAGTTCGATCTCGAATTCGTTTCGGTGAAATCGAAGAAATCATTAATATTTGCGGAGCTCATATCCGATTTTCCAAGTTTGGAGGAGGAGAAGGTTTATAAGGATACATTTGTTGATGAGCATATTTTCCTTATCTCAACATTGGACCCGTAGTATGGGGATATCACTGTGTATTTTCAAACGTTCAAGGTCCCTAATCACCTTTCATGGGATGAGCGATGACGATTACGTCATGTATCTAAGAACTACCTTATATTAGAAAACACTTTGTATCGCCGTGGGGTAGATTCAATTTTGTGTCGTTGTTTAACCCTTCATGAGGCTGAGGTTGTGCTGAATGATTGCCATGGAGGGGTGTGTGGTGGTCATTTATCTAGCCTTTCTACAGCCCAAAAATATTGAGGGCAAGATATTTTTGGCCGTTGATCTTCAAAGATTGTGTTAATGCGGTCAAGAAGTGCCACCCTTTCTAGGTGTTTGCATGCAATATGCACTCGCATCCAACCCCGTTACATCCTATTATCACTGTTGGTCCCTTCACCAAGTGGGGGCTTGACTTTATGGATTGCAACCCAGCTTCAGCTGGGGGGCATCATCACATTATGGTGGCTGTTTATTATTTCATGAAATGGGCAGAGGCTATGCCCACTATTAAATCCGATGGTGAAATTGCCGCGCATTTCGTTTTCAACCAAATTATTACTCGGTTCGACATTCCGAAAGAGCTTGTCACTGACCATGGTAGGAACTTTCAGAATAAAATGATGGAAGAGTTGGCTTCAAAGTTAGGGTATAAGTAGGAGCATTCCTCTTCTTATTACCCTCAGGCGAATGGATAGTTTGAAGCAGTGAATAAATCACTTAAGTCCATTCTCTAATGAACCATCGCACAAACCATGACGAATTGGCATATCATGTTATATCCTAGTTTGTGGGCCTATAGAACCACGGTTAATATTGCCACTAGTTTCTCTCCATACCAGCTTGTGCATGGGGTTGAGTCTGTCTTGCCGGTTGAATGCGAAATCCCTTCGTTGAAGTTAGCTATAGAGCTTTTACCAGACACTTCCACATTGGAGGAACATTTGGTCCACTTAGAGCAGCTTGATGAGTAGTGCCGAGATGCCTTAGTGGCTCTAGAAGTAAATAAGCATCATGTTAAGGTCCAATATGACAAGTTTGTCCATCTGAGGAAGGTTAGTGAAGGTGATTTGGTCCTTTTGTGGGATCAAGCTAAAGAACCCTTGGGGGCAGGGAAGTTTAATCCCATGTGGCATGGTCCTTACGTGGTCAAACGTGTGTTAGAGAAGGGCGCCTATGAGCTAGTGGATTATGAAGGGACAGCCTTGGCGGAGCCTAGAAATGGGCTCTATCTTAAAAAATGCTATGCATGATCTTCAGCCAGGGCTGATTGTTGTATATTATTGTGCAGTTTTTGAGTTGCATAGTTAGGTTTTCTTATGGTGATCAGGTTTGTTGATTAGCTTCCATTTCTTATGATAGATGTCGATGGATTGTTTCGTTTACATAGGATTCGTCGATGGTGCTAGCCGTCACACTCAAAACTCAGCTTCAGCTGCTTGGGTGATTTATACTCTTACAGGTACAGTATTGTCTTCAGGAGGCGTATGTTTATGGACTTCTTCGAACAATGTTGCTGAATATAGTGTCGTTATTGAGTTATTGCGTGATGCCATTTCACATGGTGTTCTCTCTCTTGAGGTATGTCTTGATTTGTAGTTAGTGGTTTCACAGCTTAATGGCTCATATCGTATTAGGGATCCAGTTTTATTACGAAGATTCTTACGTGTGAGATTTCTAGAATGACAATTTGAGAATATAACATACATTCATGTTTCAAGAATTTTTAATCAAGTTGTTGACTCATATGCTAACTATGTGTTAGATTGGAATTTGTTTCATAGACCATAAGCATATCACAAACATACATTTTTGCACACATGTAAATAAATAATCAATCATCATAAAAAAATTTCATTAACATCCAAAATGTGACGTCATAATACATAAGTGTTATAATACAAAATTGGGGCTTCCAACCCACCAAAATATAATACACAATCGTACAAAAATAAGTATTCTCAGGTCTCTAAGCTTGAGGAGGAGGAGGGGGTTCTGATCATGGTAATACACCATGACTCTAGCTAGCCGTCGAAATAATTGAACCCATGCCCATGGTACACCAACCACCTGGCACTGCATGGCCTTAGGAAAGTCCTCGACTTGCACCATGGGTACCCTATGTGTCAAGCATACAAAGTTTGCGTGGATGCTTTGGAACATCTGCTCCGCCTCCACACCCATGATGTCATCTCCTCTTCCCCTCTGTCTATGAAGAGGGAACCCATCCGGTCACTGTGGTCCAACATCTGCATACACATGACAGATTTTCACTATGTGTCGTCACACCAAAACATGTCTTTTGAGTCAAAATATCAAAAAACATAAATTTAATAATTTAAAAAACTTAAAGTGGGTTTGGGATTCGTTACCTATGTCGCCATATTCCGCTCCTAGTGGTAGGGGCATATCCAGATCTCGATGGAAATATATCCTTGCATAGGGGTAGTCATCGATGGCTATGATTTGCCTCCGCCACCATGGAAATAAGTCCGTTGGGTAGGGGTTATCCACCCTACCTCTGCCCAGTCTGTGCATAACATTTTCCCAACGTCGTTGGGCCGGATCTCGAACTCCATGTGGAGGAATGTCCATTCTAGGACTTAGCCCCGGTACACGCTCAAAGAAGAACATGCTCAGTATGCTACTGAAACTGAAGTTTCTCACCCTGCCCATCTTGCAATGACTAAGTTGCTGCTTCATGTTGTTCAATAATGCAGTGCTCCAGTCATACACTATGGGTCTCATACACTCCACCGCATAGGACATCAATGGCCAAGAGTCTTGGTGGAGTGAAGCTAAGCCAGCTATCCTACCAAGTGCCAATAGTATGTCCTTCAGTCCCATCACCTGGATCGAGTTTGTCAGGATTTGACTCCCAACATTTTTCGTGTCCGGAAAGCAGTACACCGCAATGTACTCATCGATAGTCAATCCACCTCCTGGCCCGCGAGATCAGAGATTTAACACCTCTCCTCGTCGGGATAATCCAGTGATAAAGTATATGTCCTCAATTTCTATACTAAGTGACATCCCGTCAATGTGAAAAGACTCAGAGTCTGGATCCCAGTAATCCAATAGCATTTGTAGGAGTCTTGGTTTGGCCCTCAGGCTGCCAAGACACCAAAACATATACAAGCCGCATGCACACAAAGATTTTTGGGCCATTAAGTCACCTTGCACAGCCTCTTCTACATCACCATGTTCCCTCTCCCTCCATTCTAAAACCATCCTGCACAAAAAACAAGAGTTTTGATCATTATTTACCCTTGAAAACCTCATCTACGGCCGCATATGTGACTATTTTCAAAATAGCCACGTATGTATGCGGGTTTGGGCATTTTTTCCATGCATGGCTAGCCCTATACATGGAAAAAACCCCAATATCCATGTGGGACGAAACACACACTTTAGGATGGACTAGAAAATGAATTGGACCATGAAAACTTAAAAAATTTGCATGAAATAGGAAGACAAGGACATGAGGAGTTACCTGGATCAAACGGTGTCGAATTTCGCTGGACGATGTTCTTGAAATTTGAGTTGGAAGTTTTGAGCTCAAATGGGTAAAAATTTCAAATGATATGGAATTTTTAAATTTTTTACTATTTATAGAAAAATTTTGAAAATATTTACACACTTTCTATAGTTTTGACCGTTTCTAACCATTTTGGACTGTTTTGGACTAATTTTATGATGTAGGAGTCCGTTTTGAGCATGGTTTGACCGTTGTTTTGACTTGTTTGTGCTAATTTCGGGTATTATGTCTAAACTGGCATATAGGTTAGGTTTCACATCCATTTGCACTTTGCATGACCTTATGACCATTTGATTATAACCTTAGGTATGAACCCATTCTATCTTGTCACGGAACCTCCTTGTTGCTTTTAGAAGTGACATGATGTAAATGGTAGAGCTTGACCATACATGGGTACCCTAGTTAGCTCTTTTTTTGCATTTGGTACCCATGCTGACATTTTTTCTTTAGGGTGTGGGAGTCCTTTGTATAGTATCGCCATGACTTTGCACAAGAGCCTCATACTCCTCTTGATATTTTTGCTGGCATTTTCCCCAGGACTCCCTTATGTCAAGTTGTAATTGCATTATCATGAGTTTTTCCTACCTTATCGAGCCTTATGCTACCTTCCCTGACTTTTATTATCAGCCATATATCCCGAGCTTGTCTCATGTCTAGCCACGCAGAGCCATTTTATATATCTTTTGCAGCTTGATTCCCCATTTTTTTCAGGAGGGGACTTTCCCTCGAGTGTCATTATCCTACACATGTTTCCTTTCATTGAGCATAGATATGTTTCGTTGCTTGGAACTAGTTTGTTTGCCCCTTGACACTGGTATCCTCCTATTCTGTAACTATAAATCACTTTTATTCTTTTTCAAGCTTTTCAAAATATTTGAAAAAGTCCAAAAAAAATCAAAAAACCAAAAATCCAAACAAGAAAAGATGTTATGATTGGCAGCAGTCGAGTCGTTTCACCTTCGAACAGAGCAATGTATATCACATCCGTTGGTTGGGTTAATAGTTTGACTTTAGAGAGCTGTACTTGTTTTTCTGAGTTTATCTCCACTGACTGGTTAAGCTTCCAATCCCTATGGAGCCTTTGTCAATGCCTCTTGTGTCGCAGAGATGTCCCCGTTTTGTATATTGATTTTATGCTGCCTACATTCAGTCACCATTCACCTTTATGCTCTTGTTTGAAGGAAGTTGAAGCCTGAGTCGAAAATTCCTCAGTTTTCTTGACTTTGCATTTCGACCATTCTCGGTACTTGTCTTGGTTTGTGCACATTATGATCGAATCCTTCCACATTATATAGCTTTGCTAAGTACCTCATGTTGGATGATGGGGGATGCCTTAACTCCCTCCTTCCAGTGGATTTCATCCCATCGAATTCAGATCATTTATTCTGGGATAGGAGTCTAGATTTATTTTGAGTGCCTTGAGACTTGTAGTCATCAGTGGCAGGTTCTCTTGCCACCGACATTTTTGGGAATACATCAATGTCCCCTGATCGATAGATTCTTTCAAGTGTTCGACCTCAACAAATTTTATTCACACTTTTTAGTTTGCACTCTAATACCTTGATTCCCATTTTCATTATTTCTTGGTGATCTGGTGTCTGTTAATGGTATACATCAATGACCGATAATCAGACGATGGACTACTATGTTCGACCTTGACACCTTTATTCACATAGTAGGATATGTACTCGTAGTGGTTTGTGTAGAAGAATTTCTAGATTGGTGGCATTCCAGATATGCTACCTCCTTGATCGTGCTAGTGTTAATGAGATTTCAGCTCTTATGAATTGATTCCAGTGTATGTCAGATATCTTCATCCATTATGGAGATCTTGATCCATTGTATATCTTCAGCTTTCATGGAGATCATGATCCTTTGTATATATTCATCATGGATATTCTGATCTATCTACATTGTACGTGGCGATGACCACACATGTCATATTTTGTATCATGCCTATTCATGGCCATTGTACTCTTATGTATCTGGGAGTACTATATGTACTTGCAGTCATATGTAGAGATATTTGTATTGTATTTTTGGATGGTTGGTTCTTCCACCTTGTTCTTCATCACTCCATTTCTGGGATGGAATTATAATGTATCTCGGCCATCGTATCACCCCTCTGACCTCACACATTAGGGGGCATCTGTTACAGCTGATTTTACCACACATGGTAGATCACACATTTATGGCCTTCCCTGTCCCTCTACAGACTCTTTGGGCCCCATGGACCATTTTTGTACCTTTGATGTTTCCAATATCATCCCTAAAAACATGCATTATTTTCCATGCGCGACTTTTAAACCCATTCTCACGTATATACGTGGATATGACCCTTAAACCTGGGTACATCAAGATATGTGCAAAAGGCCAAATAGTTTTGGAGTTTTCCTTGATGTGGATCTGAGTCACTTGTCTCTTGGCCTTCCATATGCCTTGAGATCGCTTGGATTTGACCTTCCATTACCTCATTGAAGCATTATATAAGGAACCCTTTGGATACATTGAAGGGGGAGGAATTGAAGAGCAAGAAAACTATAGTCCATTGCTGCCATATCTTGATTATACTTGAGTTTGCATCCATTTGTCCCTTGGATCACTTTGTGTTCTTCCCAATATTTCCTTTGCTTGTGAGCTTGCTATCGAGAGATTGAGGATTGAGGTGGTGGAGGCCTAGGTGGAGGACTCAGTTTCTCCGGTTCGCAGACATGTCGACAGAGGTTGTCATTCTTGTAATCTCTGATTTATATTAATAGAAATATCTTTTCCTATCCAATGATGTGCATTTAAATGAATATTGAATCCATTGATGCTTTTAATTGCTTATACATTATTGATTATATATGCTAGAGTAGGTCTAACACAATTATATAGCATGCTTGTCTTGTTTGCTGATTGTTGAGAGAGCAAATTGCTAACACAAGTGGGATTGGAAAAGCTCAACGAGGATCTACATCAAACATCCGGAATAAGGTATGTTTAGAGATCCTTTAGTGTTAGATATTTTATGTCTCTTGTATATTGGGAAGGGATTGATTTCTGTGGTTACTCTGTCTGTTGTGGTACCCCAAGCCATAGGAAGTTCTCTCCATAACAATGTGTACACTAAAGCAACAATACAAAAATGTTGGGTAATTCTTGGAATAAGCTTGATTGAAAAAGAACTAGTAATTTTATGTTTCTATAGAATTATGTGTATGCTGAAGCAATAATACAAAACAAATTTTTATGCCCAATAAAGATAAGTTTTTGTCTGTGTATCCCTATAGGTTTGTTCTCATAGTGTTGTGTATTTTGTTGAAGAAAAACATTGTCTTTAATTATTTTGATATGTTGTTAGCCTTCTTTCAATCTATAGGTTGATGCATAGATTATTTCTTGTAGGGAGCCTTGCATAACTGTGTAAATAATTGTTGACTTGTTGAGTGTTGTAGCCAAAGCAAGATTAGGAGCCAACTCCTGCTGCACAAGAAAATGTTTCTAATGTGTATTTTCTCTACGTGTAATCCTGTGAGAGGATGTGTAGGACATGATTCGAATGTGGGATCCCCTAGTAGTGGTAATAAACAATAGCAGACTTTCTATTATCTTGAACTAGGTATATCACTACACTTCCATAACCTGGGTTTTTCAATTTCATTATTTGGGGGACAAAAATTTAAGGAAGCATGGAAACATCAACCATGAGTGACATGGAGAAACTGAATGGGGGCATTTTTTCCCTATGGAGAGCACAAATGGAAGATATATTAATTTTAAAATACCAACATTTTTCAATTGAGTTAGTAGCAAGTAAACCTTCATTGATAAAATATGAAGAGTAGAACAAGCTTGAGAGGAAGTCCATTACTACAATCATGCAGTACCTAGCAAAGAATATCTACTTCAATGTGGCTAGAGAGAAGAAAATAGAAGATTTTTGGAAGAAATTGCATGACAAACAAAAACATTAAAATATGTATAACCTCAAAATGAAGGAGGGTTCTTTAGTTACAGAGCACCTAAATGAGTTTAAAAAAAATACCAATCAATTTTCCTCTGTTAAAATTTTCTTGGATGATGAAATCAAAGCCATCCTACTCATGTGT
The DNA here is from genome assembly GCA_001517045.1 of Pseudotsuga menziesii. NCBI lineage: Eukaryota > Viridiplantae > Streptophyta > Pinopsida > Pinales > Pinaceae > Pseudotsuga > Pseudotsuga menziesii. The sequence continues at coordinate 515,342 of LPNX010543553.1, read as the reverse complement.
TCCATGTTAGACATATAGGCGAATTTGATAGTAACCATGAGCACTTCATCACCTACAAGGACCCTAAAGTTTGATGATGGTAGCAACAGTTTAATGTATGAGGAGTTGCGGCATAAATATGTTACATAAAAATAGGGAGGATAAGCTCTAACCATAGCTAATAATGGAAGAAAATTTGATCGAAATAGATAAGGGTGTTCAAAGTCAAGGGGAATATTTAAATAAAGAAGAGTGGACTTACTTTTTTTTATTTTGGAAAACCATGACACATGAAAAGAGAGTGTTGGATATGGAAGAGAGACTAGAAGGAGAAAAAATCAACTAACACAAATAAAAAATGAAGAAACACAAATTAAGGTGAGACCATTGTTGTAGCTTCAGATGGTGATGTTTTATTTTCTATTTCAATGGAAGATTCATGTTTATATACTTCTAGTATGTCATATCCCCAATTAAATAATTTCCAAATAATACTACTTGCAAATAATGTTTCACCAACCTACTATTTCCCTAGGTTGAGATGGAGACATATATTTTGTAATAAGGGGCTATGGTACCCAAAAGGACTTTAATTTATGCTATTCACATTTAAATGGGTAACATAAATGATAAATTCTAAGAAAATAATGTGGCATGGGTTCATGAAGACACTTGGAAGCTTGTGGAGGCTTTAGATGACTAGATTTCCCACACACTTGGCATGATCTTCATCTATATTCGAACACATGGGTAATCTAACATTATTGGAGGGTAATGTGGTGTCAAATATCATATAATGAGCCAAGGAATTCAAATTGGTAAATGAGAGTAACTCCCATAGAAGAGAAAGATACTAGAAGACAATGTGTGCCACTTGGAAGGAGATTTCATGCACTCTAACAAAAAATGATGAAAGATTCTGTGACAAGTATGACACATTCAAACCTGATTGCATACATATGCAAAATATGACACGACATGGTTAAAAATAGCCACCAAGAGGTCAAATTTGGGAGTTAGAGGCATCCATTTGAATTGGGGAAAGAATTGGAGCATGAAGAGGAAGACAAGTGCCACGAGAGTTACTAAACCGCTAAGATGAGTTGGAGGAAGCCCATGGAGGAAAATTCAACCTTAGGAGGCCCACAGGTGATTCACCTTATTGAGTAATATCTTATCATGTTCATTCATAAATGGGGGTTTTTAATTGTGAAAATAAGGTCAATATATTGTAGGTATTGGGGGGCAAGGAATAGGATATGGGGGGTTTATAGGTATTGGGTGGGTATAGAAATGGGTTTCTATTAAAAATAGGGAATATATTGTAAAAATATGGATTTTTTAATTGGAAATATGTATTGGGGAGGGGGCTCAACAAAAGGATTTTTGTAAGTAATTATCAATATCTAGCAAAATTAGGGGTATATAATTTAATATCCCATGAACGAAGGCACTATGACATGGTTTCACTAAGTGACGACCACGTGAGGAGGCCTCATGTTAATAAAAGGATGTAATGAGGAATTAAAATGTTTTTTGATCAATTTTTAATTGGCCTTTGGAATTTTGGATTGCTTTTGCTTGTCCATTGCACGATGAGTTTTCACTCTCCCTGCTTGTGAACAAATTTCGAGGGAGTTGGATTCCTTTCCAAGTTGGTTGATGGAGAGGCCATTAATACGTATCATTGGAAATTAATGAGTGATTTTTATTTGTATTTTTAAGGACCATACACTTGCATTCTCATCTATTCCCCTATTCCCTCATTCCTTCTTCTCCATCCCCCCACACTCTCATGTTGATGTCACACTTGTTGGAGTGGTTCTTGCACTTTGATGAGTATATTTGATGCCCCAAGATGTGAAATATGACGTATTTATCTGTAATATTATGTATATATTCTTTTTAAGTCAAAATATCAGAAATACATGTATGAAAGGCTTGCATTCCCATGCTCTTGAATCATGTATTTGGCTTATATTTTGGAAAGAGTTGCATAATAGATTTGTATGAGGAAATTTATATGAGTTTGATGGTGATGGGGAAGAAATATATATGCATGGATCTGTAATATTATTTCCATATTCTCTGTAAGTCGAAATATCAAAAATCCATGTGTGAAAGGATTGCATTCCAATGAGTTCGAATGACTAGTTTTCATGTGTCTAGCTTCCATTTCGAAGGAGTTATATATATGATATTTATTAAGGAATTTATCTGATGTTAAATGATATTTAGGAAGAAATTTATATTCTATATATCATCTCCATTCATCATTTCATGTACTTTTTATGAGTTAAAATGGAGCTAGCAATGTCATTTCCCCCTAAGCAATTTTACTGAAAGTTATCATACGAATGTTGTACTTTATAACCAGTTTGAGGAACTAAAACCCATGATTAATTACATCCCCTGATGTTTTATATTAATCCCCATACTCTATTCTAAAATTTGGGAGGTTCGTATTGCATTTGGAGAGCCAAAAGTGTTATCTACCCTTGGGGGTTTTAACATCAGTTTCCTAGTGTTTTTGTCCTCCTTTTCCTATGGCCAAAAGAAAGTTAAAGAATCAATTGGAAATGGTATGAGAAATAATATTATGAATTAGGATGTCATAATACCCCTCAAACTCTTCCATACAGAATTTGAAGTCATTTGGGTGCATTTGGGTCAAATTGGGTTTCACTAGTCTAAAGCCAGAAATTGGCCAAAGTTGTGCAAACTTGAGTAACATGTCAAAATGAATTTATGATTCAACCATTGATTGTTTGAGATATATTATTATTCTTTGAATACCATATGATCCCTCAATAATAATTTTGGAAATATTCAGTGGTGTTTGGGACCAAACCAAGAAGGATTAGTTGACCACATTTTCCTAGTAAATTTGCATTGTTTCCCCTTAACCCCAAACAAGGTTGAAAAGGTATAAAGTTAGATAAAAAGTGTCCATAAATGAATTTGGGATGTTTTAATACTCACCATACCATTTCCTTTCAAATTCAGGACCATTTAGTGAAAGTTGGAACTCAGTCATGACTAGTTAAGCTCGATATTTTCCCAATTTGTAATTTTCTCCAAATATCCAAAAATGGACATTACAATGGTATCAGAGAATGGTCCTTGCACCTATACATTAATACATGTTGAAATATTGTAAATTTGAAGAATATTCTATATGTATCTTTTGTGGTCCCCGATGGTCCTACCGAGAGAACCACTTGTATTACTTTGTACCCCGATGCTTCTAATCAAAAGAACAAATAAGAGTCATGAAGTAGTCCCCTCTAATTGTAAAGGTGGGTCATTAGCACCCCAGTGTGGTTACTTGAGCCTACATGTGTAACTCAATCCTACATGATTAACTCAAGCCTACATGTCGAAATTGATAATTAAAGTGAATAGATGAATATAAATAGAGGTGTAGCGCTCCTCATTTGGAACACACACACTCACTTGTGTAGCACATTAGTGGAGAAGAGAAGAGTAGCTGTAGAATGAGGAGGATCAGGATTTGATCTCCTTGTTGGTTTTATCTTTTATCTTTTTGGGGCATCTATATTGAGGAATCTTTTGCTAGGTTTTTCCCTTTAGGGTTTTCCCAAGATAACTCTGTGTTGTTCTTGTGATACTATTTCTTTTAGTGATCTTGTTTATATGATTTTGTTATGAAAATGAAATGAAATACTGATTTTCTAGCTTAGCATATGAAAATTTAACATGGTATCAGAGCTAAACTAAACAAAACAGCTTTCACAAGGTGAAATAGCTCTCTCTCTCCCCCGAAGAAATTAGGGTTTTCAGGAAAATTTTTGAGTCTCGAAAAACTGCTTGCATAAAAAGTTGCACACTCCTAGAGTGCATCTTTTGAGCCTGGAATCAAGTTTTTTGGATGTGTGAGTCTCCAGAAAAGTCAAAACCTAGTTTGATACCTGCATTAGAAAACTGTTGAACTAGAAAACCGCAGAAGTTGAATCTTGCAAGTCTAATTTGGAAGGTGAAAGATTGAGATCTCTAGAATCCAAGCACATCAGTCAACTCACCTCACTTAAGTGAATTTCCTGGTAAGGTCAGTTTCTCATTTCGCAAAATTTCAATTTTTTGTGATTTTTTGACAAGATGGCCCCAAGCACTAAGCTTGAGGACAAGCTAGAAGGCATAGAGAATTTCCAAGCATGGAAATATAGGATTGGTCTCATTCTCCAAGAGAATGATCTTGATAAGTATGTTAAAGAAGAAGTTGTAGAACCTAAAGAAGATGAATCCAAGGAGAAGCACAGAAAGGATATGATTAGGGCATAAAGGATTATTGTTGAATCCATCAAGGATCACTTGATCCCTCAAGTGTCATCCAAGAAGACTCCAAAAGAAATGTTTGATGCCCCATATAGAATGTATGAAGGAAGGAACATTAACAAAAAGATGAATCTAAGAGCTCAACTGAAGAGCACCAAGATGAGTCATGAAGAATCCATCCAAGACTACTTCACGAGGGTTTCTCATATAAAAGAGACACTAGAATCTATTGGAGATAAGCTTGATGAAGATGAAATGGTTATGACTGCTCTTAATGGTCTCACTAGACCATGGGAATCATTCATTCAAATGATGTGTGCCAGGAAGGAAAGCATGAAGTTTGATGTGGTATGGGAAGACTGCATTCAAGAGGAGACTAGAGTGGAAAATAGAGAAGCCTTACTAAAAGAGGATGATCAAGCTCTAGCCACTCATACCAGAAAAAGAAGAAGGAATCAACCCATCTTCAAGAAGGGAAATCACAAAGAGCATCAACCTCCCAGAAGATTCCAAAGATCGAAAGAAAGTCTATCAAATAAGGACTACTCTGGTTTTCAATGTTTCCATTGTGACAAGATAGGACACATTGCTAGATATTGTCCTATAAAGAAGCAAGAATATAAGTAGAGGATCAAAAATAGCAAAAGATACCATGCTCATCTAGCAGAAGATGAGGATGAAGAAGAAGAAGATGAAGGACCTTCAAGAAAGCAAGCAAGAGAAGAAGATGTGGAAGAGTATGTACTATTTCCTGCTCTCTCTGGGCCTGTGACTCCTGGAGAAGACACTTGGATTATTGATAGTGGTGCTTCAAAGCACATGATGGGACAAAAGAAAACATTGTCCAAACTTGAATAAAATAGCTCTCCTCAGAAAGTATCCCTAGGAGATGACTATCAATATCCGATCAAAGGAGTTGGTGAAGCAAGCTACAAACTTGAATCAGGTAATCCCTTAAAGATGAAAGATGTATTATATGTATCTTGTCTAAAGAAGAATTTACTTTCTATCTCATATTTAGATAAGAAAGGATTCAGAGTTGCTTTCATAGATGGTCAAGTACTCATGTGGCCCAAAGGAAAGAATATTGAAGATGCAGTCATCATTGGTGAAGAAGAAGGAGGCTTGTATAAAATCAAGGGGCACTCAAAAACAACCTTTGTGCATGAGTCCACTGACCCTAGTGAACTATGGCATAGAAGGCTTGCCCACATCAATTACAAGGCTCTACCTCATGTGAACAAAGTAGTGACGGGATTACCAGACATGAAGATCAAGCATGAAGGCATTTGCAAAGGATGTGTGAAGGGAAAGAACATCAAGAATCCATTCCCTAAGAGTGAAACAAAACAAAAGGTACGTTGGAATTGATTCATTCATATGTATGTGGTCCAATGTCTTGCACATCCTTAAGTGGCTTTGAATATTATATCACATTTATTGATGACTTTTCAAGAAATACTTGGATATACTTCTTGAAATCAAAGAGTGAAGTGTTTGAGAAATTCAAGGAGTTCAAAGCCTTGATAGAGAATCTTTCAAACAAGAAAATAAAGATACTTTGATCAGACAATGGAGGAGAGTATACCTCAAAAGAGTTTGAAGCCTATTGCAAAGATGCCGGAATAAAGATGGAACTAACTACTCCCTACAATCCTCAACCGAATGGGGTGGCAGAAAGAAAGAACAGAACCATCATGGAGGCAGTGAAGGCAATGATATATGATCAAGCTCTTCCAATGCATCTATGGGAAGAAGTGGCGAGAACTGGTTTGTATGTACAAAATAGAATATCTCAAAGTGCTCTTGGGTTCAAGACTCTAGAAGAGATATTCACAGGAAAGAAGCCTGAGGTAAGTCACCTCAAGATATTTGGTTGTCCAGTATATATTCGTATACCAAAAGAGAAAAGAACCAAGTTAGACCCTTCCGGAAAGAAGGGGATATTTGTTGGATATTGTGAAGTATCCAAAGCATTCTTAATCTACATTCCTAGATTCCATCACATGGAAATCAGTCAAGATGTGACATATGATGAAGAGGCATCCCTCAAGAGATCCAGGAAGTGCCAACATGAAGAAGTGTATGAAGAAGAGACACCATCCAGAAATAAAGAAACTACATGTCTCCCTAAAGATGAAGCTCCTAAAGAACATGACATGGCAGAACCACAAGAACCTCCCATGATGGAGATATCAAGAAAGAGAAAGCCTACTTGGACAAGAGAAATTATACGAGAGGCAGAAAGATATGGAGCTCCTGAAGGCTCTACAAGGGAAAGAAAGAAAGCTAAGACTTTTTCCATGTAGCCTTGATGTGTGATCTTGTAGATCAAGAACCTACAAACTATGAAGAAGTGGTACAGAAGAAATAATGGGTAGAAGCAATGACTGAGGAATACCAGTCAATAATTAAGAATGATGTATGGGATATTATTCCCAAACCACAAGGAAAGAGTATAGTATCCTCCAAATGGATATACAAAATAAAGCATGCAGCTGGCAGAAGTATCGAAAAGTATAAAGCAAGATTTGTGGCCAGAGGTTTCTCTCAGAAAGAGGGAATTGCTTATGAAGAGACATTTTCCCCAGTAGCATGATATACTTCAATTAGAACTATCATGGCACTTGAATCCATGATGAAGTGGGACTTACACCAGATGGATGTGAAAACAACTTTTTTGAATGGTGTGATCAAAGAAAAAGTTTACATAGAACAACCTCAAGGATTTGAAGTTGAAGACAGACATACTCATGTATGCAAGTTGAAGAAGGCCTTGTATGGTCTTAAACAAGCTCCTCGAGCTTGGTATGAGAGGATAGATAGTTTCCTGTCAAGCATGGGATTTACCAAGAGTAAAGCTGATCCTAACCTTTACCTCAAGGTTGTAGAAGGTGAACCTGTCATCCTACTACTATACGTGGATGACTTATTCTTGACAGGGAATGAGAAACAGATTATGGAAAGCAAGAAGAAACTAGCATAAGAATTTGAGATGAAATACCTTGGGTTAATGCATTATTTCCTAGGTCTAGAATTATGGCAAAGTTCAAAAGGAATCTTTCTCAACTAAGGAAAGTATGCAGTAGATATATTGAAAAGATTCAATATGTTGGAATGCAAAGCCTTGGCCACACCCATGGATTCGAACCTGAAGTTGTTAACTGATGACTCATCAGATTTAGTGGATGTGACTCATTACAGATAGATCATTGGGTCATTGATGTATTTAACAAATACCAGACCAGACATTTGTTTTGTTGTGAACACCTTAAGTCAATATCTAGTTCAACCTAGATGGGTTCACTTGGTAGCTTCAAAACATGTGATGAGATATTTGAAAGGGACTATAGACTTTGGTCTATATTATGATAATAGCCATGAGTATAGATTGTATGGCTATACAGATGCAGATTGGGTCAGAAGTATCTCAGACAGAAAAAGCACATCAGGTGGATGTTATAGTCTGGGATCTGCTATGATTTCATGGCTTAGCAAAAAGCAATCTAGTGTTGCACTAAGCACAGCCAAAGTAGAATATATAGCAGCTTTCTCTGCTAGTTGTGAAGCCATATGGCTTCGAAATCTGATGTCAGGATTATTCAACCTAGAGTTGGACACTACCGTGATTCTATGTGATAACCAAAGTTGTATAAAGATGATAGAGAACCTTGTGTTCCATGACAGATCAAAGCACATAGAAATCAGGTATTTCTACATTCAAGATATGATGCAGAAGGGAGCCATAAATCTCCAGTATGTGAGCACTGATCAACAAGTTGCTGATGTGTTGAAAAAGCCTCTATCCCAAGTAAAGTTTGAACACTTTCGAGACAAGCTTGGTGTGGTTCGAAAAGAACTTCCCCGAAAGGGGGAGTAGTGATGTAGCAGTGGGATTGTATCATCCCTGGGAACTTTCCCTAAAGTGATCCAGTTACCTCGGTCCTCGAGAATGAAGAAGGATTGTATCATCCCAAGACATCTGTCCATAATAGATCTGGTGACCTCGGTCCTCGAGAATGTGGTAGGATTGCATCATCCTTTGACTTAGTCCTAAAGTGATAGGGACTGATTCTCCCATAATTAATCTGGTGACTTCAGTCCTCGAGAATGTGGTAGGATTGCATCATCCTTTGACTTAGTCCTAAAGTGATAGGGACTAATTCTCCCATAATCAATCTGGTGGCTTTAGTCCTCGAGAATGTGGTAGGATTGCATCATCCTTGGACATAGTCCTAAAGTGATAGGGACTGATTCTCCTATAATCAATCCGGTGGCTTCGGTCCTTGAGAATGTGGTAGGATTGCATCATCCTTGGACATAGTCCTAAAGTGATAGGGACTGATTCTCCCATAATCAATCTGGTGGCTTCAGTCCTCGATAATGTGGTAGGATTGCGTCGTCCTTGGACTTAGTCCTAAAGTGATAGGGACTGATTCTCCTATAATCAATCCCGTAACTTTGGTTGTCGATAATGTGGTGGGATTGCATCATCCCTGGACTTTAAGTCCAAAAGTGATCCAAATACTTTTTGTCTTTGAGTTGTGGATTGCAGGTTGTAGCTGATGATGATGATGTCGTACTGATTGAAAGATCAAAGTTTGATGATGATGGCGTACTGATCGAAATATCAGAGTATGATGATGATGATGTACTGATCAAAAGATTAGAGTATGATGATGATGATGTACTGATTGAAAGATCAGAGTATGATGATGACGATGATGATGTTTCTGATCAAAAGATCAGAGTGTGATGATGATGATTTTGATCGAAAGATTAGAGTATGATGATGATGATGATGTTGCTGCTGATCGAAAGGTCAAAATGTTGATGATGATGTTGCTGATCGAAAGGTCAAAGTGCTGAAGATGTTGCTGATCGAAAGGTCAAAGTGCTGAAGATGTTATTGTTGATCGAAAGGTCAAAGTACTGAAGATGTTGCTGATCGAAAGGTTAAAATGCTGAAGATGTTGTTGCTGATCGAAAAGTCAAAGTGTTGAAGATGTTGCTGATCGAAAGGTCAAAGTGCTAAAGATGTCGTTGCTGATTAAAAGATCAAAATGCTGAAGATGTTGCTGATCCAAGCGGTCAAAGTATTAATGATGATGAAGACTAAAGATTGAAGATGAAGACTACATGATGTTGAAAAGATTCCAATGATTTCTAGATGTGTTACCCTGATGATGTTGATGATGTCCTCTATTTTATTGTTGTTGTTGATGTTGTTGTAGAATACCCTTCTTGTTAAGGGGGAGTGTTGAAATATTGTAACTTCGAAGAATATTCTATATGTATCTTTTGTGTTCCCCGATGGTCGTACCAAGAGAACCACTTGTATTACTTTGTACCCCGATGCTTCTAATCAGAAGAACTAATAAGAGTCATGAGGTAGTCCCCTCTAATTGTAAAGGTGGGTCATTAGCACCCCAATGTGGTTACTTGAGCCTACATGTTTAACTCAAGCCTACGTGATTTACTCAAGCCTACATGTCGGAATTGATAATTAAAGTGAACGGATGAATATAAATAGAGGTGTAGCGCTCCTCATTTGGAACACACACACTCACTTGTGTAGTGCATTAGTGGAGAAGAGAAGAGTAGCTGGAGAAGGAGGAGGATCAGGCTTTGATCTCCTTGTTGGTTTTATCTTTTATCTTTTTGGGGCATCTATATTGAGGAAGCTTTTGCTGGGTTTTTCCCTTTAGGGTTTTCCCAGGATAAATCTATGTTGTTCTTGTGAAACTGTTTCTTTCAGTGATCCTGTTTATATGCTTTTGTTATGAAAATGAAATTAAATACTGATGTTCTAGCTTAGCATATGAAAATTTAACAATACCATCCATTGAATAAAAAATTTCACCCATGTCTTACTATTATTAATACTTCTCTAAAGATGATTATGAGCAATCTGAAGAAGAATGTGAATGGTATGAGGAAGAGTTTCCATCTTGCAATACTTCTTACAATTTCATAAGGGATGAGGGTTATTATTATGACCATGCATATTGTAAATATGTATGTTCCAAACCACCACAAGCTACTCCTATGTATGAATTATAAATATTGAGAGAAACATGTAAAAATTTACGCCAACAATATCAAGCATATCTTAAGGTGATGGGAGAGGTCTCTAAGTCCTACCCTTTTGAAGACTTTGTTGTCTGTGTGTTTGGATATAGGCCTAATAGTACAGATGTGGAATCATTAAAGAAAAATCCACCTACTTGTGAAAAGAGAATTGGAATATCCTTCTCTATAGATGAGGAAATTTTAGACAAGTTTGTGGACCAAATTTGGAGGTCGTGGAAGAAATTTCGCAATAAAGAAGGTGAAAAGAGCCAAGATACACCATTAAAGGAAGAGGAAGAGATTCATGAAGTGGAGAATAAATCACCTCAAGGTTATTCTAGAAAATAACATGGAGAGGAAGGTGAAGACAAGAATGCAATCCTTACTAATGGGGGTTGTGCAAATCAAAGAGAATCTACTAATAGATCCTTGAACTATGAAGGAGTACCTACTTATGGGTCCTCACAACTCTATGTTGGTGACACAGAGATCATATTTGAAAATTTTTTTGCAATACCAAGTTCTCATAAGCAGGAAGATGAATACCTTATGACAGATAATGAAGAACCAAGATAAAATTCCCCATCACCACTTGAGCTTCAATAAGTTGATCAAATCAAGCAGAAATAAGAAGAGGAGGTTTTCTCTCATGAACCATCCTACATTGTCATTTTAAGATGAGTGAAAGGAATATCCATGAGGACCTTTACATACTCCATGAAACTCAAGCATTGGTATCAAATTCTTGTTGGAAATTTTCTTCATTGGAGGAGCCATCCTTCCTTGAATACATGGAGAAGATTCAAAGAGCAATGTGCAACATCAAAGGTAATTTCATGTCTTTGATTTTTGATAGAAAAAAATTGGTTGGGATTAATGAATGGTTAAATGAATCATACTTGAATAATAATGAGGATATGCATAAGCTCAAAACTCAAAATGAGCAACTTCTTAAGAGGTTGCAAGATACTTGTTCTTCCTCCTATGTTTCATATTTTCATATGGTAGATTGCTTGGAGGATTCTCATGAAATGAAGGATCATGAGAGACATGGAAAAATTCAGGTTCTTGATGTTCTTAAAGATGATCTTGATGAGATCCAATCACTTGTTGTGGTGGAAGACAAACTTGAGTTGCCTCTTCAAAATGGTTACACACTTTTTGAAGATGAAGTGCATGATTCCACTACCTTGGAACCAAACTATGAGGAATTTTTTTCATTTTTGAGGGAGGTGCATGTTCCTACCCCTATGGATCCTTGACATGATGAAAATTCTGCACTTTCAGATCATTTGGGTGAGTTGGTTCTTTCTCCTACATCCTACACTTCCACATTTTGCAATATCCATCGTAATGAAGTATGGATTAAAGGTTTATTTTTTAGTGTGCCACATGAAGAGTATGGACTTCCTATATCTCCTTTTGATGATGACATGACTAGAGTGCTGTATTATTTACATTTTCAGAAGCATCCTTTGTTACATTATGATGATATACATATTCATGGGTGTATTGATGAGACTTCTTTGAGCCACTTGAATTCTTCATGTTTTCTTTGCTCCTTATTGGGTTCATATTTTGGTGGAGGTTCTTAATTCACTTATTGGATGAAAGAACACATGGCTGATTATTATTTTGATCCATCTCACATTCTTTTGGATAATCCTTATAGGAAATGGGATCCTCACCTATGTTATTGGAGCATATTTTATATAATACTTAATGCTCGTGTGTATGGGCCACATGATGATCTACTTAATTGGATGTACAAGAACTTTCATGACCCTTTGATGAATTACCTTCTTGATGTACAATTGTATTATGTAGTTACATACTTTAATGATTTATCTTTTGTACTCATGATTTTTGGAAGGGTGCAATACAAGCAATGGGATCCAAGTATTGCTTGGTTTCAATTTTGGGGGAAACAAGCAGTATGGGATATTAAGTAACAACTTGAGAAGGTGATTGTAATCAGATTAGAGAATCAAAGAGCATGGTGGTTCCTCTTTGAAAATTTCTTGGAATCTTGGAAATTCAAGTTTGACAACTCAATACCAACTTTAAATAATTATACAAAAGCAAACATGGGCCGGAAGTTCAGAAAAGGTTTCCAAAAGATGGAGGTAAAGATTATTTGTGAAAATTTTGTTTTGATGGATTTGATTAATCCTTTTTGCATTAGTGATGATTTCATGGGATATATAAATATGAAAATATCCACATCTTTAATTTTGGAAACACATAATTGTAGTACATGAGTGCCACTACTCAAATTGCAATTAAGGTTTGGAGCAAATTTTTTGAAGGAAGAAGGTTATTCAAAATACATGTTTGAAATTGCACGAGGAAAAGAAAAATTGAGTGGGGAGGAATTTCATGTCCCCAATGAAATAATTTCCAAATAAGACTACTTGCAAATAATGTTTCACCAACCTACTAGTTTCGTAGGTTGAGATGGAGACATAAATTTTGTAACAAGGGCCTATCAGACCAAAGGTGTTTAGTTTACCCTATTCAAATTTAAATGGGTCACATAAATGATAAATTATAAGAAAATAATGTGGCATGGTTTCATGAAGACACTTGGAAGCTTGTGGAGCCTTTGGGTGACTAGATTTCCCACACACTTGGCATGATATTCATCCAAATTCGAACACATGGGTAATGTAATGTTATCGGAGAGTGATGTGGTGTAAAATAGCATATAATGAGCCAAGGAATTCGAATTGGTAAATGGGAGTAACTCTCATGTAAGAGGAAGAGACTAGAAGATAATGTGTGCCACTTGGAAGGAGATTCCATGCACTCTATGACAACAAATGATGAAATATTCTATTACAAGTATGACACATTCAAACCTGATTGTAGACATATGACAAATATGACATGACAGGGCTAAAAATAGCCACCAAGAGGTATAATTTGGGAGTTATAGGAAGCCATTCGAATCGGGGAAATAATTGGAGCATGAAGAGGAAGACAAGTGTCATGAGAGTTACTAAACCACTAAGATGAGTTGGAGGAATCCCATGGAGGGAAATTGGACCTTAGGATGCCTCATGAATTTAATAAAAGGATTTCATGAGGAATGATAATTGTTTTTTATCATTTGTTAATTGGCCTTTGGAATCTTGAAGAGATTTTGTTTGTCCATTACACAGTGTTGTTCAGGAAAACACACCCTTATAACCTAGGGTATCTGGGGTTACAAACTTACTAAGCTAGACTCGCAGACAATCATCCATGTAGAAATTGAAATAGGAATAGAAAGAAAACCTAGCAAACCTGGTTTATGATGGTTGATCCAAGCTTTTGTTCTCTTGTTCCAGTTGCTTCCACATCTTCCAGGGTTTCTCCAATCACCTGCAAAGAACAAGTTCTTCCTACAAATATCTTATATATATATATATATATATATATATATATATATCAATGGTTACTAAAATAACATATTCATAATGAAACTATAAGATAATTCAGAAATCAACATATACAAGAGTGCAAAATATTGGAAGAAGAACTTTCTTTATTAATAAACAGAGATGGTGAGATTACAACCGAACGTCTGAAACAAGTGCTCCTCTGCAAAACAATGACACTGAGTTCTGCTTCTCTAAGATGTCTGAAGGCATACCAACAACATAAATTTTCTCTTCTCAGAATGATTCATTAGCCCCATCCCATTCCCTATATTTATACATGACATAAAAAAGAGGTTTTGATGGTTGATACAGTTGAGATAGTTATGATTAGGGGCTCAACTGTTCTTGACTAATCATGTTTTATATTTTTTAACTTCAAATTAAGGTACATACAAGTATTGATATAGGAAATTCGCGTATGACATGCTAACCCGTGTGTTCAATGTACATGTGAATTGCAATGTACATACTCGTGTGTTACACGCTGGTTGCTGTGCAAATAGTCGTGTGCAACCCTAATGTCCAAATAAAAATATATTCAGCTGGTTGAGAGATGATATATCAATAATCATGCCCATATATAGTGTTTTGGCTATTTTAATCCAGTTTGTCCTTTTGTGTCCCGACATATTGGATGTCAATACTTGGATAGAGAAGTGCCATTTTACATGATAACATATGCCTCCTAATGTGTGAGGTTAGAGGGAAACAATGGACGAAATACAATACAGTATTTTAATCTTGGAGAACTTCGTGATCAAGGAAGCAGAGGAAGTACCTGAAACATATAAAAAATATATACAAAATCATATCTAAGGATGCCATGTTCAATATAATGGAACACTAGCTCCTTTACAATATTTGATTACATCATATGTTACGGGTAACAAGACCACGTATATTACAAAGGTGGATCGAAGCCACAAGATACAATGACGAGTATTCAAAATATGGAATTTGTGTGACTGATCATAACACAATCTTGCACAACTTAGGCAATAGAAGTGAAACTAAGGTCTTCGTCAAAATCCAAAGGAACTAGTACAATTCCTACCATGTGAGTAGATGTGTTGAAGTCGAACATGGAAGGAACTCAACAGGATCTCAGACAATGAGTGAAACCGCCAACTGAAGCAAAGGAGTTCACCAATAATGGTAGTAAATCCTAAGTTACCATTGTCAAAAATCTAGGTCTTTGTCTTCAGGAAGTACTGATGAGAAACCATGACGTGATGAGCAAGGAAATGGATCCTCCAATAGAACATAAGAGTGACTAGGAACTATATATGGGAAGGTAGACACAAGTAATACTCTAATAGGATAATTATGGGAATTGGGATAATAAGAAGATGAAGGGAAAAATCCTTGAACAGTGAGCACGGCACATAGAGGACCCAAGGCAGCTTTTGATTTGCAGATAAAACAACTAGACTTATCTGATATGTAGGAGACATGATCAGATTCCACATGTATAAAGGACAAGTGGATGAGTAAAAACTTGAAGTAATAACTGAGCTGAAAGTGTAAACTAAGACATGAGTATCTGAAAGTTGAGAGAGTACTATGTTAAAGGAGGAAATGCTCCCACTGTTTATAACCCAAAGAAAGTAATTCTTCCTTATCTTTCTTGTTAAATTTTAATGAATCCAAGAAAGTCAACTCAGGCCTCTCTTCATTTGTGAGAAGCTTGAAGAGGGGAGAGAATAATGCTTAATAAGGTTACTCATTCATGGACTTTACAAGCCTGAACTAGCACATGCTCATTGGTGTTTTCATATTTTGAGAGTCTGAAAAGTCCAAAGAAGACTCCAGGGGGGTGTTTTTTCATACAATTTAGTCTCATAAGGCCGGAAAAGTATAAAACAATCCACATAAGAACTCTCTTAGCTCTCGAAGGACTAAGGTATACATTTTTTGTACTTGGTCGGAAAGGTTCGAAAAATGGGTAAACTATCACCAGACCGACGCACCTTCAAGAGCAGAAAATAGCCTGAGTTTAATGAGTGTGAAGGAAGGAAAGATCACTTGGAAAGATCCATTTGATTACGAGAAATGGGGCTTACAATAGTAAAGTCGATGATTTGTTCTTTAGGTTTTAGTAAGCATGACAAAGAAATAAAGTACGCTCGGAATATTTTTTATGTTTGGGTCCAGAGCATGAAAAAGAGAAAAATAAGCTCATACTGGGTGTTCCTTTTCCATAAGTTTAGTCCCTCAGGTCTAGAAAAGTGATAAACCTATGCTTGAGAATACTCTTCTCAATTTTGAAGAAAAGAGAGTGCTCCTTTTTCATAACTATTCCACATGGTCCAAAAAAGCGATAAACTACCACCGATGTGGATGCCTGTTCACTTATTCTTAACAAGTATGAACGGACAAGTTTAGTTGATAGTCAAGTATATTTTGAGGAGTTAGACATAGGCCTAAAGAAACTCCATAAGTGTGGGAGCCTTATAAACAGGGATAGCTCGCAAAAAGATGCAAAATGAAGGCTCATTTTGTCATGAAAAACTACTAAGAAGGCTCTTGCAAGCCTACCACAATTGCAGCATGGGTACCAAAAAATAGTAAAGTGTTCTAAACTAGGGTACCCATGAAAAGGAGGCCCTATCTATAGAGGAACAATGATGTAGACAAGGTAAAAATGGTTAAACTCCATAGTCTGTGGTTAAAGAAGTAATCCTAGGGTTAAAAACGGATAAGGTATAGATGCAAAAGTACATATGGAGGACCAAATCCTACCCTATATGAGTGGATAACGAATTTTTAAAGACTTTGAACCTGTTGCATTGAGGAAAAAGTCATGGTATTAGTTAATTTTTAAAAAATAATTCTTAAACTATAGACTATAGGTTCAACAATTTGAAATTTTTCTATATATAGTTCAAAAACAAAAAAAACATACCATTTGACAATTTTATCGAATTTAGCAAGTTTTCACCTCTAACTTGGATTGCTCGGCGAGGACAAGCTAGCGGACCAATTCAAAATCCGCAAGTGTCAAGTTGGTTGGTTCTCCCCTCTCCCTCATTTCATCTGCTCTAATTTTCATTTTTGTGAAAATTTTTAAGGTTTTGTGGTAGCCCTAAAAGGGTTATGTAGTACATGCAAATATGCTACTTAGACAGTCGCGTACACATGAATTGCTTGAGAGAAACACGTGTGTGAAACACAACATGCCTAAAGCATAGTCTCGTGTTCTGTAAGACCTATAAAAGATTACAACATGGCCAAAATTGAAATAAATCAATGGGTTCTAATGGTCAATAATGGTCAATGGGAAGGTACAAGATGGTGATAGAGTGGAGGGAATGAGAGCATGAAGAAATTGATCAAGATGCTCTACGAGATGCCCCAACTTTGCAATATTTACAACAAAGTGGTTTATCGAAGTTCTTTTGTACTTCCAACATGTGAGCCAATGTCCATTTACTAGAACATCTGATCAGTTACTAGGATCATGACCTCGGTGCTTTTTATCTTCAAGGGGAGATATTGGAAGTCACGGTAGAAGACATGTACTTCATTACAGGGTTGTCCCGCAAAGGTATGCTCATGAACCTTGAGGGTACAATTAGGGGTGGTGACCCTACGATTGTATAGGACTATGTTGACACCTACTGCTCACCAGAAACGCAGAAGAAGGGATCATGCATCCCTATTGTTCACATAACCATATTTCCATTACAGGTAGTGGTAAGCACTATGGTGAGGGTTGCATGATCATCTTCATTGCATCTAGTTACTCGGACACAGATGAGGATTGCAGTGGAGTGTGTGCAGGATACTATGCGTAACTAGTGCTTGGGTATGATCTCGATTATGAGGAAACAACTCTCTAACTTTAAGAGAAGACGCCAAAAAAACTTTGGATAATCAAGCATATTGGTGGCGTTCTTCTTTGAGAGAGTGATTTCTATCATCCCCATGGTAGAAACACTAAAATTTTATCCTTTCCAGCCTAGAATGATTAGGTGGGTAGAGGTCTTCCTCCGTTAAGGTGGCAGAGGATCGGTCCAGAGTGTCTATGACGACGAATTTTATCTATGGTGGGACCAGAAGTTTCCATCTCTCAAGAAGTTCCCATACTTTGGATTGTATTTCCGAGGAGACAACGATCTTGTCCTCCCATTGGGGGGGCATGGGGAGAGCTAGGTATTTTTATTTTTATGTATTTTAATTTTTATGAATTTTAATCATAAAATTATATACATATGTATAAAAGTTTTAATTCATTTTAAATGTTTTTGAAATGCAGATATCGGACCTATACGCCTTGATGGGCACCCTAGTATGTTTGTGCGTCTCGTATAGGGTGGGGAACAAGGTATACTCAGAGTTCTCGAGGGAAAGCTGACCAGGTTGACCCATGGAGTACCCACCATACAGATTGAGTGGATTCCTGTTTTCATGTAGGAGTTTGTAGTAGGAATTCCACCTACCTGGATACGCCTACTAAGGAGGGTAGCCAGAGCCGTTCTTTTTTATAGGGAGGTCGAAGAGGCTGCTGCAGCTGATGATGCTGAGGACCAGGCCTAGATGTATAGGAATTTTTATGGATTACGATCCTATTTTTTGTATATTTATACAGTTATGACTGGACCTTTGGATTAAAATTCGACCTATCTATATATATATATATATATATATAGCCTGGTTATTTACATGTGTTCCAAATGTATTTGTTATGTATATTTTACAAAATATGTGTTAAGTGCCAATATAGAATGGTAGTTCGCATATGCATCAGTTATTGTAATTTCATATCTTGGAACGCGATTAAATGAAATATAATCAAAATTTATTTCAAGTAATCTAACCTGCAAAAACTGACGTAACAAGGTAGGGTTTTGCACTTGATAAGCTCCATTGAGTTGGGAAACCACAAGTTGAGAGTCAAGTCTGACCTCTAATCGGGTGATTCCATGTGTCAAGGAATCCCATAACAAATCAATAAAAACATTGTACTCGGCCACATTATTAGTAGAAGGACCTAAGCAAGCACCTCGAGAGGAAACTAGTTGTCCCGAGGGTGAATAGATGACCCACGCGGCTGAAGCCATGATATAAGTACGATGACTAACGCCATATGAAAAACCTATGAACCACTCAGATGACATCTGTAACAACCAACATATGGTATAATAAACACTAACCAAATAACTATTGTACATAAAAATACATACAATAAAATACAAGAGCAACCACTAAGCCTAGGCGTAGTACTTCTTCAAGTAGAGCCCATTTCTAGGCTCAGGCATCTTATTTCCATCAAAATAAATTAATTCATATGCTCCTTTTTCCAAGACCTTTGACACAATGTAGGGACCTAACCACATGGACTTGAATTCTCTTTCCCCCAGGGGTTCTTTGTCCTGATCCCAGAGAAAGAAAATATCTCCTTTAGAGATAAATCAGGGCTTAATAGATTTGTCATATTGGTTTTTAACTCTATTATTAGGAGCTGTGTTTGTTGTCAACGCATCTCTACGCTATTCATCTAGATTTTCCAAATGTGGCAAATGTTCTTCTATTTCTATGGTGTCAAGGATTACATGAATGGTTATCTTAAGCGATATAATTTCGCATTCAACTGGAGTGACTGCTTCCACCCGATGAACGAGTTGGAAAGGTGAAAAACCCATGGTAGTATTGAAATTAGTTCGATATGCCCAAAGTGTAGGATATAGCATAATGTGACAATTTGACTAACTTGTGTTGATGGTACGCTTGAGAATGGTTTTCAAGGTCTTATTGATTGCCTTTACTTGACCATTCGCTTGTGGGTAGAAGGAAGATGAGTGATCTTGCTTGAACCCTAGCATAGTATTCAATTTGGTCATCATACTATTCTGAAAGTGACTGCCATGGTTAGTGACAATATCCTTTCGAATACCGAAGTGAGCAATGATCTGGTTAAACACAAAGTAAGTTTTTGTTTCATCGTCAGCTTTGAAGGTAGGAATTACCTTTGCCCACTTAGTGAAATAATCAACATCGACAATGATATATTTGTGCCCCCCATCAAAAACTAGGTTGCACGTCACGTAATCCACCCGCCACTTAGTGAAGGGGCCCACTGAGATGACAGGAAACAATGGAGTAGGATGTGATTGCATTTTCCTAGTGTAGAGTTGAAAAGGATGACAACGCTTCAAAGCCTCCACACAATATTTAAATATCGTGGGCCAGAAATAATCGATAGGTAAAATATTCTAGGTCGTTGCTAACCCAAATAAATGACCCCCACACGCTCCACTATGGGAATCATTTAGGACATGCTCAGCCTCCTCGTGGGTGAGGTAGTGATGCAAAACATAATCTACCCCTCTATGGTATAAAGTGTCACCGATTATTAGGTAGTTTTTCTCATGTATACGCAGTTTACGTCGCTCTTCCCTCGAGAAGGACGCAAGACACTTCAAAGTCTAGAGATATATAAGGATATCTCCGTACTAGGGATCAGGGGTGGAAATCAGAAAGATGTACTCATATGGGAATGAGTCCTCTTCAACTACTACATTCTCTTCGGTAGGAAATTTTACCACAAGCTTCGCAAAAACTAAGGATTTTTTAGATTTGGCAGACTGAAAATCCAAGTGAAACTCCTAGAGAATGACTATCCATTTGTTGAATTTTCCCCTGATTATGCATAGAGACAAAACATAATGAAATGGATTGACATCTGCCACTATTTTGGTGGTCCTCAGTATGATGTAGTGATGTAACATTTGAACAACATAAACCACTGCTAAAGCTAGCTTCTTGACATGGGAGTATCAAAGCTTAGGACCAACTAATGCATGACTGAGATAATAGACAACATGCTCTTGGATCTTGTCTTCCGCCTGAACTAATACCACTCCAATGGTTGACTCTAACGCAGCTAGATACAATATAAAGTCTTTAGAGTAATCTGGTGGACGTAACAAGGGAGCCGACATCAAATATTTTTTCAATGCCATGAATGCAAGTTGTGTGGTTTCATCCCATAAAAATGGAGTGTCTTGCTTAAGCATGCGCATGAAACCTTTAGTTATCTTGGCATAGTTAACTAAAAAACATCGAAGGAAATTATATTTCCCCTGCAGGTTCTGAAGTTGACTACTAGACCGAGGAGGAGGAAGATTTACAATGGCCTCTACTTTCAAAGGATCCAAATGAATTACTTTGTTTGACACTATAAACCTGAGTAGCCATCCCGACTCGATGCAGAAAACACACTTGTGGGGATTCAAACGTATTTTGTAATGTCTACATCGTTTATAAATTAAACGAAGGTGATCTGGATGGTCAATCCTCTTATGAGAATGAGTAGGCATATCATCTAGATACGACTCGACAATGTTCTTAATGTTGTGGAAGGAAAAATTCATTGACAACTGAAAGGTATCCCCTGCATTTTT
Source organism: Pseudotsuga menziesii (assembly GCA_001517045.1). Classification (NCBI taxonomy): domain Eukaryota; kingdom Viridiplantae; phylum Streptophyta; class Pinopsida; order Pinales; family Pinaceae; genus Pseudotsuga; species Pseudotsuga menziesii. The sequence goes on along the minus strand of LPNX010543553.1, from coordinate 494,164 downwards.
CAAACCGAAGGGCATTTTCTTGTATGCAAAGGTACTCCATGGACAAATAAAACCTTTTTTGTGTTGTTCTTTCGGCTTGATTTGGATTTGATTGTATCCAGAAAAACCATCCATAAACGAAAAAAATTCACTACACACAAGGGCATCAATGACTTGATCTATAAAGGGCATGTAGTGATTGTCCTTGGGACATGCTTTATTTAGGTCACAGAAGTTAGTACACACCCGTATCGTCCATTGTTTCTTATCAACATGAAAGGGACTAGATACCCATTTCATCAAAGTAATTGGGTAGATAAATCCAACTTTCAACAACTTTTTCACTTCAGCCTTAACAGTCATTTCTTTATGCGGGGTAACAGGTCTGACCTTTTGTCGAACCAGTTTAGTGTTAGGATAGGTTTGGGTTTCATGCTCTATGATCGATGGATCAATTTCTGGCATCTCCTCATATGACCAGGAAAACACGTTGCGGAATTCCTTAAATAAGGCAGTATATATGGCAATCTCCTCTGAAGAGCAGTTTGCATCGATATGCACATTTTCGATGATGTCATGGTTTGTAGAGATGTAGATAGGAATGGTAACAAAAATATTTTCCATATTCCCCTAGGAAAAAATTCCCCCCTTTGGCAAATGATTAATTGATAGATCAACATCTTCCGCCAATCTCACATGGAACTCTTGATTTTCAATTCTACTAGGCTCTGGAAGAAAGTAGGACCTATGGTGAATATATTCGCAAATATTATATCACCCACTCATGGCTTCCAAAATGGATTCACTCGAAGGCAAAACCATTTCTAAGCAGTCATTTGAATATAAAGAGTTCTATGCCCAAGCAGGAAAATAAGCTTCTTCCAAATCCTCTAAGACTGAAGAAGGAGTCGTGATAGGATCAACATTGGTATTAACAATAGCTTGATAAGCCACTTCCACTACCGATAAGGGCACTTGAGGTTCATAACAGGAAGGAAGGACCTAAGGATATGTTCTATTGACAACTTCCATGATAGACTTCTCTACATTGGTAGAACCTAGATAGTTTATAGGGGCTGGGATATCAAAAGATCCCATTAAATATGGACACATTTCATCACCCAATCTCTCATTAACTGGTTTATTCTGATCAACCAAAGGTACATTGGACTCATTAGTTTCCAAATGACCCTTCCAATTGAAATTGATTTGGTCAACAGTAACCAACTTCCTATTATGTGGAAACACAACCACTCAAAGAACAGTCAAAGAAATCACACACATGGTGTAAGTCTAGATTCTCCCTAGAATCTAGTTATAGTCCAAAGGGGCATCAATCACCTCAAATTCAATAGTCATTGGTTTCCCTACCAACTTAATCTCAAAAGCCGGTAGGATACCATGCAGACGAAAAGACCTTCCATCGAAAGCAGTAAGTAAGGTATTTGATGGAACTAGCTCAAGGGAACCTAAATCCTTCTAACAAGACATTGACATTACACATGTAGAAGCAACTTCATCAACAACTGTACATCCAATGGTTTTTCCACCATGAAAAACATCTACTGAAAAAGATACATGATATGGCAGGAGAATCTTAACATCTAACAGATGGAACTTCACCAACAGGCTCGAGGAATCCATGCTGCCTAAAGCTGCTAAAAGGGAATCCCGCTGAGCAGGGAAACTCTGTAGCACTTCTAATGCGAAAATTGCACAAGGATTTTGGGCCAAGTATTCCACCATAGAGTAGTTAGAAGCATCCCTAGAGTTTGGATTGTGAAATTCCTTTTTAAAGACACCTTTCTGTATTCTAGGCATTGGATCAGCAGGTTTTTCAATCGTGAGAGGGTTACAGGTTTCACCAATAGACTTACCCTTCTTAGGAGCCTTTATCTCATAAATTTTATTTATCGTCTAGAGTAAGAAATTAGATCGTACCATATTGATATAGTTCTAATTAGGAGGGGCACTAAGATTGCCCCCAACTACATTAGAAATAGAAGCTGCATTCTTTCCTTGGGGAAATAAATCTTTCAGGACAGTCGGTTGTTAGTTTTTAAGCAACTTCTGAGCTTGCTCAATAAGAGGGAATTGATGATTTAAGTGATCTCCCTGGAAAAACTTACAAGGAAAATTCACCTTCTTCTTATCTTTCTTACCCCCATCAGCATTATTCGTGGATTTTGGCTTGTTTTGATTTCTCTCACCCTTCTTCCCTTCCTTCTTTTTCCCACTAGGTTGTTGATTTCCCTTCTGAAAATATTGCACAAAAAAATTTGAATTTTGAGGTGAGGAGGTATCCTTTGCTGCCTCCTCTATAGATTGCTTCACTGACAACTCATGGAGTTGCTTGGTCAGTGAATCTATAGTGGGAGAATTAACTGAACCAACAACACTATCAGCATGGGGTCCAGGCTTGGGTTTCTTGACACTATGGGTAGACCGCGGTGCCTCAGGTATAATTTCATATAATATCCCGGAGTGAGCATATATCAAATCCATCTGCTGGGCCCTGAGGATAGCCTCTTCTTCAGTGGTCACCCTTGAAGTGGATACGCACATAGATATATAAGGCAGTAAATATTTTAGGAACCACTCTAACAAGAAATCGGGGGGTATGGTGGATTTGATAAGCCTCTTCCGTCTTTGCCACTCTTGGAAATGATCTGAGATATATGTGTCTTTGTCTTTCCAAAAGGTAGATAATAGTTCTGTGTTGACATCATACTGGAAAAAAAGCTGGAAGTGATTAAGAAACCATTTGCTAAGTCCAAAAAACTGTTGAATGTAGTAGAGGGCAGTTCAATATACCATTTTGCTGCAACACTAGTCAAGGTTCTTTGGAAAAGACTCAACCAAATAGTATCATAGTTCAATGAGTTTGAAGAGCACCATAAGTGAAAAGTGGTTATATGGGAATTTGTATCTTCGCCAGATTTTCCCTCAAACTTGGGAATGTCCAAGGGTAATTTGCTAGGAATAGGTGGCCACATGGCACTATGCCTCACTGAGTTATTCATCAAATTGGACAAGTCTGGCAAGTTTAAAGTTGCGAGCAAGAGAAGTTTATTCCTAACCGGAGCTTGAAAAGCATGAGTCTGGGATGTAGAAGGACCTGCCCCCTAGTTCCCAAATGTAAAGGTGGGGTTTCCCCCAGCCACCAGTTGTGAAGTAGTTGGACTAATTTGAAACATATTACACCCATAATCCAGTGGATTATTTTTGTGTGGTGCAGTATAAGTGGTGTGAGACGCTCCAAATGAAACTTGAGTCTGAAAGACAGGAGTCGGTATCCTTTCGCTAAAAAGAGAAAAGGGAGAGATCGTGAATGGGGTCGAAACCAGTGTCTAGAAACCTTGACCAAAAGTGTTTGTGTTTTCGAACCACATGCCCACATATGCAAGTGTAGTACCTACATAAGGATTGGATGGGGGAATGTGCCCCCCATTCCATGGGAAACCCTGAACAAATGAGGAGGATCCACTAGGACCACTCCGAGCACTATGCCTTAAAGAGGGGGAAGCAAAAGGTGCACTGGGAATCCCAGTGACCACCCTGCTAGAAGGACCTACTAAATTCAATGGATTCGATGGTTATACCACTCGACTAATTGGTGACAAAGGTGCAGTACGTGCATTTAATATTGGAGTACCAACCGGGGGAGGTGGCACTCCTCCAGCCAAAACAACTAAAGTGGGGGTAGAAATACCCTCTCCAGAGCTAGCCTTAACTCTACTCACAGGAACACCAATAACATGTGAATCAAAAGGAAGAACTTGGATGATCACATGATCGCTTAAGTCAGTAAGAGGTGGGTTAAAATTCCTTGCAAACTTGTCAACTTTCAAGTATTCAATATTTACTGCAGTTGTATATACCCGATTAGTCCTAAGTTCTAGTTCACCTGAAACTTTGCTAACTCCTACTCGTTCAAATGAACCGTCAATACCTAGGCTCTGCCTTTGAGGGGGCGGTGGAGGATCCACTGTATCAGATGGAGGAAGTTTTTTCAACCTTATTTCCCTATGGACAGGTTGGTCCTCCACAGCTAAAAATTTGACTCACCACACACTTAAAGGCCAACTAAGCACAAACAAACCAAAAAAAACTCACTAAATATTTCCTAAAGCCACACAAACACAAAAGGTATAAGATATGCCTTCCAAAGGAAATCCTGGGATGGTTAAGGCCCAGGTCCAACTAGTGAATAACTAATAGATGGTTACTTGGAGTCTCGTTAAGATGTTCTTAGGCACAAATGGCGGAATCACCCAACCTCCCACCCAAAATTTCTATCGGGGTTATCTTCCAAGCTCGTCCAAGGTAAACCAGAAATAGGATTCTGGTATTACCTGTGTATGATCCCTAGTGTCAAGAGACTAAAGCATACCAAAAATACAATGAGAGTCTGGAAAAACAGTTGTAAGCCTGATCCTTACGCATGGGCAGGGTAGCAAATCCAGAAACCCTGTCAACACTGACACCGCACGGGACCCAAGAGGCGGTATTGACAAGATCCCCAAATGTATAAAAATCTCTATCTATGATCGAACAAGGAATCAGAGGGTTATCTCCTCGGTCGAAGTCCTCATGTGGCATCGTGCTTAACTCCTATGTGAGAGGAAATTTCCAGATGGTCTCATGTAGATGAGGATTTACCTAGTGAAAGGCCAACTATGTCTGAAGTCAAATACTTATGGACAGTTAAAACTCCCTAGTCCACAAGCCTAGGCTGAACTAGTTGATGTATGAACTTAGAAAAAATAAACTTGCTAGTAATTTTTAATTAAATCGTTTCTTTTAATTGGTTTTTTTTAGTCAGAGGTAGCAAGATGAAACTGTGTGGTGTTGTAGACTCAGTACAAGAAAGAAAAAAAGATGTAAAAAATAAAAATTTCAAAGCAAATTGCAACTACTATGCCAATTTTTCTTTTCTTTTTTTTTGTAAAATGAAAGCTAATTAATTTAAACTAAGCATGAGAAACTACAAGACTTTAAATTTTTTATTTTTCTTTGAAAAATAATGAAAAGCACACTAGTTGCAACCTAATGTAAAAAGTATAACTTTTTTGTCTTTTCTTTTTCAAAAAATTTCAAAAATTATAAATGCAACTAAATGCAAACTTGAGTAAATTTGAACAATTTGAACATATAGAACTGAATGATGTAAAAAATATCCCAAAGAAACACACTTCAACCAAAAGGAAAAAATCAAACAAACCCTAACCTTAGCGGAACTAACAAACTAAAAAGCTCACTAGATCCACAAAAAGGGAGAATGACATACTTAGAATACAAATAGCAGTCAAGATCATAAAGTGTTCCTAAGGACTGATCAATGACCTAGAACGCAAGCACTCAACCCAAAATCCAAGTAGGAGGACCAACAACATTAACAAATGAAGAAAGTCAAACACAAAGAACCCAAGGACTTTAAAGATCAAGCAAACTGTGTGATGTACATACCTAATACTTACATAACCATGTCAGAAACAAAACCTTCACAGTTATAATTTCATCATTAAGCTAGCATTATATTAGGATCTTTAACTGAGAGAATAACAAGCAAAAAAAACAAACACAAGAGACAATGAACATAGTTTTTATCCTCGGGGAAACCATAAATGGTGAAAACCCCGTAACTTCCTCAGAGATAGAATCAGCACCAAAAGTAGAACCCAAAACAGTAAGTGATCTCCTGACATCAGTAACCTTCTTTCTATCTAGCCCCAGTGTCTTCTCCTTCCTCAACTATGCGCTACACTTGAGTGTGTATGAGTTGTGTGATAAATAGAGAGTCCAACTCTCTATTTATACTAATCTCAACATGAATAAAACCCTACTAGGGCTGACCTCACTAGGAGAGTCTAATAACCCTAGTTCCCCAGAACTACGGGGACTTTAACCCTTAGACAATAGGAGGGTTACCCACAATGACTTGACATGACTTGTTTACATTATAGACTTTCCCGATAGGAACATCGGGGCATGACATAACTCAAGTACATCCCAGAATAAACATTGGGTTACAATATCTAAGAAATGCAAGTGAAATACATTCTGAAGTTACATATACATCAACACTCCCTCTTAACTAGGAAGGTATTCTTTCGACACAATTTTCAGCACAAGTCTTCTTCTCTATATCTTCTGGATCATCATCGAGTCCTCGTCATCTTCAAGTCTTCTTCATCTTCAAGTCATGTTCATCTTCAAGTCATAGGATCTAGATCATAAATGGATCTGGATCATCACTGGACATCATCACTGGATCGGGATCATCACTCGATCTGGATCATCACTGTTGGATCATCATCACTGGATCTGGATCATCATCACTCGATCTGGATCAAAACTGGGTCATCATCATGGGTGCTATCTCTTGATTCTTCTTGTCATAGGAACCTATATAGATCCAGTACTTTTTCATACTATATGTATCATCACAGAGCTAGTCCTTTTTCATACTAGATGTGGAATCACAAAGCTAGTCCTTTTTCACACTAGATGTGGCATCATAGAGCTGGTCCTTTTTCATACCAGATGTGGAACCTACTCAGAGCTAGTCCTTTTTCATACTAGATGAGTCTTCACAAAGCTATTCCTTTTTCATACTAGATTTGGAATCACAGAGCTGGTCCTTTTTCATACCAGATGTGGGACCTACTCAGAGCTAGTCCTTTTTCATACTAGATGAGTCTTCACAGAGCTGGTCCTTTTTCATACCAGATGTGGCATCATAGAGCTAGTCCTTTTTCATACCAGATGTGGGACCTACTCAGAGCTAGTCCTTTTTCATACTAGATGAGTCTTCATAGAGATAGTCCTTTTTCATACTAGATGTGGCATCACAGAGCTGGTCCTTTTTCATACCAGATGTGGGACCTACTCAGAGCTAGTCCTTTTTCATACTAGATGAGTCTTAACAGAGCTAGTCCTTTTTCATACTAGATGTGGCATCATAGAGCTGGTCCTTTTTCATACCAGATGTGGGACCTACTCAAAGCTAGTCCTTTTTCATACTAGATGAGTCTTCACAGAGCCAACCCTTTTTCATGTTGGATGTGGGATCATCACATACACCTAACAATGGAAGGAACCAATCCTCTCACCATGTCATAGCTCTTACATATGACCATGGAAGGAACCAATCCTCTCACCATGTCAGAATGGCTTAGCATGGACACATCACTTCCTCTTGGGAGGAATATTGATATGGAGAACACCAAGCTTCTCCTTGAAATACTCAAACTTCACCCTAGCCAATGGCTTAGTCAACACATCAGCTATCTGTTCGTCCGTTGCAACATACTGGAGTTTCACTGCTCCTCTCTGCACCATATCCCTGATATAGTGATACTTGATCTCGATAGGCTTCAACTTGTCATGGAATACTGGATTCTCTGACAACTTTACACAACTCTGGTTGTCATAGTATAAACAAGTAGCATCTAAATGGAGATCAAATAAATCAGACAGTAGCTTCCTTAGCCATACTGCCTCACAACTAGTTGAACAGGCTGCAACATACTCTTCTTTAGCTGTACTCAGTGCCACATAGGATTGCTTCCTGCTAAACCATGAGATCACTCCTGATCCCATACTGAAGCAACACCCTGAAGTGCTCTTCCTATCGATGGCACTGCCTGCCCAATCTGAATCAACATAATCCTCCAGGTTAATCCTTTGATCAGTCTTATACTTGAGCCCATAATCAACCGTAACTTTCAGGTACCTCAAAATATGCTTTGCAGCAGTCAAGTGAACATGTCTCAGATTTGTCAAGTATTGGCTCAAGGTGTTCATAGCAAAGCAAATATCTAGTCTTGTGTTCGTCAGGTACATCAAGGACCCAATCATCTAACGATACATCGTGGCATCAACTGTCTCTATTGAAGCATCACTCAATATCTTCAGGTTTGATGCCATAGGTGTGGTTAATGCCTTGCATGCCATCATCCCAAATCTCTTCATGATCTCTCCTGCATACTTCCCTTGTCCAAGGAAGATTCCATCTCTAGTCTGCCACACCTCCATACCTAGAAAATAATCTATCATACCCAATTCCTTCATTTCAAACTCAGCAGCAATCTTTGTCTTCATATCAGCAATCAACCCATCCATACCTGTCACAAACAGATCATCTACATATAGTAGAAGCATCACTGGGTTTCCATCTTCAACCTTGTAGTAAAGGTTGGGATCTGCTTTACTCTTGGTAAATCCCAAATTGGATAGAAACCTGTCAATTCTATCGTACCATGTCTTGGGTGCCTATTTCAAACTGTACAGTGCTTTCTTCAATCTACACACATGAGACTCCTTGTCATGAGTCTCAAAACTGAGTGGCTGCTCCACATACACTTCCTCTTCTACTACACCATTCAAGAAAGTAGTCTTGACATCCATTTGGTGTATCTTCCATTTCATCACTACAGCTAGAGCAAGTATCGATCTGATGGAAGTGTATCTGGCTACAGGTGCAAAGGCTTCTTCATAGTCTATTCCTTCTTTCTGTGAGAAACCATGAGCAACAAATCTTGCTTTATATTTCTCTATGCTACTGTCTACAGCATGCTTGATCTTGTATATCCATTTGGAAGTTACAACTGACTTCCCTTTTGGTCTTGGGACAACATCCCAAACATCATTCTTCATGATTGATTGATACTCTTTGATCATCGCATCCTTCCATTCTTTCTGTTCTACCGCTTCTTCATATTTGTAAGGTTCTTTATCAATAAAATCACATAGTAAAGCTACATAACTGGAACAAGATTTGGTCCTCTTTCTTTTGTGAGATTCTCTTCTGGAACCCCATATCTTTTTGCACCTTGGATAATATCTCGTACCCAATCAGGTTTCCTCTTGTGACTATTCTTCTCCTGTGGTGGATCTACAGGTCTTTGTGGTTCTTCAAATTCTCGATATTCTTCTTGAGTTTCCTCATTCATGATTGTATCATGAATTCTAGGAGCTTCTGCTTCTTCAGGTTCTTCAGTAGGTTTATTTCTGGATTTGATGTAGGCTGAATCTTTATCAAATGTTACATCCCTGCTGATGTCAATCTTCTTGAACCCTGGGAAGTATATTCTGTAAGCCTTCGAGCTTTCAAAGTATCCCACAAATATACCCTTCTTTCCTGAAGGATCTAATTTGGTTCTCTTCTCTTTTAGAATGTGTATGTACACAGGAAAGTTGAATATTATGAGATGGCTAACTTCTGGTTTCTTTCCGAAGAATACTTCTTCAGGAATCTTGTTCTCGAGTACTCTGTGTGGAGTACGGTTCTATACATACATTGCTTTTCTGGCTGCTTCTTCCCAAAGATGCATAGGAATATCTTGATCATGAAGCATAGCTTTGCATCTTCCATGATGGTTCTATTCTTCCTTTCTACAATTCCATTATGTTTTGTATTATAAGGGGTGGACAACTCCCTCTTAATCCCCGAGTCTTTACATAGTTCTTTGAACTCATTTGAAGTGAATCCTCTGCCATTGTCTGATCGAAAAGTCTTGATCTTCTTTTCAGTGTGGTTCTTGATCAAGGCTTTGAATTCCTTGAACTTGCTGAACACTTCATCTTTATTCTTCATGAAGTAAATCCATGTCTTCTTAGAAAAGTCATCAATAAAAGAAACATGGTACACATACCCGCTTAATGAGCTTGATGACATTGGTTTGCATACATCAGAGTGGATGATTTCCAAGATTCCTTTTTCTTTGCTCTCACTACTTGGAAATGTCTTCTTTGTGTTCTTTCCTTTCACACATCCTTTGCAGACCCCTTCATGTTTTGTTTGTATTTCTAGAAGAGCTTCAACAACTTTGCTTGCAAGTGGTAGTGCTCTGTAATGCACATGTGCAAGCCTTCTATGCCAAATTTCATTTGGTTCTACTGTGTCATGAACCAAAGCTTGATCTGGTTGGCCCTTCAACTTGTATAGACCTCCTTCTTGTTATCCAATCACTATTGCATCGTCAAAAGTCTTTCCCTTTAGCCACATAAGAACTTGGCCATCTACAAAAGCAACCCTCATTCCTTTTGCATCCAATGCAGATATGGAGAGGAGGTTCTTCTTTAGTCCTAGAACAAATAATACATTCTTCATCTTTAAAGATTTTCCAGAATCTAGTTTATAGGAGGATTCACCACTACCTTTTATTGGATATTGGCAGTCATCCCCAAGTTTCACCTTGTGAGGTGACTCATGTTCAGATAGCTTCACAAATGATTCTTTGAATCCTGTCATGTGCTTGGAAGCACCAGTGTCTATGAGCCAATCATTGCTTCCATGTGAAACAGTTCCTGTGAGAGAGGAGATCAGTACATATTCTTCCTCACTTGAAGAATCATCACTTTCTTGTCTGATTCTCTTTGTAGAAGGTTCATCATCCTCTGCAGCATGAGCATGATATCTTCTCTTGTTTCCCTTCTTCTTTATGTTTCTTCTGTTAGGGAAGAATTTGGATATGTGGCCTTTCTCATCACATGTGTAACATCTAATAGTAGTCAGATATTTTCTAGAGTGTGAGATCTTACCTTTGGAGAGATGATGGCTTTTTCTGGTTTTCTTGGAGTGAACTGTGAGAGCTTGATATTCACTTCCCATATTCTCTTCTCGAGCTGCTATCCGAGCTTTTTCTTGAGAGCATTCTTCCATAGTCTGCTGAACTTGACTAACTTCTTTCTGGCATAGATCCCTTGAATGAAAGAGTCCCATGATCTAGGGAGACCATTCAAGGTGATCATCACAATCTCTGCATTTTCCACTTCTTCATCGAGTACTTCCAGCTTCTCCTTGATATGAGGAACCCTTGTAAAGTAAGACTGAATAGTCTTAGCATTCTAGCTCTTCACATTCTTCAATTGGTTTCTTAGAGTCATCTTCCTATTTATGTTCTTCCCTTCAAACAATTTGGTTAGGGCATCAAACATAGCTTTAGGTGTCTTGAGGGAGGACACCTGTGGTATGAGGTGATCCTTGATAGAATCATCAATTATTCTCTTTTCCATAGCCAAATTCTCCTTATGCAAGGCCTTAGCCTCATCTCCCTCTGGAACTTGAACCTCCTCATTGATATAGGAGTCCAACTCATTTTCTTCTAGGACCAGGAAGATCCTATACTTCCAGGCTCGGAAGTTATCAGCTCCCTCAAGCTTTTCATCAAGCTTAGTATGATGAGATATATTAAACTGAGAACCTCAAATGGAAATACAAAATATTTAGATCTTATCAGGTCAAAATTTCAGATCTAGATTTGGAGCTGAAATCCTGCAGTGCTGGTTCAGTAGCAAATTAGGGTTTTGCTTTTCCGGAGTTCTGTCCAACCAAATGCTTTGAATTTGATCCCTAAATTTGATTTTGGGAAGGAGATCAATCTAGGCCCGGGCTCACTGAAAAATTCCTCTTCTGTGAAAAGGCCTAAATTCCGGCAGTAGTGTCGGGTCCAAAACTGAAAAACCTCAAAATTGGATTCTGCTTCGACAGAAAGATTTTCCCTAAGGAGAAGAGTTATTCCACCTTACTTTTGCTGAAAATATGTGGAGGAAGGTCCAAAAATTAGGAATCCCTAGTTCCCATAGCTGCACAATGTCTTCTTCTAAGGTTAGCTCTGATACCATGTTAGAATTTCATCATTAATCTAGCATTATATTAGGATCTTTAACTGAGAGAATAACAAGCACAGCAATCAAACACAAGAGACAATGAACACAATGTTCATCCTCGGGGAAACCATAAATGGTGAAAACCCTGCAACTTCCTCAGAGATAGAATTAGCACCAAAAGTAGAACCCAAAACAGTAAGTGATCTCCCGACAGCAGTAACCTTCTTTCTATCTAGCCCTAGTGTCTTCTCCTTCCTCAACTATGCGCTACACTTGAGTGTTTATGAGTTGTGTGATAAATAGGGAGTCTAGATCTCTATTTATACTAATCCCAACATGAATAAAACCCTACTAGGGCCGACCTCACTAGGAGAGTCTAATAACCCTAGTGCCCCGAAACTATGGGGACTTTAACCCTTAGACAATAGGAGGGTTACCCACAATGACTTAACATGACTTGCTTACATTATAGACTTTCCCGATAGGAACATTGGGCCATGACATAACTCAAGCACATCCTGAAATAAACATCGGGTTACAATATATAAGAAATACAAGTGAAATACATTCCGAAGTTACATATACATCAACATTCACAAGCCTCTGAGAGGTCACCAAAACAGGGACAAGAAAAAACCCTATGAACTCAGAGAAAGCTACAGGAGCACGCGACTATTATAAAGACAACCCACGTGTGGCACATGACTGTCCAAAATGCAACCTGCGTATACAAAGTGAAACACACGACCGTCAATAAGGAAATCTGTGTGTACAAATAAAAATTTTCAAAAACAAATAATAGCAAATAGGTCATGAAGATGCCAAACTAAATATCAAAGGAAAAAGGCAGACAAATCACACCCAGAATCAAACAGAGAAAATACTGGTCAAGAAACCTAAAGGAAAGTACCCACAACAAGATGGACTCCCCAGTGGAGTTTCTAGTTCTGTTGTTCAGGAAAACACACCCTTATAAGCTAGGTCTCTAGGATTACCAACTTACTAATCTAGACTTGCAGACAACCAACCATGTAGAAATTGAAATAGGAATATGAAGAAAACTTACCAAACTTGGTTTATGACGGTTGATCCAAGCTTTTCTTCTCCTTCCAGTTGCTTCCACAGCTTCTAGGGTTTCTCAAATCACCTGCAAAGAACAAGTTCTTCCTACAAATATCTTATATATATCAATGGTTACTTAAATAACATATTCATAATGAAACTATAAGATAATTCAAAAATCAACATATACAAGAGTGCACAATATTGGAAGAAGAACTTTCTTTATTAATAAATAGAGATGGGGAGATTACAACCCAACGTATGAAACAAGTGCTCCTATATAAACCAAGGACACTTAGTCCTACTGCTCCAAGATGTCTGAAGGCATACCACCAGCATTACTTTTATCTTCTCAGAATGATTGATTAGCCCCATCCCATGCCATCTATTTATACATGAGATAAAAGAGAGGTTTCGATGGTTGAGACAATTGAGATAGTTATGATTAGGGGATCAACTGTTCTCGACTAATCATGTTTTATATTTTTTAAATTCAATCTAAGCTACACGTGAGTATTGATATAGGAAAGTCGCGTATGCCACACTCCTTGCTTTAAGGAAACCTGCGTGTTCAATGTACATGCGATTTGCAATGTACATACTCGTGTGTGACACACTGGTTGTTATGCAAATAGTTGTGTGTGTTGATGTATTTGTAACTTTAGAATGTATTCACTTGTATATTTTATATTGTACCCTGATGTTCCTATCGGGAGAATCATTTGTATTTCATTGTACCCTAATGTTCCTATCGAGAGAATCATTAATATAATAAATTCATGTAAAATAAATGAGGTTAACCCTCCATTGTAAGTTGGGGCAATAGTCCCCACAATTGAGTTGAGGTTAACCCTCCTTGTAGATCAGGGGGGGGGAAAGTCCCCACAGTTGAGGGGCACTAGGGTCATTAGACTCTCCTAGAGATGTCAACCTTGGTAAGTAATTGTCAAGTCAAAAACTAGTATAAATAGAGAGTGAGACTCTCTATTTGTTACATTCACTCACTCAATCGGGGCGCATGAGTGAGAGAGGTAGTGCTGGAAAAAGTGAGATAGATCAGCTGTTAGAGATCATCTTAATGTTTTCAGGTTTTACTTTTGCTAATGGTGCTCATTCTATCTCTGAGGAATTTGTGGGGTTTTCTCCTTTATGTTTTCCCCGAGGAAAATTCTTTGTGTCTCTTGTCTCTTGTGATTTTTGTTGTGCATGTTATTCTCTCAGATAAGATCCTAGATCATATTGCTTAAAATGATAAAACTCTAACATGGTATCAGAGCTAACCTGAGAAGAAGACATTGTGCAGTTGCAGAAGCTAGGGATTCTTATTTTTGGGGTCTCTCTCCACAATCCATCAGCAAAAGAAGGTTAGGATAACTCTCCATTGAAGGGCGCATCTTTTCGTAGAAGCAGAATTTGACTGCAGGCATTTTCAGTTTTTGCTGCAGGAAATTAGGGCTTTTAACAGAAAAGGAATTTTTAAGTGAGACTGGCATAGGATTTCTCTCCTCATCAAAATCAAATTTTAGATACCAAGGTCAAAGTTTTTGGTTGATTAAAACTCCAGCACAGTCAAACCCTAGTTTGACCTCGGGCCTGAAAAACCCTAAAATACTAAAACTGGTAGTTTTGGTATGTTCGCTATATCTCGGGATGGAAGAAGTCTCAGGAGCCAAAATTTTCATAGGCAAAATATAAAATCCCTATTTACCCTGTGTAAAATGTTTAGCCTCGTATTCTCTATATTCTGGGAGATATGATTCCTCCAAATCAGGGTTCTAGCTTCTAGGATTCATCCCTAAACATGACACCTAGGGAGAATTGTTGAATCTCATGCCACGAAGGTCCAAATGAAATTTCTCAAGATGTTCCAGATAGGGAACGGAATTTACTTTCTATGGTAAGTATTTCAGACCTCGAAGGTGAAATAGTGACATGTGGAAGTCTGTACAAGTTCTCTATGCTGAACAGTCCTGAAATAAGTCACCTTGGAAAAACTCTCATAAGTCCCAATTGGTGAAACCAATTCTAGTCAAATCTGTGGTGTTAGAAATAATACAGATGAGGTTACCTTAGTACAAAATTTTAGATAGAGAGGAGCAGTAATTTTAGAGATACCACAAAAACAATATCAGGAATTTCTACAGATGAAATTAAAAATCTAGGGCTTCCTGTTCCAGGAGCTCCCCTCCACTATTTTCAGAAAAGGAGTACATTGGACAGATCACCTTAAAGGTGCCCATATTTCTATCCAATCAGATCTGAAATATTCCAAGATTTGAAAATTAGGGTTTCTTTGACAAACCCTAGATCAGCCACCTTTGGAACCAGAACTGACACCTCAAATCGGTAAGATCTAATCTTTTGCTATTTACATTTGAGGTTCTCATTTAAAAATGACCTATCACACCAACTTGATGACAAGATTGGTGAAGCTGAAAACTTCCAAGCATGGAAGTATAATTTTTCACTAAAGAAAATGAATTGGACCCCTACATGAGTGGATAGGTCCCAGTTCTAGAGGGAGATGAGGGTAAAGCCTTACACAAGAAGAACTTGGTCAAAGCTAAGAATATCGTTGCTGATTCAATCAAGGATCATCTTATACCACAAGTGTCTTCCTTAAAGGCACCTAAAAATATGTTTGATTCCTTGACCAAGCTATTTGAAGGGAAGAATATAAATCGGAAGATGACTTTGAGAAACCAGTTGAAGAATGTAAAGATCCAGAATGCAAAGTCCATACATTCAAACTTTACAAGGGTCTCTCAAATCAAAGAAAAACTTGAAGCAATGGATGAAGAAGTAGAGAATACAGAAATTGTGATAACCACCTTGAATGGCCTCCCGAGATCATGGGATTCATTCATTTGAGTAATGTGTTCCAGAAGGAAGTGATTACTTTTTGCGGACTCTGGGAAGAACACACATAAGAAGAAGCGTGACCCATAATAAGAGAAGAGAAGATGGGAGCAACTAAAGATCAAGCGTGCACGATTCAAAGAAGATCCCTTAAGCGATGAGGAATATGAAGAACTCAATTCTTGAAGAAACCTCTTAAGAATTTAGATAAGAAATGATTCTTTTATGAATGAAGAAGTTGATGAAGCTGAAAGAAGGAGTCTACCCACGAAACAAATGAAGTAGTAGGAAATATCACGTACAATTGCCTACAAGAAAAGAAGGATGAGACTTGTTCCAAAGAACAAGTGATGACAGTTCAAGATTCACTCTAATAATCCAAAATGAAGAATGATGACTAGAATGTGATGTCAAGACCTAAAGGGAATTCCATAGTATCTTCCATATGGATCTACAAGATCCAGCATGTAGTAGATCGAAACATCGTGGGATACAAGGCAAGATTCATAGCACAAGGCTTCTCATAGAAAGAAGGCATAGACTACAAAGAGACATTTGCAGCCACTAGAAGTTTGATAGGCAGACTCATGTGTGCAAAAGAAGGCCTTGTATGAGCTCAGAAGGTACCCATGAGATAACACATAAGTGAGGAGCAAAGATCTTAAACTTTTCTACAAGTTTGAAGATGAAATCCTATAAAGGATGACAAGCTCATAGATGGGTGCGAGAAGATATTTTGAAAAGGTTCAAGATAGAGGATCTTGGTATCCAGTGACCCTAAATGGATACATAGAATATTAGTTACAGAGGAAGCTAATTGTCACTCTAGTACAAAATGTTTCAATACATAGAGTACGAAAGGAAGAGGGAGAATGATGCCCGGGTTCAGAGGGAGTGACTGCAGAAGATCCTAAGGTTTGACATGATACGACAGGATGGAAAACTTACTCATGGTTCTAGGATTTACTGAGAGTAAAGAAAATTCCAACCTTTAATTCAAAGTTGAAGGCAGAATACCAGTGATGCTCCTATCATATGTCGATGACTTGTTCCTGATAGAAAAGAGGAACTCATTAAAGTTCTAAGAAGGAGACTTGTTTTCAAGTTTGAGATGAAGGACTTGGATATGATGCACTACTTTCTAGGCATGGAGGTGTGGCAGAATGTGGATGGAATTTCCCTAGGACAAGGGAAGTATGCAATGGATATCTTGAAGAGGTTCTGGATGATGGACTGCAAAGCCATGACCACACCTATGGCATCAAACCTGAATCTATTAAGTGATGCTTCATCAGAGTTGGTTGATGCTATGATGTATCGTTAGATGATTGGGTCCTTGATGTACTTGACAAATACGAGACTAGATATTTGCTTTGCTGTGAATACATTAAGCCAGTTCCTGATAGATCCAAGACATGTTCACCTGATTGCTGCGAAGCATATTCTGAGGTACCTGAAGGGTACAGTTCACTATGGGCTCAAGTATGAAGCGAATCAGAAGACTAACTTGGAGGGTCATGTGGATTCTGATTGGGCAGGAAATTCCATTGATGGGAAGAGCACTTCGAGGTGCTGCTTCAGTATGAGATCAAGTGTGATCTCTTGGTTTAGTAGGAAGGAGTCCTGCATGGCACTGACAACAGCCAAGGAAAAATATGTTGCCACTTGCTCGACTATTTGGGAGGTAGTATGTTTCTTTTGAAAACTAATATTTGATTTGATTGATATGAATTGCATTTTTGTGTGATGCATAGAGGAGCAGTGAAGCTCCAGTATGTGATCCAGATCGAGATCTCTTGAAAGAAGGATTTCTAGAATAGCCAGTGAGACAGGTTGTCTGAGCATAAAATCCTGGCGAAGCTCATAGGTGTCTCAGACATAAATGGTCCTATAGGTTGTCTTTGGTTGTAATCTGTCTTGGAGAAGCTTGTAGTTTATCCTTGGATGTAATCATCCCTGATGTGATTCTATGCTAGAAATGGCCAAAATGAAGTTTGAGTACTTCAGGGAGAGGATTGGTGTTCTCCAGATCAAGGTTCCTTCCAAGGGGAAGTGATGAGTTTGTGAGCCTTTCTGACATGGTAGTAGGATTGGTTCCTCCCATGGTCAGAAGTAAGTGGTGTGCCTTTCTGAAATGGTGGTAGGATTGGTTCCTCCCATGGTCAGATATAAGTGATGTGCCCTTCTGAGATGGTGGTGGGATTGGTTCCTTCCATGGTCAGATTTAAGTGCTGATCCTTTCCCCAGATGGTAGTAGGTGTGTCCTACCATGCCAGTGGATGTAAGTGTAGAGACTTTCCACAAATGGTAGTAGGTTTGTCCTACCATGCTGGTGGATGTAAGTGCAGATCCTTTCCACCGATGGTAGTAGGTGTGTCTTACCATGCTGGTGGATGTAAGTGCATGGCCTTTCTCTGGATGGTAGTAGGTGTGTCCTAACATTTCAATAGACGTAAGTGCTAGGGCCTTTCTTTGGATGGTAGTAGGTGTGTCCTACAATGCCAGTAGATGTAAGTGTTGGGGCCTTTCCATGGATGGTAGTAGGTATGTCCTACCATGCCAATGGATGTAAGTGCTGGAGCCTTTTCATAGATGGTAGTATGTGTGTCCTACCATGTTGGTGAATATAAGTGTTGAGCCTTTTCGACATGGCTCTTGGATGTGTTCCTCCCATGGTAGGATGTGAGTGCTAGGCCTTTCTGAAATGGTGGTGGATGTGTTCCTCCCATGGTCAGATGTGAGTGTTGGGCATGCCTTTTTTACATGGTGGTGAATGTGTTCCTCCCATGGTCAGATGTAAGTGCTGGATGGGCCTTTCTGACTGGGTTAGATATAAGTGATGAAGAAGATGAAGACCTACATGGAGGCTAGGCCTAAAACTAGCATGAAAAACGGTTTTCTCTGTAGAACTTCCTATGATGAGAATAATTGAGAGATATCACCATTTAATCGAGATAGTGGAAGCAATGATGATGATATAGTGATGATGATCCAGTTATGATCCCACTTTGATGATGATCCAACGATGATCCAGCTTTGATTATGATCCAGATTTGATCCAGTGATGAAGACTTGTGCTGATGAATTGTGTCAAGAGAATACCTTCCTAGTTAAGAGGGAGTGTTGATGTATTTGTAACTTTAGAATGTATTCACTTGTATATCTTATATTGTACCCTGATGTTCCTATCGAGAGAATCATTTGTATTTCATTGTACGCCGATGTTCCTATCAGGAGAGTCATTAATGTAATAAATTCATGTAAAATCAATGAGTTTAACCCTCCATTGTAATTCAGGGCAATATTCCCCAAAATTGAGTCGAGGTTAACCCTCCTTGTAGATCAGGGGGGAAAAGTCCTCACAGTTGAGGGGCACTAGGGTTATTAGACTCTCCTAGAGATGTTGGCCCTAGTAAGTAATTGTCAAGTCAGAAACTAGTATAAATAGAGAGTGAGACTCTCTATTTGTTACATTCACTCACTCAAATGGGGCACATGAGTGAGAGAGGAAGTGCTGGCACAAGTGAGAGAGATCAGCTGTCGGAGATCATCTTTATGTTTTAGGGTTTTACTTTTGCTAATGGTGCTCATTCTATCTCTGAGGAAGTTGCAGGTTTTTCTCCTTTATGGTTTCCCCGAGGAAAATTCTTTGTGTCTCTTATCTCTTGTGATTATTTTTGTGCATGTTACTCTCTCAAATAATATCCTAGATCATATTGTTTAAAAATGATAAAAATATAACAGTGTGTGCAACCCTAATGTCCAAATAAAAATATATTCACCTGGTCAGGAGATGATGTATCAACATTCATGCCCATCTATAGTGTTTTGGATAATTCAATCCAGTTTTTCCTTTGTGTCTTGACATATTGGATGTTAGTACTCGGATGGAGAAGTGCCATTTTACATGATAACACATGGTGAGTGTTCACTCTCCCTGCTTGTGAACCAATTTCGAGGGAGTTGGATTCCTTTCCAAGTTGGTTGATGGAGATTACATTCATACCTCTCATTATATATTAATGAAGGAGTTTTAGTTTCATTTTTAAGGACCATACAATCAAATTCTCATATATTCCCATATTCCCTCATTCCTTCTTCTCCATTCCCCCACACTCTCATGTTGAGGGTACACTTGTTGGAGTGGTGCTTGCGCTTTGATGAGTATATTTTATGCCCAAGATATGAAATGTGATGTATGGATCTATAATATCATTTCCATATTATATTTATGTCTAAATATCAGAAATACATGTATGAAAGGCTTGCATTCCCATGCTCTTGAATGACTAGTTTTCATGTATTTGGCTTCTATTTTGGAAAGAGTTGCATAAAATATTTGTATGAGGACATTTATATGAGTTTGATGATGATGAGGAAGAAATATATTATTAATGTCTCTGTAATATTATTTCCATATTCTCTGTAAGTCTAAATATCAGAAATCCATGTGTTAAAGGCTTGCATTCCCATGAGTTCGAATGACTAGTTTTCATGTGTCTGGATTCCATTTAGAAGGAGTTATATATATGATATGTATTAAGGAATTTATATGATGTTAAATTATGTTGAGGAATAAATTTATATTTTTTATATGGTGTCCATTCATCATGTCATGTTCTGAACTATTTCATGTACCTTTTATGAGTAAAAATGGACCTAGCATTGTCATTTCCCCCTAATCAATTTTACTGAAAGTTAAAAGACAAATGTTGTGCTTTATAACTGGTTTGAAGAACTAATACCGATGATTAATTACATCCCCTGATGTCTGATATTCATCCCCATACTCTGTTCTGAAATTTGGGAGGTTTGTACTGCATTTGGAGAGCCAAAAGTGTCATCTACCCTTGGGGTTTTAACATCGGTTTCCTAGTGTTTTTGTCCTTCTTTCCCTATGGCCAACAAAAAGTTGCAGAATAAATTGGAAAGGGTGTGAGAATTAATATTATTCATTATTATTTCCTAATACACCTCAAACTCTTCCATACAAAACTTGAATTCATTTGGGTGCATTTGGGTCAACTTGGGTTTCATTAGTCTAAAGCTAGAAATTGGCCAAAGTTGTGCAAACTTGAGTAACATTCCAAATTGAATTTATGATTCAACCATTGAATGTTTTAGGTATTTTAGTATGTTTTAAATCCCATAGGATCCATAAATAATAATTTTGGAAATATTCAATGGTGTTTGGAACCAAACCAAGAAGGACTAATTGACCATAGTTTCCTAGTTAATTTGCACTATTTCTCCTTAACCCCAAATGAGGTTGCAGAGGTCTAAAGTCAGATAAAAAGTGTCCATAACCAATTTGAAATGTTTTAATACTCACCATACCATTTCCTTTCAAATTTGATACCATTTGGTGAAAGTTGGAACCCTCTAGAGTCATGACTAGTTAAGCTTGAATTTTGCCCAATTTGTAATATTCTCCAAATATGCAAAAAGGGACATTACATAGTAGCAGGATTGATTGGATTCTTGACTCAGGGGAATATTACCATGTAAATCCATGCAAAAACAATTTTGTTTCATATGAAAATGGTGATTATGATATAATATATCTTTTGCAATAGGTTAGGCATAAAGCATGGGAAGATTGTCCCTGGTACTCTTCAACATATAATGGTACTACACAAAGGATGAACCATGCTATCATGGATAAGGTGAGGATCATGTTGTTAAATTATCGACTAGAAAATCATTTTTGGGAAGAATCAATTACGATAACATGTTACCTCATCAACCAATAACCCACTATAGCCTTGGATGGTGGAATTCCTAAACAAGAGAAGGGATGCCATATTTAATGAGTTATAGATATTCAATAGGCCTACATGTGATATGGAGGTCAAGAAAATTTTGGATAGATTTTTGGAACAACAAGAATTCATGCCACTATTGCAAGAATGCTATGGAAAACAAGAAAAAAATGATGGAAAACCAGTTGAGCATGACAAAAAATTGATTTAGCAAGATGGAAAACCAATTGAAAATGATGGACAACAAGAATAAGAACCATTGCACCATCCTTTACAAGCGGTCCAATCAAAAAACATACCACCACAGTTGATTCGTAGGTATACTAGGTCTCATAAGCCATCACAAAGGTATCTGCTCTCAAACTATATTTTATTAACTGATGAATATTAAAACAGTTGAGCATGACAGAAAATTGATTGAGCAAGATGGACAACTAATTGAAAATGATGGACAAGAAGAAGAAGAACCATTGCACCATCCATTACAAGAGGTCCAATCGAAAAACATACCACCACAATTGATTCGTAGGTCTACTAGGTCTCATAAGCCATCACAAAGGTATCTGCTCTCAAACTATATTTTATTAACTGATGAATATTAGGCTCATTTATTTTAGGAGGCTTGTGATGATGAGCATGGAAAAAAATGGAAGAAAGAAATGCATGAAGAAATAGATTCCCCATTGGAAGAAAACATGGGAGTTAGTAATCTTCTGAAAAAAAAAGAAGATACTTACAAAACAAATGGGTATACAAGATTAAAAGCATGAGGGTGAATGGAAAAAAGAAAGATACAAGGAAAGGTTGGTGGAAAAGGGATTTTCCCAAAAAGAAGGTATTGTTACTGAATTTTTTTCACCTATTGTTAAATTGCCATCCATTAGAGTTATTCTTGGTCTTGTTGTTGCTTTATACTTGGAATGTGAATAATTAGACATGAATACAACCTTGTTCGTGGAGAATTGGAGGACGATATCTACATGGAGAAGAAATAAGGATTCAAAATAAAATGGAAAGAAAACTTGGTCTGCATGTTGAATAAGATCCTTTATGGGATGAAATAGGCACCTCACTAGTGGTATAAGAATTTTGATTCTTTTATGTTGGAGCATGGTTTTAGAAGGATAGAGGCTAATCATTTTGTTTACATTAATAGGTATGACCAAGAATGTTAAATGATGTACTTAGACTCGGATACAAAAATCTCAAAGTCACTTAGCCAAAACACAAATTTAAATCTTAAGAGTCATAATAAATTCATGTTTCATGCACTTTTCCCAATGAAAAGAATCTGGAATACTGAGTTAAGTAAGTACATTTGCAATGGGGAATAACTTAGGAACAATACATTGTAAAACACATTTTGATGTTGTATATTTGGCCCATGGAAAACCCCCATAGAGGGAAAACCAATGAAGAGATAATTTTATTGAGCTTCTTAGGAAAAGATATCAAATAGTACAACAACAAAAATCATAGAGTAGAATGTACACAACATTTTTCCTGGAAACTGTGCCAAATACTTCACACAACAAGCCCAACCTCATACCTTGAAAAAATCGCTTAGTTTTCAATAGCATGGCTTATAAAGTATGGCCTCTCTGATAGTAGAAACACATCTAAAAAATAGTGCAGAAAATAAGTACATAACTTAACAAATCTCACCTTTAAAATCGTTCCCACAGGATGCCTCGATTTCAATGCATCCTTATTGATGTATGACCTTAATTTCTAACTTGTATGGCCTCGCATATTTCTATTGTATGGATGAGTTCCTATCTACTGTAATTTGTCCTTAGGATGCATGACATTTTCCTTGTGAAACATGCCCTTCACTTTGATGCAATAATTAATTCCTCCTTCTAAGGATTTGAGCCACTCTTCTTAGCTAGAGAAATGTGCCCCCTCTATCTCAGCCACCTATCTCTCTTCCTTTTTCTTATCTCAATCCCTCACTCTCTCTTATTCTCTTGAAAATCGTGCCCCTCACACTTCTCTCCAAAACTCTCTTGCAATGTGTGTCAAATGAGTCCCACGTAAGCACTTTTATTATTCATTTTAGGGTAACTACCCAACTATCTATCTTCTATGATCAAGATAAAATCTTGGCCCACCACGATTAATGGATGTGATTTAATCTCAAGTTCACTCAAGTCACTTAAGTCATGAATTATATAAAAATCACTTTTCTCTCGAAAAGTCACTTAACCCAAAAATAAATAAAAATGTACATTAGACTTTATAAAGTACAACTCAACTTAATTTTATAAAGTCACTTTGTAAAAGCACATTATAAGGTCACTTTATGTCACTTAAGTGAGACACATGTTCTTGAACCCTTGCACCTAGGAACAATGGTCCATAAATACCTCTGAGATACCAAACTAACACTCTCTTAACAAGGGAGGTGCTTCTGGATTTGTCCCCATTCCCCTCACTCCATCTGTTGAAGTTGTTCCCTCTAAAACAAAAGGTTTCTCTACTATCAACCCTAGATCATACGATGAATACCTGTACCAGACAACTCTAAAATAAGAGTTCACCTCACTCTCATGCTCATCCTCTAGATTCATCTCATACCAACTCGATCTCCTTACTAAGATGGAAGAATCATGTCGATCGAATACATATGGTACCATCATTGAGTCCATTATCCATTCGGACTCACCATATATAGGTTGTCCTCACAACCTGTACATCCTTCCTTCCCATGTGCCAAGCACTCACGTTGTATCCAAAATATCTCCCAATGGATAAATAATCACATGTGCATTGCAATGTAGGACCGCATCGGTCGTCCTCTAGATATGACATTGAGAGAAATTTCTTCCCCAGCTTTGGTATCAAGTACACATTGGCCATCTCTAGATGACCTCCTGAATCCACTTGGAATCTAACACATCCAACACCCCCCACTGCATGTGTGGTATCGATACCACTCTCAATATGCATACTTGAGTCGACATCTATAATCCTCAGGAACATATCTCACATCCCTATCATGTGGTGTGATTCTACGCTATCCACATACCATGCTCCAAGGTCTGCACTCTCTGCCACATTGCTCCTTGAAAGAACTAATATCAATGATAACTTCTTCTCAAAATTCTTGGTAAAATAATCTACTTCTGTTGTAATGGAGCTCTCTGTATATTATTTCTTATTGCATTTCTTTTTATGTGGACAATGGCCTGTATAATGGCCAAATCTCTGACAAGCAAAGCACTTCACCATGCTCTTGTCCGATGTCCTTATCGGACAAGGCTTCACTGCTCGAACCCTTCTTATTCTTTCCCTTTGCTGAAAGGGCCACGTATTTCTCATCAATTCATGCTTTGTCTTCTTTTGAGACCCCTCTCAAATATTCTCCTGCATAAAATAATCCCATAGCCTTTCCCATGATGGATTTTTTTCTCGACCCACCACACATTTCATGAACACATCCTAGTCTTTAGTGAAGACCTTCGGTGTTGTATGCACCAACTTCGGGATAGCAATGATATCCCCCAGAACACTCGGCTCATCTTTCACTTACCTGAGACAAGTGACATAAGAGGCCACATATTCTCCCTTGGCTATCTTCGTGCTATGAAGCTTATCCTTGAATGCCATCTTCCAGTTCTCATTCTTATTTTCATACAATCTCTTCAATGTGTCCTACATATTCTTGGTCATCACTTTCTCAACCAAATGTGGGATGAGGTCATCTCTCACTCCATCTAGGAGTATTCTCTGAGTATTATCCTCCTTCACCTCATGAATTTCCAATTCAATATGATCTGTTCATGAAGGTAGTACTATAGTGGTAATGACGAACGACCATATCTTGTTCTCCTTGAGAACAACATCCATCCTTACCTTCCATTGTAAGTAGTTGGATAGCTCCTCCAACCGATATTCATACCGGATACTAATAATCATCTCCCCCCCTTTCTCTACTCTTTTTCCAAGCAAAAGACTAAGAAAACTCTGCTAACCAAGTGGCAAAAACCACAACTCAATTGTACAAATAAGCAAATCACTTGTAAACAACTATCTAAAAACAATCCATTGAATCACTGAGAGCCATAGCTCTAATACCATTTTAAATTATGTACTTAAACTCAACGACATAAATCTCAAAGTCACTTAGACATAACACAGATCTCAATCTTGATAGTCATATAATAAATACCTGTCTCATGTATTTTTCTCAATGAACAGAAGCTGGAATACTGAGCTAAGTAAACTGATTTGCAGTGAAAAATAACTATGAGAAATAAACTATAAAACATTGTATATTTGGTCCAAAGACCCTGGAAAAACCCCTTATGGGGAATACCAATCAAGATATTATTTTATTGAGCTTCTTAGGAAATATATTAGAGAGTATAACAACAAAAATCATATAAGAGAAAGTACACAATGGTTTCTTAGAAACTAAGGCAAATGCTTCATACAACAGGCCCAACCTCATGCCTTCAAATAGTGCTAAGTTTTCAATAGTATGGTATATAGAGTATGGCCTCTCCAATAGTAGAAATACTCCTAAAAAATGCAAAAAAAGTAGAAAACTCAACAAATGTCACCTCGAAAATTGTGCCCACAAGCTTCCTTGATTTTAGTGCATCGTCATTACCGTATGACCTTACTTTCTTATTCATACTACCTCTCATATTTCTACTGTATGGACCAATATCTCTCTACTACAATTTATCCTTGGGATGCATTCAATTTTCCTACGGAAACATGCCCTTCACTTTGCTGCAATAACCGATGCCTCCTTCTAGGGATTCGAACCACTCTTCTAATCTAGAGAAGTGCACCCCTCTAGTTCAACCACCTCTCTCTCTTCTTTTTTCTCATATCGATCCCTCACTCTCTCTTATTCTCTTGAAAATCATGCCTCACACTTCTCTCCAAAACTCTCTTGGAATGTGTGTCAAATGAGTCTCACTCAAGCACTTTTAGTATTCATTTTAGGGTGATTTCCCATCTCTTCATCTTCTATAGTCAAGATCAAATATTGACCCACCATGATCAATGACTGTGATTTAATATCAAGTTAACTCAAGTCACTTAAGTCATGGACAAAATCACTTTTCTCTCGAAAAGTCACTTAACCCCAAAATAAATAAAAAGTAAATTAGAATTTATAAAGTTCAACTCAACTTAACTTATAGAGTCACTTAATTATAAAAACACATTATAAGGTCACTTTATGTCATTTAAGTGAGACACATATGCTCGAACCCTTGCACCTAGGCACAATGGTGCAGAAGTACCGTCGAACTACCAAAGCTAACAAAGAAAAGTGCATTATATTATTGGTATATGTGGATGACATGCTAATTGTTGGGATGATAATAACATGATTAACGGGTTGAAGAAGGATTTGGGTAGCCAATTTGCAATGAAAGATTTAGGTTCAACACAACAAAAATTGGGCATGAGGATCATACATGGTAGAAAGAACAAAAGGTTGTGGTTGTCACAAGAAAATTATATTGAGAAGGTACTTAACTTGTTCAACATGAAGAATGCCAAGCCAGTTGGAACACCTCTTGCAACTCCAAACCGAGTGTTGATTTGTGCCCGTGTAATGACAAAGAGAAGGAAGAAATAGATAAAATTCCCTATGCTTCAGCAGTTGGAAATTTAATTTATGCCATGGTATGTACATGACCAGACATTACACATCCAATGGGAGTAGTGAGCCGATTCCTTTCCAATCTGAGCATACAACATTGGCAAGTGGTAAAGTGGATCTTAAGGTATCTCAAAGGTACTAGTCATTACTGTTTATGTTTTGGTAATACTGATATTGTGCTTGATTGCTTTACAAATGTAGATATGGTTGTATATGAGGACATGAGAAAGTCCACCACTGGTTATTTGTATAAATTTGCAGGTACAACAGTATCTTGGGTATCTAGAATACGAAGGGTAGTATCTCTCTCCACAACTAGGGCATAATACACAGCTGCAACAGAGGCTTGCAAATATATGTTGTTGATGCAACAATTCCTAGGAGAGTTGGGAATAAAACAAGACAACTATGTGCCACATCATGACAGTCAAAGTGCTATCCACTTAGTGAAAACCCAACATTTCACTCAAGGACCATGCACATTGATATGAAGTACCATTGGATAAGGCAAGTTTTGGAAGAAGGGCATCTACATCTAGAAAAGATTCATACTTCTGAGAATCCTGCTAACATGCTCACTAAAATTTTGACAAGAGACAAGCAAGAACTCGGTAGAAGAT
The DNA here is from genome assembly GCA_001517045.1 of Pseudotsuga menziesii. Classification (NCBI taxonomy): domain Eukaryota; kingdom Viridiplantae; phylum Streptophyta; class Pinopsida; order Pinales; family Pinaceae; genus Pseudotsuga; species Pseudotsuga menziesii. The sequence continues at coordinate 466,637 of LPNX010543553.1, read as the reverse complement.
TAGTTGACTTAGGGATAACCTCATGCATAGTTTTGGATGAACAACAAACAAGAGCTTTGCCTCCATTTGATTTCAAATGCGAGAATGTTGGTAGTTTAAACCAAATTATGACATTTATGAATTGTATGACAACTCTCCATATGTGCCAAACTCACATCCTTTAGGTGTTCACTGGTAGTTAGGGTGGTAATTGCTTGAATTGAATGCTTAGTAGCTTCTCAATGAAGCCTCTTCTTCATTGCTTTCTCTCGAAGGTTCTAGATATGATGTTGGCTAATTCTTGGAATAAGCTCGATTGAAAAAGAACTAGTAATTTTATGTTTATGTAGAATTATGTGTATGTTGGATCAATAATACAAAACATAGTTTTTTTCCAATAAAGAGAATTTTTTCTGTGTGTCCTTGTACTTTCGTTCTCATAATGTTATGGATTTTGTTAAAGAAAATTGTTGTCTTGAATTATTTCCGATTTGCTAGTAGCCTTCTTTCAATCTACAAGTTGATTCCCTGCGGGAGAGCTTTGCATAGCTGTGTAGATAATTGTTGGCTTGCTGAGTGCTGTCGAAAAGAGTTTGAAGATAGTGGAACTAAGAACCAGACTTTAATTGCTTTATTCCTAACAAGCTTTATAATATTTATTAAAATATGAAAGAAAACCACATAAATTCTTTTAAGATCATATAGACAAAAGTTAATTTCAAATAAAATTATATTTAATACTTTAATATATCAATTTTAAAGAAGAAAAGACAAAACTTTGCAAAATAGTAAGTAAAAACTTTGTATTTTTTGTAATGAAAAAACAAACTAATAATAGTCAACTAAGTTTGACCATAGTATGTCCATGTCAAAGAAGGTTCAGCTAAGTCCTCCAGAAGCATTTTTCGAAATCCAAAATGCTCCTCAATAAACAAAACAACATAAGGAAATACGCCTTCCATGAAATTACATCACATAACGAGATTGCCTGATACTATGTACGCAGAAAAAAGGACAATGTGTCATTGCCTGATTCTGTCTTCTTTCCCGAATGTAAGTGTTCGTTGTTATACGTTAATTAGATTGCTCCCATAACTAAGAGCCAGGCCATGAATTGCAGCTCAGTTTTGGTAGTAACAGCAATATTCCGATATCAATATAAGAATGAGCTGTATATTATTTTTGGAGTTCATACACAAACAAATTATAAACATAACATACAGGAAGCTTGAAAGAATTGAGAAATGAGCGAGCTAATCTATTCATTTTCCCCAACCCTCAACTGAATCTCGCACAGAGCCATCAAAATCAAACGTATGGATAATATCTATGGCTGTTTTTTGTAACCACTTTTGGGCCTCTGCCATGAAGGACGGACACAATCTGAACATGAGAACGCAGAATTCGTTGAGGTCCAGAGCTCCGTCCCCGTCCAAGTCGCCTTCTTCGATCATCGCCCAGAGCTCCTCGTCCATTATGGATTCCATGCAGGCGAAGAGCGCAGCATTTTTCTTGAGACTGTGGAAGGTGATGACGCCTCTCTCTGCATCCGCCACGAGATGGAAGCCATTGCAGAGCTCCCTCATTAGCCCCTCTTCCCCCAATTTCTCTGCTATCATTGGCAGGTAGTCCTCAAACACCACACTATTTTTTTCTTCTTCTCCTGCTCTTGCCATCGTTGGTTACCTCGAAAGAATTAAAGTAATTTTGCGTGAATCGAACAGAAGAATGAAATGCGGAGAACATACAGTTAGGAGACAGACAATGCATAAAAAACGATTGAAAAGCAGTGAAATATGGAAGGACTATTGATAATATGAGAAGAGTACTCTGGATGATTTCCAAAAGCTTCAGAGAAGCTGCTGCTGTGCTGCATCTCGAGATATCAATATAATGCGTGACACTGTCACGCCCGCTTCCAGATAACAACAACCATTGAAGCTTCCCTGAGGCCACAGGATGCCGAGAAACATGTAATTCGTGGCATGAGAGACTGCATTTATTATTCAGCAGGTAGCGCCTGTGGTAGGGACCCGGCAATGGGCGGTGACCGCAAGTGGGCACCGCTGTATCCAGCTTGTGAGGAAGTATGGAGCAATTAGTCCCACACGGGATCACCACGGCGTGACCGCATCGATCCAAACCAAAAGTCAATCTAAACATTTTTCAGCTTTTTCAACCGACTATCGAAACAGATTCATCTAAACATAATCTAATCTCATATAGTAGCATACTCGAGAGGGGGGGGGGCGAAATGAAACTCCGGAGAGAAGTTTGTTGAAATGTTGCAAAATAAGTGAAAGGAAAATGTAATTTTGTGTTGAAGGGAGAGAAAAGAGAAAGGAAAACTTTGTTGTAACTATTAATAAGCAATAAATAGAAACCTATGTAATCGATGGCAAGTAAAATGAATTGTACATACACATATATGAGTAAAACAATAAAGGGCTAGATAATGATCATTTGAATATAATTATATTGGCAATCAACATTGATATATTCATTTGGTAGGGGGAGTGGAAGGATTGAGGGTTGTAATTTTAAGTGTGAAAGGGATAGAAAATGAAGACACGCCTCTTCCTTTTTTCAAAGTGAGATATATGAAGTGCCTTACATCTTTGCATAGTGTTCGAAGGAGAACGATGCTGCAATTCACAATCCTTCTAATGTTGTAGTGTGCGACATCGTCGTGAAGATCAAGTCTTGATGTTCAATGTTACCAATGTCAATGGTTGACCTTGTGTATCCTTCATATAAGAATAATCAACAGATATTTGTTTAAAATGGTTATAATATGGTGTTTTTTTGTTTAGAGTTGGGAGAGAAAGAACAATCCATACCTTCATCTGCCACATTCTCTATAGATTTTTTGAACAATATGTCATTGAAACTTGGGTTCCCTAATTTCAATGCTTCTTTGATCACTTGAAAATACGAAACATAATTTATTAATTGATATTCACGCTGGGTTTTCACTGAAAAAGATGGCCAATTGATTAGTAGTTAAATAGTAGCTTACACTTCTCGTAAATGCCATTGACTTATAGTGTTGTCATGGGAGAGTACTCTCATTGTTTCTTTTGGTCCATTTGATTGCTCCATGTTCTTCCTAAGCAATGGAATTATTGTCTATAAAACATAATTTGAATTATAACGTGGTATCACAACTCTTCACAAAACTACTGGTGTGGTGCCAAAGGAATATTCTTTTAACAGTGAAGTACTAACCTTGAGATCTTAAATGATATGAGGATTTATAGATAGACGTTGCACTTCTAGAGCGAACGCCTTTGGTGTAGTTTCAATGGCAACGAACAACAAATGCACAGTTAAATACATGATCTACTCTATGGTAAATTCAAACTTCGCAACGATTTTTGTTTTGTTTCATCTTTCAGTACAAATGATAATAGGTCGTCATATGAATTCTTGAATGATGTTTTTTCTCCTCTAGTTGACAATTCCTTTGATTTGATTAGACAAGTTGTACCTTGTCATTCCCATTCAATGGTCAAAAAATTCACGCGGAGACCTCTAATGTGTCGAGTTATTACAATGATAAGTGTTTATATTATACAATTTGGGGCAGAATAGGAAATATCTAAATTATATATATCATTTTACATGTGATAACAGGTAGCTGAGGCAAGGACAACCTTTGTAGTAGTTGTAATAAAAAACGTTGTTACATAAAGTTACAATAAACAAAGTTCAAAAGATTCTCTAAAACGAATTCATATCATATGTGCATTCTAAGTGTATAACATTGCGGAAAAATAATAATGTTGATCTAAGTGTATATAAAAAAAAAGTTAATAATTAAAAAATATATATTGTTAAAATATAAAAATAAGTATTTATTTTATATAGAAGAAGGTAAAATGAATTATATAGAACCTGTTTAACCATTATCTAATATAATTGAAACAATAACCTTGGAGAGAAAGTTCTATATCACCATGAAAAAGATAGATGGAGGAACCTAAATCACACGCGGATAACCCCATGAAAAAGGAGTTTAAAGACTTTAAGGTCAACGCTGCCATTTTAATGGGTTAGTTTCATGACCATCAAACCAACCAGGACAAGACTTTTATTTTCATAAGTCTTGGTGTTTGAAGAGATTGAAATTAAATATATTCAATTAATAAAGAGCGACCGACAAAATTGTCAAATAGACATATAATAAAGATTGTGAATAGGGTGACTCACATGGAAGTTGAGTAATATTTTTTCTGAGGAAAATAAAGTTGAATGATAGACATATGTTTTTCGAGGAAAAGAAAGTTGAGTGATAGACATATGTTTTTTGAGGATTAAAAAAATGTTTAGTAAAATCTCTATCAAATGCAATGACAAATAAATGATTTATTGTCATCACATATGAGAAATCAAATTTAAGTGTGATAAAATTTTAAGTAAAATATTATCCAAATAACTTTCTACTACATAGAAGATATACAACTTATCAATATGGTATGAAGAATTGATTTAGTGTCATTTGGACACATGGAAATTTAAAGAATTATGAGAATATGAATAACCCACTTGATATATTTTATATTAGAACGGAAAACCCCAAGGTGATTTATTATACTTACAGATAAATCTCGATCAAAGAAATAAAAATCCATATAGTTGCAAATCATTCGAATAAGATGAATATCATGGAATTTATAGGAGATTTGTTATCTTAAAGCCATCTAGTGAAGTATATAGTTATCCAAAGTCAAACAAGAGTGCTCATCCTCAACATTGTATCTTCAACAAATTCCATTGTTGGATTCTATTCATCTTCTTCTCAATCATCCACTTGTTTCTCATTTCCAAGTGGGTAGTGTCTTCCATTTATCAATTAATCAATCAATTTAATTTTTTTATTTAATTGCATTAATTATTCCTTAAACAAATTTTCTTCATCATACAATGCTTCAAATTGAAAGTGGTTTACCTTTTTCACTATCTTTTGTATTATCTTCTTCCTCTTCCTATGTTGTTGCATATACTTTAACAAATTTCATTGTTTTTTCTATCTCTGTCTTTGCTTCTTGATCTATGTCTAAACTCAAACAATACATGATTTGTTACTCAACTTCAACTTTGATCCCCTCAACTTCAACTTCAATTTCCTCAACTTCATCATCCCCTAGTGTATATACATAGTGGGATTCACCTTCCTCATGTTCATGCTCTGATACATGTACAGAGCTCCCCTTTTCACTGTATTATTTTACTAGAATACTCCAAGCTTCCTTGGCACTTGTTGCTTCTTCAATTTTTGGTAAAATGTTCTCATCCAAACCTTGTCAAATGAGAGACAATGCAACACCATTCTTCTCATCTTCTTCATAGGTGGGTTCTACACACCCCTTCGAGACATTGTCCCATAAGTCTTCTACACACAATTTGGGATTCACTTTAATAGCCCACATATCGAATTTTTTAGCAGTGAAAACTGGTGATGGGTAGTAGAAAAGTTATGTGGCATCTCTGCTACATACACAAATGCATCTTCATTTTCTTGTTCAATCACAACTACAACTTCTCTCTCTTGATATATGTGAGATCTCTCCCAATTTGCTTTAGTCTTATTTTGTAACACATATTGATTTCTTTTGGCTTTTCAAACTTTTGTTTTCCTTCTCTTCTTTGTTTTTTAATAATTTAATTGGACTACAAAAATCATCAACCTTATAACTATAAAAACTCTTTAAATATATTTTTCAAAAAATTAAAAGTAGAGTAAACTCTTTTTAACATGGTATATAAACATCAACATCATCATATTTTTTTTATTTTAATATGTTATCATCATGATCTTAAATGCTTCAGTTTAGAATGCAAATTAAGAGTCCATTTTAAAACCTTAATACCTTATTTTCTTTTGAATGGAGGGTACTACCAAAAAAAACTTTTTATAAAGTAAACTTTCATTTCCTTTATATAGCCTACATTCTCAACGTTTTTTACAATACCTTTCATAATTCAACTTAAGTTTTTCTCATATTCTCCCGTGGGCTCTCAGGTGGATTCCTTAATGGTGGACTTCTCTTCGGTTGTTTCTCTTTTCCAGCGGATTGACGGTTGTCACAACCTTTTCAAAAGTTTGATTTATAATTATTTAAAAAAATGCCATCATGCCAATAGTGCCCTTTTAAATCAATCCAAACACTCTTTGTAAATCAAAATCTTTCTCAAAGTGTACAACGATCTATTAAACTCATTTAAAAGTCAGAAACAATCGATCTTACCCAAGAATTGCATATCTCGTTTTATGTTCTTCTTCAGGAAATATAAATGTCGATGGATTGAATAAATGGTGTTTAAGCAATTTATTAAACCCCTTTATAAAACTCAACTATCATTGTTATTTCTCAATGCACGATACATGAAATCCTCCCTCGTTTGTACACTATCGTTGGTGTGGTGATCCTTCACATGCCAAAAACCTCTGTATTGTTTTAAAGGCTCCTCATTGCGGCTTCCAATATGCTCTCACGCCTTTGGATTTGTAGACTCCATGCCAATGGATGAACATGATTTTCAATGTCCTCATTGCGGCTTCCAATATGCTCTCACGCCTTTGGATTTGTAGACTCCATGCCAATGGATGAACATGATTTTCAATGTAATTTTCATACCAGTTGGTCTTCCTTTCTAGGTGATTGGCCATGAGCAAAAATGTGGCAGATGTGCTTGTGAATCACTGGAGTTTTGATGCCGAGGTGGCGACGCCGATGTCGTCTTTTGAAAGGTTGTTGGTAATTTTGTTCAATTAGTGTCATATTTTGAGGTCCGATGTTGTGATCGGGTAACTCAAGATTCAGATGTTGGGGCAGGCATATCGAGAAGGTATGGTTAAGTCATCGTTATGCGGTTCTGATTTCTGACTTTCGATGTCGAAAATGTCAAGAAGGTGGAAATAACAGTCGAGGCTATTTATAATTGTCGGGGTTGTTTATAACCATTGGGATTGTTTAGTCATTTTAATTGATGAACTGATTAACTAAATTTAATATGTTAATTAATTCTGTACACATATTTTTGTGTTATGAAACTGTAATTGGCTGTTGGGCGAAATTTAAAGCCCAAATTTACTTAATGTCCCCTCCTACTGGCGTGATTAAGAGATGGGGACATGACGGTTGAAATATTCCTCAATTTAATGCATAATCCATTTTGATCATGACATAATCTAAAATAAATGAGTTTGTGTTGCTTAAAAGTACACTTATTTATGTTGACCAACAACTTATTTCTCTCCATGCAACGCTACAAATAATTCATTTAAATGGTGTATTAAACAACCATTTCTCTCCAAGAAACACTACGAATACTTGGTTTAAATGGTGTAAATGATTCTCCAAGGTAAAACATGTATGTTGCCTAAATACAAGATCATCAATGAAATACGACAATCTTAGCACTTCGTTATCATCCTTGTGAATGTTTTAGGGTGTTATAACCTAAAATGACACATCTCTTCCAATGATCACTTTCCCATGTTTTCGTCGCATGTCGACACTTCCATGACAACACTTCTTGAAAGTCACTGAAAAAAAACCTAGATTAGAGGAGCCATATATATATTTCTGTAACTCCCTTTGACCTCTTCTCTAAACCATTGGAAAGGTATTTGAGTAAGGAAAAACTTTCCAAAAGGCACCAAAGCCTGAAAATGCTTAAAAGTACCCTAAAAATGATATTTTTGACCTAACCACGACTTTGCTTAAGGGAACCCACGGTTATACCTTTGCATTGATGACTCTGCTTCACCGGACCCACGATTTTCACCCGAAGTGGCCAAAAAATATTAAATTATCTTAATTCTTGAAATTAGGGTTAGTTTGGGTGGTTTTGGAACTAATTTGGAAGTTGTAACTGATCCCTATTTGACCCCTACTCTTCAAGAAAGTATATAAGAGAGGAAGCGAGGTCTATGGAGGGGACTTGAACCTTTGCATTGTTATGCTGGTGGAATTGGGACTCTCACCGCCCCTACCTTTTCCATAGATGTTATCTCCTTGTGTTGCAGAGCTTGGAGGCTGAGTTCCTTAGAGAAGAGAAACAAGAGAACCATATCAAGGTCTTGTGAGGTGCTTAGCAAGAGGAGAAGGTGAACTCTGTACTTATTCCACTTAATTAATATAGATGTGATGTCCTTCTTCTTCCCAAATAATTTTTCAATGTGTATTGAATACCTGCTTTGATTATATGATGATGTTTGTCATATTAGGGTTTCATGTTTTACTGAACATAATCTCCTTTCAAATAGTCTATTTGCTTTGAGGAAAGTTAAACTTGTTTTGCAGGTCTCTTGGAGCAAGAGGAGCAAGAGGAAGGGATAGATAAAGCTTGGACCAGCCTTCAGTGGTCAGGTATGAACCTTAATTATCTTTGAATCTTGCTTATATTTTCTTGTTGAACATTGTACATCTATCTTTCAACCATTGTATGTTGATGACCTCTTAACCCCCATCCATAGGAACACTTTTCTCTACAACATAATTAGTGACTCTACTAAGGAGAGGCTTGTCTATTTGTGGTTTCTTTGACTTATTTCTATTATTTTTTAAGGTTTTAGTTCCTTCTTACAACTTAGGAGCAACCTTTGAGTCTGATAGAATACCGCCCCTACCTTTCTAGGTCAAGTTTTTACCCCTTTTGAGCTTTCTGCCACCCGTTCACTGGTTATGGATTGAACAATTGTGAATTGGGATGCATTCATGACCCTCCCTTCATGCAACCTATGAATGCCCTCCCAAAATTCATGACCTACCTTAATGCAACTCGTGAATGCCCCTGAAAGTGAGGTTTTTCATCATTTTTGGGTGTTTTGAGGGCTATCTGTGGGGTCTTCAGGGGTCCTCTGCATATGCATAATTCTAGGGAGCTAGTGTCATCTCTTTTGAGTGATATTTATCTACTTTTTAAACCCTTTTCAAGTCCTTTTCAAGACCTTTATCTTGTTTTGTTTCTTTCCCCCCACCTCCTTCTTTGGCTTGACCTTATTGGCCAAGGTGTTGAGTAGCCTCTGTTTGTAGGTTTAGGCTGAACCTTGGACCTTCTTGACCCTTGTTTGTGCTAGTTTTATTGCTTAGTATATTCATGCCAAATTGGTTGGCTTGTTTACCCTTGTAATCCTTCCTTCCAAGAGAGGTTCTATCCGGTCTTAGGGCACCTTAGGGCCTGCTTGAGGGGTGTAGAGCAGCAGTCTATTTTATTTGCTTACATTACTTTTCATGCATTAGTTGATAGGATGTTTTTCTTTTGCATTTAAGAAAAAGTAAAAAGAACATATCTTTATATGCATGTAGATTAGGGTTTTCTCTTAAATGAATTGCATATCATTGTTCTTGAAAAAATAAAAAGAAGTTTTTTCTTTCATGGCTTTCAATTTTCAGTTTGAAAAAGAAAGAGAAGTAGATTTGATTTTTCATTTCACATTCTCTTTTTCTTAGTCATTTTGTTTCTATTGTTGAGTAAAACACCATTGGTTTCACCTTTTCCACCGTTTGAGTAATCAACAACCCTTTAAAATGAACGTTTAATATCTTAAATATATTAGTAATTGTTTGCTTCTAGGGATGACACACAATAGTTTAGGCTAGTGTTTTGGGATAGGGATATCTTAACTACCCAAAAATTTAAACTCAAACATTGTGGCCTATCTTCAGGAAATCCAACTTCGAAGAGAAAGATGCCAGAAAGATCCTCTAACATAGGAGTCAAGCACGAGGTTATGTGATACTGAGCTGTGGAGATACCCCTCCCCTCCTCTACTTGGTAAAACATACACTAGAGTTGTTGCACTTTTTGGGACTTACCTAGTACCTCCTCCCGACCCCGTGTGGTGCCTAGTGTTGCTTGAGTTTCAAGCTTAGATACCCTTCCCATGTGCATTAGTTGGATTGACGTCTGTTCCACCGGACTTTCTTTGTGAGTTTGGTAGCATTAGAATCTTAACATCTAGGACTCTTACACCGGTGGTAGTGGAAGGCTATTTCCATTGCTCCTAGGGTAGACTTGGAAGGTAACCTTAGCTGACAATTTGGAAGGGAGGTTGGGTGATTCCAACTTTTGCACCTATAAAAATCATTATGAGATTCCAAGTAACTACTCTCCGACCTTCATTGGTTATTTCTGGGCCCTCATCATCCCATAATCCCCTTTGGAAAGCATCCTTGTGTGTCTGGTCTTGATACTTAGGATTTTTTCTAGTGGTGTGCTCTGTGTGTTGTTGGTTACCAGTTGACCTTAGACTTGTATCACTTGTTAAAGTCAGAACTATGGCTAATACCTCTACGGACACTAACCAAGAGACCCCCATGATAGGGGCTCCTTGTACTTTTCCTCTCATCAAGAATTTTGGTGTTCCTTTTATGGCCACCTTGAATCTTCCTGGATTCACCCTAAGGCTACTGGTTTGGTTGTTTTCCACTTCGAATGTCCTGAATGATCCTAATGCTTCTGAAGCAAGCACTTTATATCAAGGGAATCAAAACATTGTCTCCCCTTCACTTATAGCAGCTCCTCCTCCTCCTTCTACCTCATGCGGTGAAATTACTGATACTAGTAACCTGCAGTCTAAAAGGAATAGAGAAAAGAAGGATATGAAGAAGACTCGAAAGCAATGGGGCACCCGTTCAACCTATGCAGGTCAAGTTGAACCCAACCACCTAGCATCTGGAAGTCATGCTATGGGCATCTATCCAAACTTTGCAGGTCATGTTGGACCCAAGCACTCAACCTCTGCAAGTCAAGTTGATGTCGACCACTCAACCTCTGCAGGTCATGCTGGTGGACACCCCTCCAACCTCTGCAAGTCATGTTGGACCCCAGAACTCAACCTCTACATGTCAAGTTGATTCTCACCACCTAGCCTTCGAAGGTCATGCTAGGGGAACACACTCAACCTCTGGTACTCAAGTTGATCTTAACCACCCAGCCTCAGGAGTTCATGCTGTGGGAAAACAACCAGCCTCTTCTAGCCATGTTGGACTTAACCACCCAACCTTTGGAGGTCATGCTAGGGGAAAACAATCAACCAATGAAATTCATGTTGACACCATTGAGAAAACCAACCATTTGAAGCACAAGCCAAAGTTTCCTTGTAGGATTTGTGAGGGAGACCACCTTGCCCAATAGTTCCCTGCTATCGTAGAGGTTTATAGAGTTTGGTTTCAAGGACATCCCATTCTTGAACAACTTGAAGTTTCTCAACAACCTATTCAACCTTCGGTTGATCAAGTGGTTGAACCAATCTCATCTTTGGTTGATCCCATTCTCCCTTCGGAGAGTGACCTTTACCAAGTGATTGAACTGATGTAATCTTCGGTCAATCCCACTCTCCCTTTAGAGAGTTATTTTCATCAAGTGATTGAATTGATGCCATCTTTGAACAATCCCACTCTTCCTTTGGAGAGTGAATCATTTACTAGTCATATTTACTTCACTTCCAGTTCAAAACCTTCTAGAAAAGGGGGCACTGAACTCACTTCGGATGAACCACCACAAAGCTCTCGGATTGCTTCATTTGATTAGGACACCCTAGCTGAGCCGCACCTTCCTTCTAATGCACCTTTCCAGATAAAGGTCAAAATTGGACATTACATGATTGCTCTTTGTATTGTTAATGAAGGAGCCTCAGTTAGTATTTTATCTGCACATGCTTGGCGAGGCATGTGATCTCCCAGCCTTATGTAGACTAATAATCAGTTACTGTCTTTTGATAGAAGAACTAGTACAACTTTGGGAATTCTTACTCAAAAAACTGTTACTTTGGGTGGTAAGACCGTCTTAGTTGATTTCAAGGTGATAGAGGACCCCTTGGACTTCAATATGCTCCTCGGGCATGATTATGTTTATGCCATGCAAGCTGTGGTGTCAATTTTATTTTGTGTGATGTACTTTAATAATAATGAAGGCATTGTCACTATCGATCAGTTAGATTTTCTTGATCCCTCTCCTGACCCAACTAGAGACCAAGTCTTTCCTTTATTGATTCCCAGTGTCTCGATAGAAACTACCCTGCCACAGGTGAGCTATGTGGCTTCATATCCCCTGCATTTAGTTTCTACTGAGAATAAGCCTTTGTGTTCATGTTTACCTTCTTGGGACCCGGTCCCAACAATTGACCAAGTGATCCATTCTTCACATACTGTGGAGCTCACTCTCCACCCTATTGATCTAACTGAAAGTTTAGACATGTGTCCTATCTGGGATGGTCTCCTTCCATCGCATGAAGTATTGCAAAAGTCCTTGATACAATCTGACCTTGTTTTTGATGTTGGTTCAGTTGTGACTAAGTCTAACCTTGATTTAATTAGTAAGCCTGATATTTCCATGGATCAGTCTTCTAATTATGTTGATCTTGTTGAGTCTTTGGAATCTTCCTTTGAACAACAAGTCAGTGATCCTAATGAGTTTGATTTTTCTTAAGGAAATTTGAACTCCTGTGATACTGAGTTTGTTCCTGACGACTCTATCTCCCTTATTGATTTTTTATTTTCTTCTGAGGTTTATCTTACCGATTATAAATCCTTGATCCTTGGTACTATAGAGTCTTCTTTGGTTGATTCTGCCTTGACTACACCTTTTGTAGAAGATAACAAATTTGTAAGTGTTTCTACCAAAGTGACCTGCATTAGATCTTTTCTTTTGAATATGATCCTGATGTTCTTGGAGACAGGATTTGCAGTTGGATCCACGAATGTTTACTGGACTCACCATATTGTTCAAGTTGTAACTGCATTTTCATGTACCCCTCTTGCACTTATGATCCTGATGCCCACTTCCATGATCTTAGCTCGTTGTATAATCCCTTATCTCTGCTCTCATCATCGCTCAGCCTTGTACCATCTTGCAAGTACAAGTTGACACCCTTTACCTTAAGGAGAAGTTCCTTGAGTGTCTTTATCTTGCTCATGTTCCTTGCATTATTCTTAGGTTTGTTCCTCGCGCTTGGAACTAGTTTCACTTGCCTCAGACACTCATATCCTTGCATTTAGAGGATTATTTCTACTCTCTTTTTAGCTCGTTAAAAACAATAAGGTGGCCATGAGTTCACTTTTTTGGACTCGTTAAAACTTTATAGGAAATATATAGAGTTATCTTTAATCCCTGGTCTGAATCTTTAAAATTGATTGGATAGTCGAGTTACTTGTTCTTTTAGACTCGTTAAAGTAATTGAACGATCATCCACATCGGTGGTAGTTTATCTCTTTTTTGGACCATGTGGATTACTTACAAAAAAGAAATACTCTATTTTCTTCGGAATCTAAGAGAGTATCTTCAGGCATAGGTTTATCTCTTTTCCGGACTTGGAGGACTAAACTTATGGAAAAGGAACCTTTTCGAGCTTTGTTTTCTCTTTTTTGTGCTCTCGACCTAAACATGAAAAAGATTCTGAGCGCTCTTTATGCCATTGTCATTCTCACTTAAACATTAGTACAAAAGAATCGATGTTACTGTTGTCTGTACCATTCTCGTAAATAAATGGAACTTTCCGAGTGATATTTCTTCCCTTCACACTTGTTAAAACTAAAGCGTTTTTGCTTTCTTTTGAAGGAGCTTCGGTTTGGTGATAGTTTACCCTTTATCAAACCTTATCGACTAACTACGAAAAATGCATACCTTAGTTCGCCCGAGCTAAGAGAGTTCTACTCTGGATTGTTTTACACATTTTCGGACTTAGGAGACTAAATTTACGAAAAAGCACCCCCCTAGAGTCTTCTTTGGCATTTTCAGACTCTCAAAACTATGAAAGTACCATCGAGTATTCACTAATTTGGGATCGTAAAATCCACAAGTCAATGCTTTATTAAGCATTCTTTTGTTTCTTCTTCGAGCTTTCCAACAATGAAGAAGGTCCCAAGTTTTCTTTCTTGGACTCATTAAACCTTTACAAGAAAGAGGGAAAGGGAAGTTCATTCACATGTTTTTTATATCATGGAAGAAAGTCTTGTCTCCTTGAACAAAGCACCAGTTTTGATTCTATCAACAATTGGGTTCTACTATTTTGACCTTATCCCGATTGAGAGTTTCTTACTCCTCAAGTTGGCTTCTTTTCCAATTATATGGGGAATTTGTCAATGTCTCCTACATTGCAGATTTGTGTTGTTGGCCCTTTCATGTCAAAAGCTTCCTAAGTCACTTTTGTGTAGTGCTCATTATTCAAGGATAAACCTTTGTCGGCCATTCTGTATTTTTCTTTACCTTTTGTGTCGACCATTCCCTGGTATCAGTTCATTACGTCATGTCTTTGGTGATCCTTGTTGCAAATTTTTGTACTAGTTCCAGATGCAATAAGTATTTGACTTACCTCATGTTGGATGATGGAGGATACCTTAATGCCTTCCTTCCAACTGATCTCTTCCTATCGACCTAAACACATCTTGGTCTTGGAATGAGATTTAGAGTTTATGATAGTACCTTATGGATTGCAGTCATAAATGGCAATTTCCCTCACTATTGGGTAGTGGGAATACCTTAATGTCTCCTACTTGATGGATTCTTCAGGTGTTCGACTTCAATACCTTGTATTCACACTTTTTAGAATGTACTAGGTATCTTGGGGACCATTTTCATTAATGGTGGTTTCCCTTGCGTTTGTTAACAGTTCTCATCAATGACTGGTAATCAAACAGTTTCCTCCATGTTCGACTTCAGCTCCTTTATGTGCATGTTTAGGATTCGTACCTTTGGGTGATTTGGATTGAAGACCTTGGGCCGACAGTAGCATAGTCATATTTTTCTATTTCCCGAGTTGCACATGACCTTGTCACACTCCATATGACATTTGTTGAGACAGAGATCCACCTTGTATTCTTGTGGCTATGATCGATTATTGAGCTTGGATCCACCTTGTTCATTTTATGGCCATGACTCCTTTAGATTATATATGGAACCTTTTTTCATATTGTGCGACCATGATAGTTACATCAGTATCCACATTTTGGATCCTCCTGTATCTTTATGGAGATCATTTGTATATGGACATGTATGTCCCAGAGATTAGTTTTGTCTGACATTTATCTCTCTTTCAGATACCTTCGTTCGAGCCTATGATCTTGGATTCTTTGTCTCTTTGACTCCATACTCAACTGTTTCCTTTTTATAATATATTTCGGTTATCGTCTTCCCCTTTGTTTTTCCTAGGTCTGTTAGCTTTCTCCCCTAGGCCTATTATTTACTTTAGAATTTTTATCCTTTGATTTATTTTCTCATTTTCCTGAAGTTTGGTCTATTTTGATTTCATTTTAAATATTTTATGCATTTACAAATATTTTAGTTTTTAAACCTAATATCCTATAGATTAAAGTATTTTCATAATATATGCAAAGTTAGGGCTTAATAATGTATTGCCTATGTCTAACATAAGCTGGTAGCACATTTAATTATTCAACTGCATGCAGGCTTCCGGCTTGTCGAAGTTGGGTTTGTGTGCAGGGTTATCAAGTAATCATGCAATTGATCAGTTTTTGGGGATTGTTCTTGTTAGAGAGTCGACAGATGGATCTGAGTCACATTGGGAATGGATTAATTGTATATTTTCTTCAAGCTATATCTAGAAATTTCCATGATATGCAACCCTACTCTTCATCGCAACAATCCTGTTCATCATTTTCAGGAAGCCGTTATTGCTGGGTGTTTTTTCTATTCTGAAGCTCTGGTTTAGAATTCCCTCTTGTGTTTTAGAAGAGAGATTGATAATGCATGACATGCAGCTTCAAAGAGGCTGCTCTGCTGCCTTTAGTAGTTCATTATCAAAATTTTTGGAAAGTGCATTTCTTCTATAAGACAGACTAGATATTTACTTGGGTTTCCCATGGATTCCAATGATGAACATGACTCTTCAATTTTGGAAAGAATTGCCACAGAGATTTCCAGCCTAACTCGTCACCAATTTCAAGTTTTTGCATTAAGCGTTACCATTCCAAAAGAATGGAAGCTGGTGCTGCAGTTCAAGCCGTTGGGGCTCAAAGTATTGGAGAACCTGGCACACAAATGATATTAAGGACTTTTCATTTTGTTGGAGTGGCAGGAATGAATATCACTCTTGGATCTCCTCATATCAAAGATATTTTAATGCAACAAAGAATATCAGTACTCAAATTCTCACAGCTAAATTAGCAATGAAGAGCTTCAAAGCATGGCGCTCCAAGTCCATTTGTGGCAACATTTTTATGGGAATGTGGAGATGGAAAAGTTCCAGGTTTGAAGGGAATCAAAATAAAAATGATTCCTTCCTTGGGGATTTTGACAGTACTTATGTTGTTTCTTATTGCGGTGACAATGAAAGAACAATATGAACAGACAATGGCCGAGGGAAGATGGAAACCCTTTCATTTAGTGAAGATATCAAATCTGACTGCATCTAACCATAAGAAATAACTGTCTAAAAAACTGTTGGATGAGTGGTAGATAACTAATCAACTGAGCACTAAAAATAAAAAAGGAATTGAATCCTTACCTCGTGGAATTGTAGAATAAACTTTAGATCTAGAGCTCAAACCTATTTGGATAAATTCAAGGATAAAGAAAACCGGTAAGCAACATAGAAATTTAATGGCCATGACTATAGGAATTAAACATAAGGACAATGCCAATCTCATTGTACAAAAGTTTCTTTCAGATAATTTTACTATCTTACTCTTTTAGTATGATGGCAATTTCGATGCTCATATGTGATAATGATGTAAAAGCAACACGCATAGTGAAAGGCCACATTGAGAAAATTGTGCTTGGTGAGGTCGCTACGAGCATAAAGACAGTATTGAACCCTGGACAAGAATTTATATCTTTGAAGCTAGATATGAAGAGAATTGAGTCTTTGCAGCTTGACATTTTTACTTATACCATGGCAAAATCTATTTTGGTCACTTCAAAAATGAAACTGAAGCAGCAACACCTTAGGGTTCTGGACCATGAGAAACTGGTGATTTTTCCACTTGAAGTAGATATAATGAAGCTTTACGTTGCTATACATATATTGAGAAACATGCTTCCAAAACAGTGGAGCGTGCAGTCATTAACCAATGACAAGGGAAGACTACGCAAGGATGAGTTTGGAAAAATGGTTCAGGATGCAGAGAAATTCAAGATTGAGGATGAAGAGCTTAAGTTGAAGGTAGAATCTAAAAAATTCTTTGGAGAACTATGCATACAATATGAGAAATATCATTAGAGATGACAAGATTGCATGGAAGTTGTACCGAACTGACAAGAATAAAATTGAGGACACAGTTGATGCAGAAATCAAGACACTGATAAAAGGTAGAGTATTCATCATTTAATGCCACAAGGACACCCAAAGGCCGCAAATCTATTTCACACATAATGTTAAAGGATGACAGGGTAATTGAGGGTGCTAAATGTTCATTGCCAAAGCGCCTGGGAGACTTCATAAGAAGCCAAAAGTCAACTTGGATTAGGAATAATACATAATACCTGTCATTTTAAAATTGTTTTCAAAAACTTGTTACACTTGTCTTTTTATTTCTATTTTTGGCATGATAAGATCCTAGAAAAGTTGATCTAGAAAAAACTTAGTTGAACACCACTTTTCCTATATATTGTAAGTTTTTGTTTTGAAATGGAAGAGACACAAATGGGAGTCGATATGCTTGGAGTTTGTACAGTCCTGCAATGTTTATCTGTGTAAGAACTTCTTTGTTTTATGAATGACTTAATATATCTATTTGGAGCTAGGTTTTGAACTTATATTGTGTGAATATTCTCTGGTTCTGTTTGAACCCTGTTGTAAAGGAAAGTTTCCTATGGCTAGGGTTTAAGAGGCCATCAATGTACTGGGGTTGAAAGGTGGATGCAAATGGTTCTGCAAGTAAATATAAACAAGATTCAGATATTAGAATGGTTAATATCTTGAAAAACGAAGGTTGATCCAATCATCCCTTCAATCTTCTTCTTGCTCCTCTCACTCCTTTTGCTCCAAGAGACTTACAAAACGAATTATACCTTCCTCAAACCATTATGACCATATATAAAGCAATTATAATCAAATAAACATGAAATAATGATCTGACTAACATCATCATATGATCATAAACAGAGATTCAATCACACATTGAACAATGATTTGGGAAAAAGAAGGACATCACATATTTATTAATCATGAAATGAAGTACAAATATACCTGCTCTTCAAGTTGGGCACCTCACGAAACCTTGATATAGTTTTGCTGCTTCTCTTCTCCAAGGAACTCAGCCTCCAAGCTCTGTAACACAAGGAGAAAGCTTCTAGGGAAAAGGTGGGGGGAAAGAGAGTCCCAATTCCTCCAGCATCACAATGCAAAAGTTATAAGTCTTGTCTCGTGGAACTCCCTAGATCTATTTATATTCTTGTGAAGAGATGGGGTCGAAGACAAAGTAGTTACAACTGAAGGAGTCAGTTGCATAACTACCCAAACTACTCGAATTTCGAAAAACGTATTTTTTGACATTTTCGGGAGGAATACGCGGGTTGCAGAGACAAAAGTCATGTATGCAGGAGGTATACACGGGTTGCAATGTAAATAGTCACATATTTAGGGAATATGCAAGTATTATATATGACAAGTCACGTACAATACGTAGGTTTCCTTAAGGAAACTCGCATATGCATAAAAAAATATCATTTTGAGGGTACTTCTATGCATTTTCAGACTTTGGTTTCTTCTAGAAAGGTTTAGCTAACTCAAATTCCTTTCCAACAGTGTAGAGATGAAGTCAAACAGATTTACAAAACTCAAGATATGGATCCTACAAGTTAGGTTGTTTTTAGTGACTTTCATGAAGTGTCGTCATGGAAATGCCGACATGAGATGAAATCATGGGAAAATGGTCATAGGTAGAGATGTGTCATTTTGAGCTATAACATATGCCCCCTAATGTATGAGGTTAGAGGGGAAGATGATAGATGAAATACATTATAAAGGAAACAACTGAGTATGGAGAGAGCAAAGGTACCTGAAAGAGAGATAAATGTCAGACAAAACTGATCTCTGGAACATACAAGTCCATATACAAATCATCGCTATAAATATACAGGAGGATCCAACATAAGTATAACTGATGAAACTATCATGGTCTCTCAATATGAAAAAAGGCTCCATATCAAATCTAAAGGAGTCATGGACACAAATGAACAAGGTGGATCCATGCTAAAAAATCGATCATAGCCACAAGAATACAAGGTGGATCTATGTCTCAGCAAAATGCCATATAAAATATAGCAAGGTCTTACGCAGCTTTGGAAATAGCAAAAATGACAATGCCACTGTCGACCCAAGGTCTTCAATCCAAACCGCCCAAAAAAGGTACGAATCCAAACCATGCGAATAAAGGAGCTAAAGTTGAACATGGAGGAAACCGTTTGATTACTGGTCAATGATGAGAACCGTTAAAAAACATGAGGGAAACCACCATTAATGAAAATGGTCCCCAAGATACCTAGTACATTCTAACAAGTGTGAATACAAGGATTGAAGTCGAACACTTGAAGAATCCATCAAGTATGAGACATTAAGGTATTCCCACTACCCAATAGCGAGGGAAATTGCCATTGATGACTGCAATCCCCAAGGTGCTGTCATAAAACTTTAAATCTCATTCCCAGAGCAAGAGGTGTTGCAGTCGATAAGAAGAGATCCATTGGAAGGAAGTCATTAAGGGATTCTTCATCATCCAACACGAGGTAAGTCAAAGACTAATTGGATCTTGAATTGGTACATAATTCCACGACAAGGACTGCTGAAGACATGATGTAATGAACTAATACCAGGGAATGGCTGACACAAAAGGTCAAGGCAATTGTAGAATGGCCGACAAAGGTTTAATCCTTGAACAGTGACCATGACACAAAAGTGACTTAGGCAAATTTTGACACAAAAAGACCAATTTTTTTTTTCAATGTAGGAGACATTGACAGATTCCCCATATAATTGGAAAAACAACCAACTGGAGGAGTAAGAAACTATGAATTGGGATAAGGTCAAAAACTAAGACCCAACTATTGATAGACTCAAAACTGGTGCTTTGTTCAAGGAAACAAGACTTGCTGCCATGATGTAAAATACATGTGAATGAACTTCCCTTCCCCTCTTTCTTGTAAAGGTTTAACGAGTCCAAGAAAACAAACTCGAGACCTGTTGGCCTGATTTTCTAACTTAGGACAACTAAGGAGAATTAGTCCACACAAAGTGCTTAAAAAATCCCTCGATGTGTTTGGAATGACTATATCTCGCAGGTTATGGTCTCCTGCTACCAGCTTAATTTATTCTCTTAAGGAGAATATAAAAACTCAACAAAATGTATCTTATGTTAATCTAGAGTTTATCTGACCCTAATGTCAGTTTTAAAATTCTAATCATCCTAAAATTGCTTTCTTAATGAAAGTCTGTTGTTTTAGTGTTTTGTTTTTCAATTTTTAACTAAAGAACTATTTTTAACTTAAAACCAACTAATCTAATAAAAACCAATTTAATAACTATCTAGAACAAACTAAAATTATGAATAAAAACTAAGTGACTACCCTATCTCAGCTGAGAGCAACTTTGAAAAACTAAATTAATTATCAATTAATAACTTAAATTAAAAAGGAAGTACATGATAATAATTCAAATGAAAATACTTCAATTATTATAAAAAATCACTTTGTTGAATATGCACAACAACAAAAAATAAAAAATAGAAAACTATTTTTATTTATTCTCTGATGTCTGATTAATCAATAACTAATGTTCAATACTAAATATTTGAATAACAGGATTATATTCATTGATGAAAACATTGTAGAAAATACAATGAAATCAGAAATAAATATGAAATGTATTATTACTAAATCTCAATTATCAATAAAAATATTAACTAACTAGACTCAGTAACACTTTAAATCAAACATCAATATTGTGCAAATAGAGTATATTTGTAGATAATAAACACAATTATATCACAGTATAATTGCATAAGATGTAAGATGAGAAAATAGTATATCAAAATATATATATTAAGTTTTCAGAAATAGTAACAAGCAATGATACCAATTTGAGAAATCTAGTCACAATCATCCACGAAGGTAAAACTCCAGCAGAGTAATAAAAACCAGAAATTGTATTATACTTTCAATAAGTATTTTCTTCAATACTCCATCGACATCTACTCATAAATTCTTTGGGACTTATATACCTCAAAAGTTTAAGTGTTTTTTGAGTTATTCTAGGGTCTATTTACAAAAATAGTAACAACAGTCTCTTAACAACTGTTAAGATAAATCGTAAACAACCCTATATTCTTTCAACTGTCGACAAGACGCAATTTACAACAAAAGAGGCACCTCGCAAAATGATATTCCAATGCAGTAAATGGAGCGTAACCGTCCAGAATATATGTTAGCTATCAATGCAAAAGAAGCTTCAAAGACGCATACCATTAACGAAACCATATCCATTAGATTTGATGTATTTATGTCATAGGTACACCTGTAGCAAGTAGTTAAAATATAAGTTTATCATTAAATTATAATTAAGATTATAACAAGAGAAAAAAACATGAAACAATCCTAAAGAATCTTTGATTCTATAGGATGTTTATTAAATTGCTCATTTACCTGTCACAACCAAAATCACAAAAACAAATAGAATAAATTGTTAAGTTGCAATTTGTAGCTTCATGGCTTTCCTTGCCTCTGAGTTTTAGGATTTTTTCTTCATAACGTTTTTCATTCTTTAGGATATTTTCATTTGACTCATCTAACAACTTCTTCTCTTATTTATATCTGTCCTTCTTTGCCTTCATATGTTGCCATCTATCCACCCACATAAGTAATTCATTCTTCTATTGTCGTAACTCAGTTTTCAAAATAATACGAGCTTCTTCTTCTTCTTTTAACCGTTTATCCTTATGTTTCCAGGAAAGTTTGATTGACTATTGTGCCACCTTTAAAGTTTCTTCTAAAGAACACTCATGATTTAATGTGGGCTTAAACTGAACTTCATGTTTTGGTTGTGCTGATAAGGGTGAATTATCCATAGAATTACCCCGATTACTGCTCTGTTCATGTTCAAACTCTTTGAATGAGGTTTCATGAGGAGGAGATTCATTCTCTTGTTCACTATCATCCTTAACAAAGATAGGTTCACTATTCTGTTCCATAGTATTTGGAATTGAAAGACTTACCATACTTCTAGTAAATCGTCGACTTGTTGTTTCAGATTTTCTCAGTGACTGTTTCAAGAGGTTTATTTTCATCTTTGATTTTTTGTCCCCTTAATTCGTTCTTACCCTCCCCTGAAATTGTATTCGGATGCGAATCAAAGGATAAGTTAATAGAGTGAGGTTTAAACAAGCTTTTACTTTGTCTTTAAGTTCATTTTTTTCCTTGGGTTGCTCAGGAGGGTTTGAAGCATTGAACTCTTCAATTTCAGCTATCATACAGAGTTTATCAAGCCCTTCATGATAAGCTATAGGGTCAAACTCTTTATTTACTTCTTTTTCCAAAGGCCTCCTTCGTTTAATGCGAGTATTGGGTAAGCAAGTAGGCTAGAAGCCGGTTAAACCAAAAAAATTATCCCTTAAAAACTCATCCCATGTTTTTCTCATCGTGGCTAATTGATACTGAACCAAAATTTTAATCAGGCCATAATGAAATAAACTATGACTTTGATTCACGGTAGTTCGTTGGACTATTACGACCATTCTATGTAGACTAAGAAGCAAAAAATAGGGTAAGTTCAATTTCGAACCAGTTAAAGCCATTAAAATCCTGAGATGGTATAAATGAACATTTGAGTAACAACCATCGCAAGAAATATACCTGGAAATAACCTGAAAAGGGAGACAGCACTGAGACTTCAAATATTTGACTAGAAAACAGAGTTTAAGATGTGCATAATCTTTGGATAATGGAAGAAGAAACTGTTTAAACTTCTTCTTTTCTATTTTCACCCCTTTAAACCAGCATTCTCCACGCCGAGGAAGCTTCGTGGCCTTGGAAATAAACTCTTCATCCAAAACTAAATATAAGTCACCAATTTGAGCGGTATTCCCATCAACGGATAGTGCAAATTATCGAGTGAATTATTCATTATGTCCATTGAAACTCCAGAAGAAT
Organism: Pseudotsuga menziesii; assembly: GCA_001517045.1. Taxonomy (NCBI): domain Eukaryota; kingdom Viridiplantae; phylum Streptophyta; class Pinopsida; order Pinales; family Pinaceae; genus Pseudotsuga; species Pseudotsuga menziesii. Next base: position 443,549 of record LPNX010543553.1, on the reverse strand, counting down.
GGTTTCCAACCAATCTTTTCAAATAAGGTCGTAGCTACAGGATCCATTTCCAACAATTCCAGTCCTGAAACTTCGAAACAACTTAGAGGTACCATTATCTCAATTATAGGTTCTTCTTTGGACGAAGGGCTAAAGGGTGTTGTGAATATAGAAGGAATGGGTATACATAGTTCATCAAGCATGTTGAAAACTCTCACATGCTTCAAAATTGAAACCCTAAATAATTGCATGACTATCATAACTCTACTAAAATAAAATCAATTCCAAAACATAATGATCTGATATGCGAAATCATAATTTTGAAAACAAATCATAACGCATGATTAAATGGACTGTCAATTCAGAATCATATTGATACGGAATAAGGTATAGGGTTATCAATTCATAGTATGGAAATCGACAAGTGTTAAAATGTACAAAATCGTGTTAGAGCCATTCCTTTCTAGCTCTAAATTTTGTTATGACTAAATTAATACGCGGAAACTGGATGAACTGTCAGCTAGAGCGATAGGAAGCTTTGTATTCATGAAACATTATGGTTCATAGAGTTTTATGAATTCAATGAAATCATCAAACTCTTATACCAATGAGAACATAAATCAAATCTCTTGAAGCTTAGTTCATAATAATTTAACTCATGATCAAGTCAAACCAGCACGATGAATCCATATAACATGAAACGTTGGTTGAAACCATTAAACCACTGTAATGAGGATCATTCAACTAATTTCAATTTTCATTATGATTATCACATAAGATTTTGGATTTAATAGTTTGACATGAAATCAAAAATCAAAGATTAAAATTATATTTACAATGTTAAGTTTATTTATTTACAAAATTAAAACATGTCTTATATATGACCATTATAACATGAATATTTACCAAGAATTAAAATATATAATAAAATAATTAATCAACCCTAAGCAAATATATATAAACATGTAACTTAGCCATAGAAAATCATATCTTAAAGATTTCAAAATTGAAAAATAAAAGGAATTTAATAGAAAGCAAACAAAATGAGAAATTATAAAATTCCATTCAAGCATCATGAATCAACAAATAATAATTATGAGCAGCACATTGGTTATATAATTATATAAAATAGTAATGAAAATTGATCATATTTTATCAGCTGCTAGATAATCAAATTATAGAACACCTAGCTTGAAGCAAAATTATTCCCTAAACTTTCTTTGATCAGATTATCCCTTGTGATTGAGAGTACCTCCAGAATCAAAGATTCTGAAGGCACTCTTAAATAATTTTATGATAAATTATAAAAGAGAATTGATCAATTTTATTCAATCAAAGTAGAAATAATTTGAGAGGGTTGTTTCCTGCCAACAAATGGCGACGACCTGGGTGAACCAGTTATCTCTCCTCATATAATTTTCAAATTACTGTGCAAACAAAATCTTAAAATCTATTCAAAACAATAAAAAATTCTCAGTCTAATAAAAACCATTGTCTGATTTATATTTGCAAATATGATTCAGAATTATTCTCATCTTTGTAAATAAATATGCTGTTAAAGATATGCTTAAGAATATCCCAGTCAAAACAAAGTACTCATAGTAATGATAATTTGAACCATCTGTATAAGTTATAGATATTTACTTCTCTAAAAAATCTCTAGAATCTGTTCCATTTTTTTTGTAAACATGACCAGAAACAATTTATTTGATTGAAGACTACTATCTAGGCATGATAACCTAATGTGATAGTATCATTCATGAGAACTATCTAGAATAAGCAAGCCGGATCGTGATGAGACCTCTTGTCTCTTGATCTTTTAACCAAAATCCATCACTCTGATGATCATAAATGAAGTTATACCATACATCACTGATGATCATGATTAGGCTGACTCATGATGAGAGCTCCTATTCTTCAATCAAAGTTATGTTTTTCTTTATTGAGTTTGAAAGTTTAAGTTTTATAAAATAAGAGACCACTACCTTGTTAGTCACTAATATCACCAGAAAATGGATTAGCTGGCTCGTGATGAGACCCCCTATCTCTTGACCTTACGACCAAGAGCCATTATCAGTTTCCTAATAATGTCATACCGATGATATTTATGATCCTGATTGGATCAGCTTATTACTAAGACCTTTCATCTATTATTTTAAACTTTAGAATTTTATTGAATGGAACAGATCTAAATTTTTTCCAGATTGTAAACAACTTTAAAAGAAATGACTGATTATAGAAATCCATAAAGATTTTTCCCAAGTACAAAGTTTTGAAAAAGACATTAATCAACCATCCTAACTATCAAAATAAATAGGTGAATGAGGAATAACCCAAACAATATTTACAAATGTTTTCAAATAATGATAGGTTCTCAATAGACTTAAGAAACTCTGATCATTCAAAACCAATTTTTAAAAGACTTAGATCAACACTGCAATTCTAAATTAATGAACAAACTGAGTTTAAGCCACATGACTTATTTATTTACAAATGTTCTCTCAAAAACATATGTACTTTAGCGACCAATTATCTTAAAACATGTATACAAAGATTTGACAATCTTATGTACAAATGATTGACAGATTATGATATTTGACTGGAAGGATCTATTAATTCTAAATTTAAGAAAATCAAAGATGGATTTCAAGAGTATTTACACAAGAATCAAATGAAATTTGAATGTACATAAGAATTAGGAATTTATCATAATTCTTTTGATAAAATATTTGTACAGAAATATGAATAATCTTATAAAATTTTGTGATAATAATATATACAGAAAATTTAGAAATTTAGAAATTATTCACAAAGGAAAAATGGTTGAAAATAAGGGAAAAAACAGTGCAATAAGCAAGCTTATATACCAAATTATATACAGATTCAAAGCCTGCAGAAGTTAGCAAAAATATTTTTTTAAGATTAGTCTATTTACTGGAAATGTTTCGAACTGACCTTCTAAGGTTTGCAAATAGAAAGTGATTGGACCTATCTTATCAGCAATGACAAATGGGCCTAACCAAAGTTTATGGAACTTGGTATGATCTCCTTTCTCCTCATGGGATTTGTCCCATTTTAACACCAAATCCCCCACCTAGAACTCTCTGTTAGAACTTGAGGATTAATCGAACCAAGACTTAACAATTTGTTGATGTTTTATAAAATGTTGTTTTGACCTATCTCTTTCCTCCTCTAGTTTTATTAAAGTGTTAATCCTCTTCTCCAAAGCTGGACAATCCTCATCCTGAACAGATTGGGCTAGCTGTAAAGAAGGTAAAAATAAATTTGGCAATAAAATGGCCTCAATTCCATAAACCAGGAAGAAAGGTGAGTTACCTATTGAAGCTTTAGGAGTTACTCTGTTCTCCCAAAGAGAATTAAACAAGGCTGTGTGCCAGTCACGATGGTGAACTAAAATAGTTATTTTAAGAATTTTCAACAAGTTTTTATTTGTTGATTCAGCTAAGCCATTTCCATGAGGATCATAGTTAGCTAAATATCTAACCCTTATACCTTTCTCTAAGGAAAATTGAGTTAACTCAACTGATGAAAAATATGAGGCATTATAAAAAACAAGGGAACTCAAAACACCAAATCTCGTTATGATAAAAGATTCTAAAAATAAGATAACCTGATTGGTGTTTACAATCCTTAAAGGTGGATCCTCTGCCCAACATGTAAAATAATCAGTTGTAGTTATAATGTATTTGTGTTGCATAGAGGAAGGAGGGTTTATTGATCCTACTATATCAATACCCCATTGATGGAAAGGCCTTTCTACTGAAACAGTTTGTAAAGGAAAAGCAGACTTCTTAACCCTACCTGCAGCAAGTTGGCATTCTTGACATTTTCTGACAAAAGCATAAGAATCTCAGAAAAAGTAGGCCAATAATAGCCAGCCCTAAGAATCTTGTTTTCCGTAGTCTCTCCACCAAAATGACCACCTGCTGGGCCAAAATGTAATTCTTTCAAAATCACTTCCGTTTCATCCTTACCTAAGCATCGAAGTAAAATACCATCTGAATTTTTCCTAAAAAGAGTATTATCAATTAGCAAATAAGGATCAGATTTTAGTCTAAGCGCTCTCCTTTTTATTGGTTCAAGGTAATCAGGAGCAGTCCCTATTTCCAGAAGTGTCCTTAAATCTGTATACCAAGAATCTTGTGGTGGAGGATAAAAGTAGATCTCCCTGTTTAGTAAGACTTCATCAATGACAGTTTCAAAACTTTTATTAGGCAGGTGAGTTTCTTCAGCAACAAGTTTACATAATCCCTGACCCTTGACTATCATTGAAGGTTTAATTTCCAAGTCATATTCTTGAAGAGCTATCATCCATGGTGTTGTTCTTTCACCCAAATCTTTATGTACTAACAGATTTCTGACTGAAGGGAAAGGAACTATCACTTTAGTTCTTGATTTCAATCAATATGGACGAAAGTGTTTGACAGCCTTGAAAATAGCAAAAGCTTGTTTATAAACCTCATGGTAATTAAGTTCAACACCTTTAAAATTTGAGCTCATAAAAGAAATTGGTACTTCACTATTTTGTTGGTTTAGCTGAGTTAAGACTGCTGCATATGATATGTAAGAAGCGAACGTGTACAATATGAAGTCTTTGTTAAAATATGGGCTCAAAAGACTAGGAGCTTCTGAAATGGATTCTAAAATTCTCTGGAAATATTCTTTTTTCAGTTTGTCCCTAGTTGAAAATAAAATCCTTCTTAATCATTTTTTGTAAAGGATGGATGATTTCTGAAAAACTGGGGATAAATATCCTAACAAAGTTTATTTTACCGAGAAATGATTGCATTGCCTTTTTGCTAGAAGGGTAAGTTATTTTTGAGATGGCTTGGGTTTGTTCAGGATCAATCATGATCCCATGTTTTGAAACCACACAGCCTAATAAGATACCTTCTGTAACACCAAAGATTGTTTTCTTTGGATTTAAAGAAACTCTAAATTTCCTACAACGTTCAAATACTTTTCCAAGATGATTAATGTGATCATGTTGACATTTAGAAAATGCAATGACATCGTCTAGATAGACAACTACTAAATGATTAATTAACCCTCTAAGAGCAATATCCATTGCTCTTTGAAAAGTTGCCCCAACATTGATTAACCCAAATGGCATATTTTTGTAAGCGTATGTTCCCCATGGAGTTCTAAAAGTTGTTTTCAGTTGATCATCCGGGGAAACTAATATTTGGTTATATCCCGATAAACCATCAAGAAGTGATAGTATCTCAGACCTAGAGACTTTCTGAATGATTTGTTCCATGGGAGGAACTAGGTAATTATCTTTTTCAGAGGATTTATTAATATTTCGAAAATCAACACATAGTCGAATATCACCATTTTTCTTCCTAACTGGAACTAAATTAGCTACCCATTGAGTATGTCGAATAGGAAAAATAATCCTAGCAGCTAAAAGTTTATTTAATTCCTTCTTAATTGTTGGTTCTAGTGACAGATGATACTTTCTAAGTTTTTGTTGGAAAGGTTTTGATTCTTGTTTTGTTGGAATAATGTGTTGCATAACTTGTGGATTGAAAGTTTTTAAATCATCGTATGTCCATGCAAAAACATCCTTGAATTCTTTAAATAATTTTATAAATGCTGATTTTTCTCTAGGAGTGCAATCTATTCCTAAATTCACAGTTTGAGGATTAAGTTCTGTTCCTAAATTTATAGTTTCATATTTCATTTGTGAACTATTGGTTTTAAAATTAGGAATAGAATTAAATTTATCCTGAAGATCGAAAAAAAATTATCATCTCAAAACTGAGTTAGGAATCGGTTTTACCTTCTCAAAAGCTTTTTCAATTGAACAAAAATCATTTATTACCGTAAAGTCTCGCAAATTTTCATCATGTGTAACTTCATCAATGGATTAATCTTTGAAGGTATCGTCATTCATTAAGAAATTCAGAACCTGCAAATCATTATAAAAAACTTTCCAGTTAAAGATATTATCTGGTATGGAAGGCCTAAAAATTGATTCAACTGAAAAGAAATTAGGTGTACAATTCTCAGATGGAATCAATTTTGATGCTACCTTTGCTAATAAATCTGCCTCTTGATTCTGGAATCTAGGAACTAACATTATATTGAATGCATCAAAATGCGAAATGAGATTCCATACCTCTCATTGATAATTCTACAAATGTTCAGAAATGCAATGGATAGAATTGTGGACTTGCCTGACGATGATTTCAGAATCACCATATGCAACTAGCACTTTAATATCCAAATCAATCGATTTTTTCAGACTCTGAATTAGCGCTTCATATTCTACCGTATTATTTGTACAATTAAATTCAATCCTACATGCTATACATATTTTGTTTCCTTTTGGGTCAATTAATAGGCAACCAACTCCTGCTCCTTCTTTAGATTTTGACCCATCAAAATATAAAGTCCAAGTAAAATTATTTGCAACTACTTTACTTTCAATAATATTCACATAATTATAACTATCTACATTATTTACAGTTTCTTTAAATGAAGAATCATGAGGAATAGTTGTAACATTTAGAATTTTAGATTGTTGTTTATTATCAGAGAAAGCAGAATTTTCAGATTTAAAATTTCCGAACCCATGTTCAAACATATAATTCCCCATTATAGAATTTGAAAATAAAACCAGTTCACCGGGATCATGCAATTATGTCACTGTGTGTTTTAGATATCTTTCTCTATTTATCTTAATTTTATTTGATTTTCCATTTTTAGGCAACCATAAGGTTGACCAATCTGTAGCAAAAATTCTATTCAACTATTGAGACCAATCCCTACTCAAAAACAACCCATATGCATCAGGAATGTCTGCAACCACAATATCTATAATTTGAAAAACTGAAGGGTTACAAGCAATCCTAACTATAACAACTTTCATCTCTCCCACAACCCTCACATTCGTTTTATCTAGTTGATTAATCTGTGAATTTGATGGAACATATTTTCTATTTAACCTTTTGCACACATACAAAGGCATTACATTGGAAGATGCTCCAGAATCAACCATGCAATTGTGAACGTTCCTATTAAAAATCTCAAAAGTAAGAAGGAATGGAGGGGTTATTGAGTTTTAATTTGTTCCTATTAGGGAAGCTTTATCAGCTGCTGATTTTCCCTTATCAGTAAGTGTTAAATCACTATTAGAATTATTAGCAGCTATATTTTGCTTAGCATTAGGAATTATTGAACTCATGGCAGGATATATAATGGGACTATTAGGCATTGGATAAATTTGAAGAAGATCATACATACTAGTATTTGCATGTGTCTTTTTTAGATCTTCAATGTCATTTTGTAAATCTAACTTCGGAGCACTTTGAATAGGTTGAGAAGTCCTCACAGGTTGAGTTTGTTTGATAGATTGAGTCTATTTATTAGGTTGAGAATTATTATTATTGTTACTCAGGGTAGAACTTGATGATTCTCCAGGAGTATTTGCGAATGTTCTACTCCGAGTATTATAGGCATGTTGTCCTGAAGGAGGACTTCTACTTTCATAATCTTTCACTAGACTATCCCAAAAATGACCATTTAATTGTTGAGGTTCTTCTAGTTCTTCTTATTTTTTAGATTCTTCTTCCTCATCATTATCTACAGTTTCTTGATTTGAGGGAGTTTCAGATAAAGATAAGACTTCTTGAATAGTATTGAAAATTTCTTCATTTACTGCTATATCAGGGGGTGAACTTGTTTTATTATTAGTGTTAGGATTCTGTCTAAACTGATTTCTGAAATACCCTCTAGAAGAAGAAGTTTTAGAATTAGTTTTCTTTAATCCTATGACTTCATTAGTTAATTCTCGAATAGCATTCTACAATTGTTCTGCCTTATCCTTTTCTGAATTAGGTCTTTCAATTTTCTTACGAGGAAAAGTATCAACTTTTCCACTTCTATCTGGTTCATAAGACATGGAATCCTTCTCGACTTTAATAGCTTCCTCAAAACTTTCAACAAGTGTTGTTTTACCATCTCTTTTAATAAACATCCTAGGATATTTTGGTAAAGCTGAAGTATAATTTTCTATGATTTTATCCTCTGGTGGTTGAGAAGCAACAGGAATTTTGTTTTTAAGGTAAGAAATCTCTGATTAAAATCTTTAATTCTTTCTTTAGGTTCCATTTTAATTCGAGATAATTCAAGAACTAAAAGAGTAGGTGTTTTATTCTCCCCGAATTTATCTAGGAAAGCCTTGTTGAATTCATCCCAATTTGTGATTGACCCTTGGACTAATGAAAAGTACCAAGTAGATGCATTCCCTTCAAAATTTAAAGGGAACAAATGACAGACTATGTCTTCATGCTGAACGTCCATGGTTTGAACAACTAAAATGAATTTATCTACATGCACCTCTGCAGGTTCTTTATTATTTGGATTAAAATTTGGAAGAAGTTTGTCTGAATGTTTCAGCAAAGGATTTTGAACACCAGGTACAGCTACAACAGCTGTTCTTAACCAAGGAAGTTGTGTATTAGGAGGGTTAGGTGGATTAGGAGGGTTACCCCCTCCTCCTCCTCCTGCGGGTATGTTTCCAGCCATAGGAATTCCTTCAGAATCTGAAGAAATCCCTTGATTGGATGACCTTGGACTATCCGATGGTGATTCCAAAGGAGCAGGTGGTTGATCAAAACCTCCTAAAAAATTCAAGCTTCTAACAATATTTGTTCTAGTAGTTTCTCTATGAAGACTTTTGACTTGATAACTTGGAGTTCTATAAGCTTCTGCTGAATCTTGAGTAATTATATTCAATTGAGGATTACATCTTTGTTGTTTGGGTAAACCATAGTCTATTGGTGTTAAACCAAGTTGATGAGCATAAGCTCTCGTAAGAATATGACGTGATTCTTCTAAAGTTTGAGTACTCTGTTCAGGAGTAAATGGAGATGTATTATGGTCACGCTCAATAATTCTCCTAATAGTTTCTATGAATGGTGATATACTAATTTCAAGTTGTAATGGAGGTTGTTGACTAGTTGAATATTTATCATTAGTTTTATCAGCCATTAATCATTAACAGGCCCTCCTTCTAGCGCCATTTGTTGGCCTGATTTTCTGACTTAGGCCAACTAAGGAGAATTAGTCCACACAAAGTGCTTAAAACAACCCTCGGTGTGTTTGGGATGACTATATCTTGCAGGTTATGGTCTCCTGCTACCAGCTTAATTTATTCTCTTAAGGAGAATATAAAAACTCAGCAAAATGTATCTTATGTTAATCTAGAGTTTATCTAACCCTAATGTCAGTTTTAAAATTCTAATCATCCTAAAATTTCTTTCTTATTGAAAGTATGTTTTTTTAGTGTTTTGTTTTTCAATTTTTAACTGAAGAACTAATTTTAACTTAAAACCAACTAATCTAATAAAATCCAATTTAATAACTATCTAGAACAAACTAAAATTATGAATAAAAACTAAGTGACTACCCTATCTCAACTGAGAGCAACTTTGAAAAACTATATTAATTATCAATTAATAACTTAAATTAACAAAGAAGTAAATGATAATAATTCAATGAAAATACTCCAATTATTATCAAAAATCACTTTGTTGAATATGCACAACAACAGAAAATAAAAAATAGAAAACTATTTTTATTTATTCTATGATGTCCTATTAATCAATAACTAATGTTCAATACTAAATATTTGAATAACATGATTATATTCATTCATGAAAACATTGTCGAAAATACAATGAAATCAGAAATAAATATGAAATGTATTATTACTAAATCTCAATTATCAATAAAAATATTAACTAACTAGACTGAGTAATACTTTCAATCAAACATCAATATTGTGCAAACAAAGTATATTTTCAGATAATAAACACAATTATATCACAGTACAATTGCATAAAATGTAAGATGAGAAAATAGTATATCGAAATATATATATTAAGTTTTCAGAGATAGTAGCAAGCAATGATACCAATTTGAGAAATCTAGTCACAATCATCCACGAAGGTAAAACTCCAGCAGAGTAATCAAAACCAGAAATTGTATTATACTTTCAATAAGTATTTTCTTCAATACTCCATCGACATCTACTCATAAATTCTTTGGGACTTATACACCTCAAAAGTTTAACTTTTTTTTGAGTTATTCTAGCATCTATTTACAAAAATAGTAAAAATAGTCTCTTAACAGCTGTTAAGATAAATCATAAACATCCCCAAATTATTTCAACTGTCGACAAGACTCAATTTACACCAGAAGAGGCACCTGGAAAAATGATCTTCCAATGCAGCAAATGGTGTGTAACGATCCAGAATATATGCTAGCTATCAACGCAAAAGCAGCTTCAAAGACACTTACCATTAACAAAACCATCTCCATTAGATTCGATGTATTTATGTCATAGGTACACCTGTAGCAAACAGTTAAAATAAAGTTTCTCATTAAATTATAATTAAGATTATAACAAGAGAAAAAAATATAAAACAATTCTACAGAATCTTCGGTTCTGTAGGATGTTTATTAAATTGCTCATTTACCTATCACAATCAAAATCACAAAAACGAATAGAATAAATTGTTAAGTTGCGATTTGTATCCTGATGGATCTCCTTGCCTCTGATAGCTTAGCTCTGAGTTTTAGGATTTTTTCTTCATAATGTTTTTCATTATTCAAGAAATTTTCATTTGACTCAGCTAACAACTTCTTCTTTTATTTATATCTGTCCTTATTTTCCTTCATATGTTGCCATCTATCCACCCACATAAGTAATTCATTCTTCTGTTGTTGTAACTCTATTTTCAAAATAATACGAGCTTCTTCTTCTTCTTTTAACCACTTATCCTTATGCTGCTAGGAAAGTTTGATTGACTGTTGTGCCACCTTTAAAGTTTCTTCTAAAGAACAGGGATGATTTAAGGAACCATACTTATTTAAAAGTGTATAAATGTTGGCAAATATTACCAATTCTTAAAACGCCAACTATAAAATGATTGGTGATATTTTTCAAAAAATATTTTAATTTCCAAGGATTTTATATCGTTTATATAATAATTTGGCGAATTTTAGGGTGAAAAAGTTTTACCCCGTCAAAATTGGGCGAAATAGGGCTTCAAAAAGGGCAAAATGGCAAATCTTGTTTGGGTTAAAAACATGGAAAAATAGCCCACTGGGCTAAAATTCACCCTAAAGAACACTCATCATTTAATGTGGGCTTAAACTAAGCTTTGTGTTTTGGTTGCGCTGATAAGGGTGAATTATCCATAGAATTACCGTGATTACTGCTATGTTCATGTTCAAACTCTTTGAGTGAGGTTTCATGAGGAGGAGATTCATTCTCTTATTCACTATCATCCTTAACAAAGATAGGTTCACTATTCTGTTCCATAGTCTTTGGAATTGAAAGACTTACCATACTTCTAGTAAATCGTCGACTTCTTGTTTCATATTTTCCCATAACTGTTTCAAGAGGTTTATTGTCATCTTTGTGTTTTTCTCCCCTTAATTCATTCTTACCCTCCCTTGACATTGTCTTAGGATGCGAATCAAAGGATAAGTTAATAGAGTGAGGTTTGAACAAGCTTTTACCTTTGTCTTTCACTTCATTTTTTTCCTTGGGTTGCCCAGGAGGGTTTGAAGCATTGAAATCTTCAATTTCAGCTATCATACAGAGTTTATCAAGCCCTTCATGATCATCTACAGGGTCAGACTCTTCATTTACTTCTTTTTCCAAAGGTCTCCTTCATTTAATGCGAGTCTTGGGTAAGTGAGTAGGCCAGAAGTCGGTTAACCCAAAACCATTATCCCTTCAAAACTCACCCCATGTTATGCTCATCATGGCTAATTGATACTAAAAGAAAATTTTAATCAGACCATAATGAAATAAACTATGACTTTGATTCATGGTAGTTCGTTGGACTGTTATAGCCATTCTATGTAGACTATGAAGCAGAAAATAGGGTAAGTTCAATTTCGAACTAGTTGAAGCCATTAAAATCCTGAGATGGTATAAATGAACATTTGAGTAACAGCCATCACAAGAAATATACCTGGAAATAACCTGAAAAGGGAGACACCACTGAGACTTCAAATATTTGACTAGAAAACAGAGTTTAAGATGTGCAACATCTTTGGATAATGGAAGAAGAAATTATTTAAAATTCTTCTTTTCTATTTTATCCCCTTTAAACTAGCGTTCTCCATATTGTGGAAGCTTCGTTGCCTTGGAAATAAACTCTTCATCCACAACTAACTGTAAGTCACCAATTTGAGCGGTATTCCCATCAAAGGATAGCGCGAATTGTTGAGTGAATTCTTCATTATGGCCATTGAAACTCCAAAAGAATGGTTTCCAACCAATCTTTTCAAATAAGGCTGTAGCTACAGGATCCATTTCCAACAATTCCAGTCCTGAAACTTCGAAACGACTTAGAGGTGCCATTAGCTCAACTACAGGTTCTTGTTTGGACGAAGGGCTAAAGGGTGTTGTGAATATAGAAGGAATGGGTATACATAGTTAATCAAGCATGTTGAAAACTCTCACACGCTTCAAAATCGAAACCCTGAATAATTGCATGACTATCATAACTCTACTAAAATAAAATCAATTCCAAAACATAATGATCTGATATGCGAAATCATAATTTTGAAAACAAATCATAACGCATCATTAAATGGATTGTCATTTTGGAATCATATTGATACGGAATAAGGTATAGGGTTATCAATTCATAGTATGGAAATCGACATGTGTTAAAATGTACAAAATTGTGTCAGATCCATTCCTTTCCAACTCTAAATTTTGTTATGACTTAATTAATACGTGGAAATTGGATGAACTGTCAGCTGGAGCGATAGGAAGCTTTGTGTTCATGAAACATTATGGTTCATAGAGTTTTATGAATTCGATGAAATCATCAAGATCTTATACCAATGAGAACATAAATCAAATCTCTTGAAGCTTAGTTCATAATAATTTAACTCGTGATCAAGTCAGACCAGCACGATGAATCCATATAACATGAAATGTTGATTGAAGCCATTAAATCACTGTAATGGGGATCATTCAACTAATTTCAATTTTCATTATGATTATCACATAAGATTTTGGATTTAATAGTTTGACATGAAATCAAAAAGCAAAGATTAAAATTATATTTACAATGTTAAGTTTATTTATTTACAAAATTAAAACATGTCTTATATATGACCATTATAACATGAATATTTACCAAGGATTAAAATATATAATAAAATAATTAATCAACCCTAATCAAATATATCTAAACATGTAACTTAGCCATAGAAAATCATATCTTAAAGATTTCAAAAATGAAAAATAAAAGGAATTTAATAGAAAGCAAACAAAATGATAAATTATAAAATTCCATTCAAGCATCGTGAATCAACAAATAATAATGATGAGTAGCACATCAATTATATAATTATATAAAATAGTAATGAAAATTGATCATATTTTATCAGCTGCTAGATAATCAAATTACAGAACACCCATCTTGAAGCAAAATTATTCCCTAAACTTACTTTGATCAGATTATCCCTTGTGATTGAGAGTACCTCTAGAATCAAAGATTCTGAAGGCACTCTTAAATAATTTTATGATAAATTATAAAAGAGAACTGATCAATTTTATTCAATCAAAGTAGAAAGAATTTGAGAGGTTTGTTTCCTGCCAACAGGACCTTCTTCATTTTTGGAAAGATCGAAGAAGAGATAGAAGAATGCTTTATAAAGCATTGATTCGTGGATTTTACGAGCCCGAACTAGTACATGCTCGTCGGTGTTTTCATATTTTAGAGAGTCTGTAAACTACAAAGAAGACTCTAGGGGGGATATTTTTCGTCCAATTTAGTCTCCTGAGGCTAGAAAAGTATAAAACAAACCACAGAAGAACTCTCTTAGCTTCCAAAGAAGTAAGGAGCACCTTTTTCGTATTTAGTCAAGAAGGTTTGAAAAAGGTTAAATTACCACCTACCCAATGCTCCTTCAAAAGCAACATATAGCTTGAGTTTTACGAGTGTGAAGGAAGGCAAGATCACTGGGAAAGATCCATTTGATTACAAGAAATGGGGCTTATAATAATAAAGTCGGTGCTTTGTTCTTTAGGGTTTAACGAGAATGACAAAGACATAAAGTACACTCGAAATATTTTTCATGTTTAGGTCTAGAGCATGAAAAAGAGAAAACTAAGCTCATACCGTGGGTTCCTTTTCCGTAAGTTTAGTCCCTCAGGTCCGGAAAAGTGATAAACCTATGCCTGAGAATACTCTTCTCAATTCCAAAGAAAAGAGAGTGATCCTTTCTCGTACTATTCCACATGGTCTGAGAAAGTGATAACCTACCACCAATGTGGATGCCCGTTCACATATACTTAACGAGCCTGAATGGACAAGTTTACTCGGCAGTCAAGTCTATTTTGAGGAGTCAGACCTGGGCCTAAAGAAACTCAATATCTTTCCTGTGAAGTTTTTAACGAGTCCAGAAAAGTCAACTCGTGACCTCCTTGTTGTTTTTAACGAGCTCGAAGGAGAGCAGAAATAATGCTCTAAATGCGAGGAGACGAGTGTCATATGGAGGTGAAATTAGTTCCAAGTGCGAGGAACAAACCTATGCATAATGCAGGGAACATGAGCAGGATAAAGACACATGGGGAACATCTCCTCAAGGTAAATGGTGTCAATTTGCAAATGAAAAAAGATACAAGGCTGAGCGATGATGAGAGCAAACATGAGGGCTTATACAACAAGCTAAAAGCGCGGAATCTGACATCAGGATCATAAGCACAAGTAGGGCACATGAAAATGCAGTTAAAACTTGAACAACAAGGTGAGGCTATGAAACAACTGTGAATCCAACTACAAATCATGTCTCCAAGAAACAACAACATTAGAATCACATTCATAAGAAAAGATCCGATGCAGGTCACTTTAGCATAAACACATGTGACTTTGCTATCTTCTACAAATGGTGAAGTTCTGGAAGAATCAACCGAAGAAGATTATATAGCACTAAGGATTGAGGGTTTATAATTAGTAATATAAACCTTAGAAGGAGATAAAAAATCAACAAGGGAAATAGAGTTTGGAGGAACAAATTCAGTATCACAGGAGTTGAAAAATTCATAAAAAAAAAACTCATCAGGATCACTAACTTTCTGTTGAAAGGAAGAGTCAAAAGACTCAAAAACACCAACATAAGAAGACCGATCCATGAGAATATCATTCTTACTAGAAAAACCAGGGTTAGACTTAGTCACAACTGAACCAACATCCAATAGAAGGTAAAACTGTATCAAATAATCTAGGAAGACTTCATCTGAAGGAAGTAGATCATCTGAGTTAGGACACATGTCTAAACTTTCAAATGGATCAACACAGTGTAGAGCAGGCTCCATGGTATGTATAGGATGACTCACCTAGTCAACTGCTGGGACCAAGTCTCGAGAAGTTAAGCATGAAAACAGAGGCTTCTTCTCTGTATCAATTGAACGCAAAGGACATGAGGCCACATAGCTCACCTATGGCAGGGTAGTGTCTATAGAAACACTAGAAATCAATAAAGGAAAAACCTGGTCTCTAGTTGGTTCAGGAGACGGATCAAGAAAATCCAACTCATCGATAGTGACAATTTCTTTGCCATGATTAAAGTACATTACACAAAAGAATGTTTACACCACAACTTGCATGGCATAGACATAATCACATCCAAGGAGCATATTGAAGTCCAAGGGGTCTTCTATCACCATGAATTCAACTAAGACGGTCTTCCCACCGAAAGTAACAGGTGTTTAATGAAGAATTCCCAAGGCTATACAAGTTCTTCTATCAAACATCAATAAATAACTAGCAATAGACACAAGGATGGGAGATTCCATGCCTTGCCAAGCACAAGCAGATAAGATACTAACTGAGGCTCCTTCATCAACAATACAACGAGCAATCATGTATGGTTCAACTTTGACCTTTGTCTGGAAAGGTGCATCGGAAGGAAGGTGCGGCTCAACTAGGCTATCCCAATCAAATGAAGCAATCCGAGAGCTTGGTGGGGGTTCATTCGAAGTGATTTCAGTTCCCCCTTGTTCAGTAAGTTCTGAACTGGTAGTGAAGAAAATGTGACTAGCAGACACTTCACTCTCCAAAGGAAGAGTGGGATTGATCGACAAGGGAATCGATTCAAGTGCTTCATGAAATCCACTCTCCGAAGGGAGAGTGGAATTGACGAAAGGTGACATTGGTTCAATCACATAAGGATCACTCTCTGAAAGAAGAGTGGGATCGACCAAATCTGAGATTGGTTCGACTACTTGATCAACCAAAGGTTGAGTAGGTTGTTGAGAAACTATAGGTTGTTCAAGAGAAGGAAAGTATTGAGTGTCAGACCACACTCTTCGCACCTCTGCGATAGCAGGGCACTGGTGAGTAAGATGATCTCCCTCACATAGCTTACAAGGAAACTTAATTTTTCACTTAAAACGACCAGTTTTCTCAATGGTGTCAACATGAATAGCAGTGGTTGGCTGTTTTCTCTCAGCATGATCAACAAAGGTTGATAGTTTTCCCCCAGCATGACCACCAAAGGCTGGGTGACTGGGTCCAACCTCACTAAGAGAGGTTGGTTGTTGAAAAACTTCAGAATGTTCAAAAGTGGGATGACCATGAAACCAAACTCTTCACACCTCTGCGATAGAAGGTAATTTATAAGTAAGGTGGTCTCCCTCATGAATCTTACAAGGAAACTTGGGCTTATGTTTTGAATGGTTAGTCTTTTCAACAGTGTCAACATGACTCACAATGGTTGACTGATTGTCTTCAGCATGAACTATAGAGGCTAAGAGACAAGCCCCAATATGACTTGCAGAGGATGAGAGATTGGGTCCAACATGACCTACAGAGGTTTGATGGGAACCACCAACATGAACAACAGAGACTGAATGGTTAGGATCAACATGCTTTGTAGCAGTTGAGTGTGTGCCCCCAGCATGGACTTCAAAGGCTGGTTGGATGGATCCAACATGACTTGTAGAGGTTGTATGGGGAGGTTCAACTTGAACATCATAGGTTGAAAGGGTGCCCTCAGCATGAACTATAGAGGTTGAGTGACTGGATCCGACGTGACCTGGAAAGGTTGTAAGGATCCCACCAGCATGATCAATAGAGGCTGGATGGTGAAGATCAACTTGAATTACAGAGGTTGAGTGCTTAGATCCAACATGACCTGCATAGGTTGGATAGGTGCCCCCAGCATGAACTGCAGAGGCTGGGTGGTGAAGATCAACTTGAATTGCATAGGTTGAGTGCTTAGATCCAACATGACCTGCAAAGGTTGGATAGGTGTCCCCAGTATGAATTGCAGAGGCTGGGTGGTGAGGTTCAACTTGACTTGTAGAGGTTGAATGGGTGCGCCCTTTTTTATGTGCCTTCTTCCTATTCCTCCTTCTTTTACTCCTTTTAGACTATTGGTTACTAGTATCAGTACTTTCACCGAATGAGGTAGAAGGAGTAGGAGAATCAACTACAGGTGAAGGGGAAGCATTGTTTTGATGCCCTTGATATAAGGAGCTCACTTGAGAAGCATTAGGAGCATTCAGAACAGTTGGAGTGGAAAACAACCACACCGGTATCCCTAGGGTGAATCCAGGTAGATTCAAGGTGGCCATCAAAGGAACACCAACATTCCTTGTGAGAGGAATAGCACAAGGAGTTCCCAGCATGGCGATCTCTTGGTTGGTGTTAAAAGGGGTGTTAGCCATAGTTTCAAACAACAAGACAAAGTTTGAGGTCGATGAGAAACCACAAGTACAAAGCACACACCTGAAGGCAAACTAAATACAGACAAACACACAACACGCACTAAAAAATTCCTAAAGACAAACAGACAAACATGTATAAGATATGCTTTTCAGAAGAAATATGATAGACAATTACTTGGCGTCCCTGTAGATGTTCTTAGGCACAAGCAGAAGAATCACCCACCGCCCTCCAACACCTTCTACCTGGGTCACCTTCCAAACCCATCCAAGGTCAACCAGAAATAGCCTTTCGGTGTACCTGTGTATGATCCCTATATGTTAAAGAGACTAAATGCTACCTTAACTATATTGACAGTCTGGGGGGACAATCGCAAGCCTGGTTCGTATGCATGGGTAGGGTAGCAAAGCCTGAAACCCTGTCAACACTAGGCACCACACAGGGCCGGGAGGGTGATATTGACAGAATTCCCCAGATGTGCAAAAACCTTGGTCTACGCTTTGACAAGGAATCATAGGGTTATCTCCTCAGTCCAAGCCTCCATGTGGACTCATGCTTAACTCCCGTTTGAGAGGAGCTTCCTAGATAAAATCAACATAGAAGAGGATTTACCTAGTGATTGGCCAACTACATCTGAAATTTAATACTTGTGGAGAGTTAAAACTTCCTAATCCACAAGTCTAGCCTAAGCTAGTTAGTGTATGACCCTATAAAATAAAACTTACTAATAATTTTTAAATTATATCGTTTATTTTAAGGGTTTTTTTTAGTCAGAGGGTAAATGGTGTGAAACGTATGTGGTGTTTTGACTCAAAGTTGAAACAAAATGAATAAGAAAAGAGAAATGAAATGCAAAAAGAAAAAACTATTCTCTTTCTTTTTTCAAATAGAAACTTGAAAGCCACAAAAGAACAATATCTTTTTTATTTTTTCAAAAATAATGATATGGAGTGTATTAAAGACAAAACCCTAATATACATTCACATTAAACAACTATATGTTCTTTTTCTTTTTCTTTTATAAATGCAAAAGAAAAACTACCTACAAACAAAAGTATGTAGATGACAAGAACAAAGCAAAAGGAACTCTTCTATACAACCACCAAACAAAATCTAGAATGCCCTAAAGTTAGTATAAACCCTACTTGGAAGGAAGGCTTGCATAAAGACAAGTCAACTATTTTGGCATGGTGAAGCTAACCAACAAAAGAAAAAGGAAACAAACACCAACAAGCTTCTGAACTCAGACAAAGATCACTGACATAGGATGACCAGAAACATAAGCCAAAATACAAACCAAACAAAAGGGGTAGGGGGAATGAGAAAAGAGAAAACCCTAATTTTATAAAAAGGCTTACCACATAGATAAAGAACAACCAAAATGGATGACACTAACTCCTTGGATTCATGCACCTACAGAGGACCCTAAGAGATCTACCAAACAACCCACAACAACAGAAAAAACCACAAAAATGAGGAAAAAACAGTGTTTTAGGGGCACATGCGGGTTGTACTACTGAGAAGTTGCGTATCATACATGGGTTGACAGTAAATAAAGTCGTGTATAAATACCAGATATGTGACTTTTCAATCTGCACCTCACGTATGGGTGGGAAAAAACCCAAAAAAGGTCAAAAACTACCTTAGGAAGGGAGGGGAGGTGTTTTATCAGACAGATAAAGTGTTCCTAAGTGGAAAGAAAGACCTAAAACTTTAAAAAAGGCTGAAATAAATATAGAGAAAATCGAAATAGACAAGGCTCTCCCCAGTGGAGTCACCAGTTCTGTTGTAAAGGAAAGTTTCGTATGGCTAGGGTTTAACATGCCATCAACATACTGTGGTTGAAAGGTGGATGCAAATGGTTCTGCATGTAAATATAAACAAGATTCAGAGATTAGAATGGTTCATACCTTATCAAACGAGGGTTTATCCAAGCATCCCTTCAATCCTCTTCTTGCTCCTCTTGCTCCAAGAGACCTGCAAAATGAATTATACCTTCCTCAAACCATTATGACCACATATAAAGCAATTATAATCAAATAAACATGAAATAATGATATGACTAACATCATCATATGATCATAAATAGAGATTCAATCACACATTGAACAATGATTTGGGAAGAAGAAGGACATCACATATTTATTAATCATGAAATTAAGTACAAATATACCTTCTCTTCAAGTTGGGCACCTCATGAAAGCTTGATCTGGTTTGGTTTCTTCACTTCTCCAAGGAACTCAGCCTCCAAACACAAGGAGAAAGCTTCTCGGGAAAAGGTGGGGGGAAAGAGAGTCCCAATTCCTCCAGCATCACAATGCAAAAGTTCCAAGTCTCCTCTCATGGGCCTCCCTACATATATTTATATGATTGTGAAGATATGGGGTCGAAGACAAAGTAGTTACAACTAAAGGAGTCAGTTGCATAACTACCCAAACTACCCGAATTTCGAAAAACGTATTTTTTGACATTTCCTGGAGGAATACATGGGTTGCAAAGACAACAGTCGCATATGTAGGAGGTATACTTGGGTTTCAATGTAGATATTCACATATTTAGGGCATACATGAGTATTATATATTACAAGTCGCGTACAATACATGGGTTTCCTTAAGGAAACTTGCGTATGCATCAAAAAAGCTCATTTTTAGGGTACTTCTAGGAATTTTCAGACTTTGGTGTCTTCTGGAAAGTTTTAGCTAACCCAGATACATTTCCAATGATGTAGAGATGAGGTCAAATGGAGTTACATAAAATCAATATATGGATCCTCCAAGTTAGGTGTTTTTTTAGTGACTTTCATGAAGTGTCGTCATGGAAATGTCGACATGCGACGTAATCATGGGAAAGTGGTCATAGGCAGAGATGTGTCATTTTGAGCTATAATAAATCCTTGCTTACATTTCTATTTATATAGATGTTTTCTATGTGGATACTATGTCTGCAATTCAATATTGATGCTTACTGATGTTTGAAATGTTATTTCAAGTACCTGTACCTTTACATATGATGCAATAATGAACTGTTTGTTTATTACTTGTATTTATATGTTTCGAAACCTTTTTCCTGGACAAAAAGTTGCATTGTCATTCATTCTACAAAATATTGTCTTTATACATTTATTTATCTGATGTTTTCAGATTATTGTTGTCTCTGTACCTTGTCTTGACTCTTTACCTTACCTGATTTTTACATTGTTATCCAAAAACCCTAAAAAACTGTCTTTGATTGTTGAGGTGCATGAACACCGCTATCCCGTAGTCTAGTTAGCATAATTTAGGATAAACAACCTCTAACCTCATACATTAGGGGGCATCTGTTATAGCCTAAAATGACACATCTTTGTCTGTCATCACTTTCCCATGTTTTTGTCACATGTCGACACTTCCATGACACCACTTCTTGAAATTCAATGAAAAAACACCTATATTAGAGGATCCATTTCTAGGATTTTGTAACTCCCTTTGATCTCTTCTCTAGACTGTTGGAAAGGTATATGAGTAAGGAAAAACTTTTGAGAAGACACCAAAACATTCAAATTCCTGGAAGTACCCTAAAAATGATCTTTTTTGACATAACCATGACTTTTCTTAAGGGAACCCACAATTATACCTTTGCATTCGTGACTTTGCTTCACTGGACCCACAATTTTCACTTGAAGTGGTCAACAAAATATCAAATTATCTTAATTCTTGAAATCAGGATCAGTTTGGATAGTTTTGGAACTGATTTGGAAGTTGTAACTGATCCCTATTTGACCCCTACTCTTCAAGAAAGTATATAAGAGAGGGAGAGAGGTCTACGGAGAGGACTTGAACCTTTGCATTGCTATGATGGTGGAATTGGGACTCTCATCCCCCCTACCTTTTCCTAGATTCTATCTCCTTGTGTTATAGATCTTGGAGGCTGAGTTCCTTGCAAAAGAGAAGCAGATCAAGGTTTCATTAGGTTCCTAGGAAGAGGAGAAGATGAAATCTGTACTTCTTCCACTTGATTAATAAAGATGTAATGTCATTCTTTTTCCCAAATCATTGTTTAATGTGTGTTGAATACATGTTTTTTATTATATGATGATGTTTATTATATTAGGGTTTCATGTTTTACTGAACATAATCTCCTTTCAAATAGTCTATTTTGTTTGAGGAAGGTCAAACTTGTTTTGCATGTCTCTTGGAGTAAGAGGAGCAAGAGGAAGGATAGAGAAAGCTTGGGCCAACCTTCAGGGATCAAGTATGGACCTTACTTATCTATGAATCTTGTGTATATTTGCTAGTTGAACATTGTACATCTATATTTCAACCCTAGTATGTTGATGGACTCTTAACCCTCATCCATAGGAACACTTTCCTCTACAACATATGGGCATTAGTATGACCAAATGACATCGTCAATCACTCAAATGGTCCTTGTCATGTCTTCAAAGTTTTCTTATACTTATTCTCTATCTTTAGGCATATAGTGTCTTTAACCAAACTTGGGGTCAATCTTACTAACTAGTTTAACTTCTAGAGATTAAATGTAATAGGGCATTGGCATTTGGCATTGCGTATTGGTTTTAATGGTGATAGTATTCAAGTCAATAATATACACATTCTCCACATGCCATCCTTTTTTAGGACTAATACAATTTTAGAGACATAAGGCCATGATGAAGTGGGGTGTATGTGCCATGTATCTAACAAGTCTTGAATTTTCCCCTTAATTTCTTTGTTTTCAAAGAATGAATCCCTACATAAAGCCTCATTTGGCATAAAAACTCTATCTTACAGGTCAATCCCATGTTCAATCAAATGTCTTGGATGTATATCATGAGTTTCCTAGAACAACTCAATATAACACTATAATAATTTGTCCAACTGCTTCTGTAAATTTGACCTCTCCTATAAAACTAAAACTATGCATGACGAGTTCCCATGGTATTCATGACAATTAAAAGGTGCCAACATCTCTTCCTTTCGGGGTCACAAAATGAGGAAGGTAAGGTATTATGAGGCATTGATCAGTCTTTGAGCTTCAATGCCAAATGTTAGTGCTAAGGTGGTTGGGTATTTTTATATCATCACCCAACATGATTGGCCATTTTTAGTAGTCACTATTTGTTATTTCATAGTTAGTTGAATGCATCTTGATACCTTTTGTTATCCCTCCAGGAAACTCCTCTAGGTTGCAGGTCGAGGATGCCTGGTAACTTAAATGTTTTTAATGGTTTTCTAAATGGATCAAGTCAGATGACCTACAAGACCTCACTCTCCCAAGACATGCATAAAACTCAATCAAAATATAAGGATTCTAACCACCAATGTTTAGAGGGTTGAAAATAAGGTGAATAAATGGAGAACTTACTATGCTGATAGATTCATACATAAAACAATCACATATGAATGGATAATCATAACAAGGAAGAATACTTGAAATTCAACTCATAAACACATAGATAGGATGACAGATATCTGGCATTAGATAAAAAGAATAAACCTGAATCAGACATTCGAGCACAAGTACAGAACATAAAATATATGGAAGATGAACATATAATGGAAAAGGAGCTTATATTAAATGATGAATAACATGAGAAGCCTTGATAACAATAAGGGTGTAAAAGTCTCCGAAGTCGAACCCTTCCTTCAAAATAAGTCTTAGGATTTACATCCTTTACAAAAATCTTCAGATCCTGAAAAGTTGGATGTGATTTACTAAAAATAGATAACATAATTGTTTTGCAAAATTTTAGGTCAAAAACCCTAATTTAAGTGCTAGTATATCTAACTCTAACACTTTGTTCACTTATTGAACTCTTTGATAACTGTAGTGATTACTGAAGTAGAACTATATTATGTTATCTGACAGATAAGCCATGGTTTGTAAAAATAGTCAGGCTTTGTGACCCATTTCTTCTTGATCTCACCTTCAAAACTGGAAAACACCTCCTCCACTAGTGCTTTTCATCATTTTTGAGCTTAATACTTCACCCCCGAGGTGTTTGTACCCATAAAACTGATTCTATGTGTAAACATATCATTTTTCACCCTTTTGCGCTTTCAGTGGTTAAGGAAGCAGAATCTTGGGTTGTTAGATGCCGAAAGCTCTGCTTTCGGTGGCTAATGAACAACTGCTGCATTCGCCTAAGCCATCGAAAGCTCTATTTTCTGCAAAATTTTATTAGCCATTAAATCAACCTTTTACAGCTTTAACCTCTATCCTTCTGGTATTTCTTCAATTTGAATAGGGTTTGATAGAGTAGCAGCATCATGAGCTGCCTCAGGATTTTGAAAACTTGGTGTTGCCTCTTCTAGGGTTTCTAGTGCAAAGTGAGCTTGAGAGCTAGGGTTTGAGTTGGAATTCTTCATCTGCAACCTCAAAATTCTGATCATCCTGTAAATCCTGGTGTTGTCCTTCATAAACCTCAGATTCCTTTTTGCAGTAGGAAATACATACCTTTCATTTCTAGGAGGGAATTATTCAATTGAGTGTTTTTCTTGGTTAATACTGCATTAGTTATTTTTATCTCTCTTTCCAATACCTCTAGTTCATATACTTGCCTTAACAATTGGTTGAATCTTGGTGACCTAGGTTTTCTAGAGGAAGCCTCTTCCATTGGTTCACCCTGGTTTTCTCTTGGTGTGCGTGATGGAAACTCCTCAGGTTCTGTTGCAGCCTGCTTGGTTAGGTCAACTTCTTGCTCCCTTTCTTCTTCTGAATCTGAGTAAGGTAAGTTTAGTATATTTCCATTTTCTGCTAGGGCTTCCTCCTTTCCACTGAAGTCCATATTTCTTTTAGCTTGGTTGGTTTTAGAAGTTGGAAAAGGCTGATCCACTATCACTGGTGAGATATCCCTCCTCTTCCTCTTTCCACTCCTTGGGTGGTGTATTTCTTTGAAGGTGACTTTCCTTTGTCTTCTGGATGTAAGCCTGTTTCAAAATCATTCCAGAATACAAAATATGTCCATGCTATGTTTCTCCTTTGAATCACTTCTTGAACAATGAGTTGTATCAGGCCATGGTGAGATAAACTTCCTGCTATTTTAGTGGGGCCTTGACCTGATGGGCCATCTTGGTTAAGCTCTTGTGGAGGTAGAAAGGTAGCTTTAAAGGGCTTCTTCCTGTAAAATGATTCATTAATTTAAAGTGATATATCATCCCCCTATTATACCTTCCTTCACAGGTTATATAAACCAGGATTGCCTTCAATAATTGCTGCCACCTCTCCTCTAGCTAGGTGGATGGAATGCTTTTCTTCCATACTACATCTTTGCGTTCAGGTTTTAAGTATGACCTAAATTCCACGTTCTTAGTAATGGTGGTTTTGAACCATTTCTCCCCAGTTCTTGGGAGTTCTGCTACTTCTGCAATTAGGGTTTCATAAACTTGGAACTCTTCTTTTCCTATCAATGCCTTAAAGCAATCAAAAGAAAGAGTAAATGCTTCTGCAACTTGCTGGTGTGAACCCTAAATTTTCTCACAGAACCTATAATAGCCTGCATCTCTAAAGAACTAACAAACTTCTAGATGTGACTCAAGATATTTGATGTCACCTAGTTCCTGTCTGAGGGTGGGTCCTCCTCCTTTCTTCACCTTTGGGTTGTGCTTCTTAGTACTTGCAAAAATAAAAATTAGAATTATGTGAAAGAGATTAGCACGTTGGTTTCAGGGATGGCCTTGAGCAGTAAGGATGCATGTGGAGAAATGTGGAGTGTACTGAGGATATGGTCCCGATTTTGAAGGATTTAATCAGTCAATTGGTACTTGAGTACAATGATGGTAGAATCTGGTGATAACCACAATATAGTCAACTCAGTGATCATTTTTAATAGGAAACTGATGTTTCGTGGAGGTTCAATTACAGTCGTGGGACAGATGGAGGGTAGGTTTAGGGTTTTGTTCTCTATCAGTCAATTCGGTTCAATAACGACCCTTTATTTACCAACTAATTTTTTTTGCAGTCCCCTAGTCTTTTCAGTGCTTAAGTGCCAGATCATGACGTGCCTCATGCTAACAGCATTTGATTTTGATGGATAAGTTAACCGTTTTTCCTCTTTTGGCCTTTTCAATGGTTAAGAGAATATTGTGCCTAATTTGTAAGCTGTCGAAAGCTAAGATTTTCAGTGGCTAATGAACCATTTGCACGTTTGGCCAAGCCATCGAAAGCTTCCTTTCCAAAATTTATACAAAAACGTATTTAGTGAGCTTTCAGTGGTCTAATGTCTTCTTGGACCAATTGCTAAGCTGTCGAAACTTGAGATTTTTGGTGGCTAATGAACTGTTGGCAAGTTCACCTAAGCCACCAAAAGCCCCTTTTCCAAAAAAATTTACAAAAACTACGTCAACAGGTTTTCGGTGGTTAACGCAGTCCTGAGTCCAAATCGTTAGCTACCGAAAGCTGGGATTTTCGGTGGCTAATTAACTATTGAAAAGTTTTCCTAAGCCACTGAAAGCTAAACTTTCAAATTTTATTGAAAAGCAGAACACCAAGCATTCCAAATTTGTTAATCACCCAAAATTGTTTCATAATATACCCTGAAATCTTCACTACTTACGAAAAATAAATTGTCTAAGTTTGACCTATTGAAAATTAATTTATTTAGGAAATAACATCTGGCTCCTACTCGAGGATGGGAACCTTCTTGTGAGGTCCCAAGAACCCCATACCAAAAATGCCTTTCCTAAAAAAATAAGAATTAAACCTATCTTCTACTGTTCCATTGGGCATGGAGTTTATTTTTGTAAGCAAAAACAATCAACTAACTAATATTTTATAGTAACAGGGCCCTAAAGCCTCAGATGAAATAGAGTTTCAGAAATCACCCATTTAATGGGCCATCAAACACCTCCTCTCCTTCCATATTTTTCAATTTGAAGGTGTTGTTCTGCTGCACCTGAGATATCACAAAAGGGCCTATCCACAGAGAGTCAAAATGCCCATGCTTTCCCTTGTCTTGCCTGACAAAATCCCATTTGAGGACCCAATCTCCAACCTGAAATTTGTCCACCTTTTCCCTTTTGTCAAAAATAATCTTGATCTTCTGTTGATGAGCTTCTGACTTTTCCATCACCTGTTCCCTAACTTACTGCAACTCCACCAAATAAAGCATCCTCCTCACCATGTCATTTGGTTCATCCTGATTTTTTTTTTCAACTGGAAGAATCGGTTGAATGGGAAAAATGTCCTCAGTACCATAAACCAACTTGAAAGGAGAAGTCCCTATGGATATCTTGTCATTTAGTCTATTAACCCATAGAGCAAACTTTAGCTTAGAATCCCATCTTTTCTGATGATCCTAACTAGGATTTTATTGGATGACTCAGCAAGGCCATTACCTTGAGGGTAATAGAAAGTGGAATGCACCAACTGAATTCCCATTGACTCACACATGTTAACCAATGCACTGGATTTGAAGGCTGGCACATTATTAGTCACTAGCCTTACTGGGAAGCCAAACCTGATAAATATGTTCTCCTATAAAAACCTCATGATGACCTGGTGAGTGGAATTCCTTGTAGGGACTGCCTCTATCCACTTGGTGAAATAGTCTGTGGCTACTAGGATCCATTTGTGCTAAACACTGGATGAATGGTTAATTTCACCTATGAAATCAAGACCCCATTGCTGGAATCACCATTCACTACAATAGGTCTAAGGGGAAAGGATCTTAGCTGCTGCTTCCCTATGAATCTTTGGCACTTGTCATAGGCTCTCACAAAGGTACACACATCAGAGAAAAGAACAGGCCAATAGTACCCATCCCTCACAATCTTATGGGATGTGGTATTCCAGTAATGATAGCCTCCACATGTGCTTGAATGAAACTGACACATGACCTGAACTGACTCTTCTTTATCTAAGCATCTCAACAAAAAACTAGACAGATATTTACAATACAACAGTTTATCAATTACACAAAATTTAACAGACTTAAGCTTAAGAGCCTGTGCCTGATTTAGAGTAAGTCCAGGGGTAACTTATAAATTTTGTAGGAAATGAATAATACCTGAGTACCACTTACATGAAGAAAAATTCTCAACTACTTCTTGACTGTCATTCTGCTCCTGAACTACCTATGCTAATGCTTCTACTGCTATCTCTGTTTGCAGGTTAGTTGAAGGTATACAAATGAAATTCATTCCCAAAAGATCAAAATTTTCTTTAGACATGAGTTTAGCTAGACCTTGGCCTTTCACTATCTTGGTGGGATTTACTTCTATGTTAAACTCAATAAGCTTGGAAATACATTTAGCTCTCTTTCCATCAATGTCAGGCTGGGTCAATACATCCTTTACAGTAGCTAAAGGGACATAGGTAAGGACCTTTGCACGTAGAATGTAAATCCTAAAGGCTTTCAATGACTTGATGAGAGAATAATCCTACTTTTCAATAGGATCATACTTCAGTTCAACATCCCTCAATGTCTTGCTGAAAAATGGAATTGGGTGATCAATGAATTCATCATCTTTTTGTAACAGCATTGCTGCCACTGTGTCATAGGATGCAAAGGAGAAAATTTAGAAACCCTTGGTGTATTCTGGACTAATTAGAGTGGGGGCTTCCATGATAGCCTTCTTGATGTCTTCAAAAGAGATTCTTTCTTTCTCTGTCCATTTGATTTTAGCTTCCTTCCTCAACATAGAGGTTATGTGATTTACCAACTCAGAAAAGTTTGGGATAAACCTCCTGACAAAATTTATCTTACCCAGAAATGGCTGAATATCCCTCTTTGACATAGGTATGGATAAATTCTGGATTACTTCAACTCGAACAGGACCAATCTTCACACCTTCAGCTGAAACTATGTGACCTAGGCGTTTTCCCTCACTGAGTGCAAATTGAAACTTCTTTGGGTTCAGTGATATCCCAATTTTCTACATTTCAGAAACACCTTCCTCAAGTGCTGCAAATGTTCTTCATGGCTGTTGGAGTAACCAGTGAGGTCATCAAGGTATACGAGGACAAATTTTTCTTTCAATCTCACAAAAGCTATATCCACGGCTCTCTAAAAAGTGGCCCCAACATTCATCAGCCCAAATGGCATTTGGGAATAGATGAAGGTGCCCCATGGAGTGGTAAACATAGTTTTTTCTTGGTCATCAAGGTGCACAAAAACTTGGTTGTATCCAGAGAAACCATCCAGGAATGAAATGACACTAGCCCCTGAGACTCTTTGCAACATATGTTCCATTTTGGGTAGTGGATAGTTATATTTTTTGGAGCATTTGTTTAGGTTTCTGAAATCCACACATAACCTAATCTCCCCATTCTTCTTCCTTACCACCACTAAATTTGAAATCCATTTGGAATACCTAAGGGGAATTATGATTTTGGCTTTAAGGAGCTTTTGGATTTCTTTTTCAATCATAGGAAGTAGGAGAGGACTGATGGATTTGAGCTTTTGTTTGAAAGGGATGGTGTCCTTCTCCAGGGGAATCCTATGTTGGATGATATTGGTGTCATAGGTTTTTAGGTCACTGTATTCCTAGGAAAAGATATCAGCAAACTCTTTCATCAGACTACAAAATTTTGATCTCTGATCAACAGTCAACTCGGTGGATAGATTTATGGGTTTTAGATGACTTTGGATACCTATGTTTTGCTCTTGGACAGTAGGATCTTTCTCCTTTTTGGCAGGTTTAAAAGAGACATCATTATGATCAAATAGCTCTTCTAGGGGTACTAGACCCCGAGGTATAGAATTGCTAGGTAACTGAACAATGTTCTAATCACCTACTTTATCTTTTAACTTGAGCATCTAGGATTCTTCCATATTTAGGTCTTGTTGATAAATATGCATATCAGAGAATTCATCTACTACCTGGAGGTATTTACTAAGCTCATCATCATTCTCAAAAACCTTCCAAAATTTTACATTATCAGGTAGGGATGGCCTGTACTTGACTTGGATATCATAGCTCAGCTTAGGAGGTAAAGGGGGAACAAACATACTTGCAGAGATAGCAAGGGAATCACCCAAATGATTCATAGCCCTGGGTATATATGAGAGTTCAAAAAACATGAAGGAGTCCCCGCGTTTCCATACCTAATTTCTATATGCCTTCAATCTGACATTCTTTGCTTGAAAAGTATTGTTTTCCTGCTGTATGATGAGATTTGCATCTCCAAATATCTTTATGCACATGATTCCCATTTCTTCAGTAGCCTTCACTCCTAGTAGCAATGCCTCATATTCTGCTATGTTGTTAGTAGTCTTGAAATCCAACTTATAATACAAATGTATAGTCTCCTTTGAAGGAGAAATCATTCCTGCACCTGCTGAGAAAAAATAATGGTAAGGTTTTGTAATGCTGAGGCCAACTCATCCATCATGGGTTTTGGAATTAGGTTATGGGAAGCTCATGAGTCCAGCAAACAGTTGTGGAGGATTTTATCATGGATGTTTAGAGATATGTATAAAGGTGGGCAAGACTCATCCAGCTCTTCAATCATAGGGCCTAGGATTACTGTGTGCTTATCATCTTGCAAGTTCACAAAGTCAGCATCTAGGGGAGTCCTTGGCTGAAGATATTTTAGTATGGATGCCTTGAAGGCCTCATTCTTCATCAGTTCTATCAAGGTAAAATGGATTTTTAACTTTTGAATTTTTGACTCAATATTGAAAGCATAGAACAATTTTTCAGAAGTTCTTACCTCTTATGTTGGAGCTTTGATCTGAATAGAATCAGGGGATGATGGCTGTAGTGGAATTTGCTGGTGTTTTGGATTAACAATCATCTTCTTTGCAGGATCAACAATATTCCTAGCCTGACGAGCACGCTACTTTGTAGGGGCAGGAGTCTTCTTCATAGGAGCAACAATTCTAGATCTCAAATTATAACCTTCTTGATCATCTTCCTGATACAGAGATTCTTCTAGGATCTGTTCATTCATGAGGGTTCCTCATAGTCTACTTGTGTCAGGAAGGAGAAATCTGCTTCATCCTCAATACAGTTGATATTGTCTTCTGCCTCTCCTTATTCTTGAGTGAAATCTGGTTCTTCTTCTAGCACAACATTCTAAAAAGGAGCTCTGATTCTTTGATCCTCAGCTTGATTCCTATCCGTTTGAAGGATCAGAGCTACTTGATTGTTTCTTCTGTAAGGGAAAAAATTAGGGTTTCTGTTAGAAAAATCATTTGGCCCTTTACCCCTCATAGGTATTTTCCCTCAGTCTTTTAGTCTAGACATTTCAACTGTTAGACTATCCAACATTTTAGCCATTTTATCCATCTTGTTCTCTGATGAAGAATCCCCTATAGGATCCGAGGGTTGCTTCTTCTTGTCAATTTTTCCTTTAACCTTCTGAGATGCAACGATATTAGATTCAAATTCAAGGGCAACATCTTGCATTAGTGACAAAGAAGATGATCTTATTTCTCCTAGAAGAAGACATAATTATGAATCAAAGGCATTGGCATATGTGATTTTGGCTGAAGTGTGAGTTGGTTTGATTTCAGCAGGGATCTTGCTGAACATCTTATTAAAACTTTTGGTGAATTTAGAAATAGACAAACCATTCTCTCTCTTCAGCTTTCTAAACTCAGTGATATAGTAAAGGTGGTCTCTTCTCTCTCCCCAATGCTTAAAAAATATGTCATCTAGGGCTTCAATTCCTGCTATTGAGACAACAGGAAACTCTTTGAACCATTTGCTAGCCTGACCATCTAGACTTTGTTGGAGACATTTACCCACCATGCGTACTTAATTTGGCCAATTTGGCCTTGTTAAACCACTATCCTAAGTTTTATTGACTTAATTGACATTAGAGGAGAACTGTATGACATCAGCATGAGCACACCCACACCTACCTTCAGTCAAGGAGGCCAACTGAGCCTTCTCCTTCATTTGGGGAGGCCAATTGGAGCACTCTAGGAGTGATCTGAGTGTCATAAATGCACCTAATTGATAACTAATGGTTACAATCAGTTAAGTGGTGAAGGTGCCTCCATTCATTATTTAATTATTTTTAATGATTATTTATGAACTGGAGCTAACACAGGCACCTACAACCACTTCTGATGACCAGTTGACTTCAATTAACCTCATCGGGGTTCATTGGAGTTATTGATGCACTACCAATTGTTGGTTGGCATGCAGTGACATGTGTCTGAGCTACTTTCAGTTAGAATCAGTCATTCATTGCACTCTGACTTTGGTTAGGACTCAGTTGAGTCAATCGGCACTTGATCAGTTGGTTAATTAGTGTGTTTACTATGGCTTACAGTCAGTTAAGCTACACCCATTCATTCAATTCAAATGACCTCCTTGGGAATTTGAATTGTCTTGGCATTCATGCACCTTGCATGATCATTGTATTGTATTACTCATTCTTTATTGATTATACAGAGCTGCTACTCCTATTGTAGCACCATTATGCCATTTTCATTCTTAATTGTCTGAAATATCTTATGAGACCGTGTTTTAGTCCCTAGATTACTGTGACAGATTAATATGGTATCAGAGCTCACGGTGGGACGAAACTCAGAACTCTCAAAAACAAGTTTTTTGACAGATCTTGCATGAAAAATTGAGCAAAATCTCAAAACTCTAGCATTGCACCAAAAGCCAAGGCTTACCACTTAATACCCCAAGTAAAGGAATTGTTGATCAAGATTTCTTGATCAACTATGGTGGGTGTGATGAAATCCTAAAACTTGTAGGCTTTCCGACCTTATGATGTCCCTTTCGTTGTGATTTGTAGGTTTCAACGGGTGAAAAGAATTCGCTCTAGCTGTTTTAGATGGCTTCTTCCGTAGAACTCTTGACTCCGTTCAATTTCCATTCATGGAAAGGAGACATGGAGATCTAGCTACATGTCAGAGGACTCTATAGGGACACTATGGACACTAAAGAAGAGCCTACCTCTATGATAGACAAAGCTAGATTATTGAATAAGAAAGATGAAGCATTCATATTCTTGTGCCTCTCTGTTTCCTGGGATCTTCTTTTCCATCTCTTGGGATTGAAGACTCCAAAGGAAATTTGGGACAAATTGGAAACCCTGTATGGAAAGCAGGATTATTTGAGAGTATAACAGTGTGAAAACAAGTTGATGTCTCTCTAGCCTTCCAATTTCGAGACCTTAAATGATTTTTTCACAAAGTTCAAGCACATTGTCTTACTATTGAATCAATGTAGGGTGGAGAAGGAGGATTATCAGCTCATCCTTGCCATACTCTCCAAACTTGGAGCTGATTATTCGGTGTTTGTCTCTACATTCCATGTGGGGAAGCTCACAACCCCTGGATGGAAGATTCCTTCACTCAATGCCGTCATTGAGTCCCTAACAAGTGAACATGATAAGCTTGTCCAGATGGGATCATCATATCCTCTCATGATCAAGCCCTCCATGTCTCAGGGCCCAAATATATGAAGGGTAAAGGAAAGCAGCAAAAGAACCCAAAAACCAAATTCGAAGCTCCTAAGCCTAAAGTTGAAAACCAGCAGCATGAAGAGCCTTCTGGCTCGAAGAAGAACAAAGGAAAAGGGCATCATGGAAAGGAAAAAGTCAAGTGTTCATATTACGGGAAGGGCTTCCACCCTGAACATGCCTACATGAAAAAGAAACTTGATGGAGCTACTTCTCTTCTTTAGAAAAATCACATCAATCTTCTAGAAATATTTCGGAGGAGAGATCAGCAAGATCGAGAACCACAACATGAAAGAGGTCATGCCCTCATGGAAAGCACTTCGAAGTCCAAAGCACTCTTGATAGATTATGGAGCTTTGAACTACATGATGGATGAAAGAGACTCCTTTTCATATTTGGAGACTGGCAAATTCATTCCCATCTACATGGGAGATGACTCCACAATCATATCCGAAGGACAAGGTACTATAGATCTTGAGCATGGTTATTTTTCCAATGTTCTGTATGTACCATCTCTTGCATCAAACCTCCTAAGTGTTTATCAAATGACACCTATGCGAGTTCCCAATAAAGTATCCTTTAGACCGGATGATGTAGAGATCACATAAATTGCATCCAAAAAACTTGTAGCAAAAGGCCTTGCAAACCATCATGCAAAATCCTACGAGTTCTCCCATTTTGTGGTGGATGCAAAGCCCACCGCATTGCTGACTCATGGAAATGAAGTTAGTAGATTGTGGCATTAGAGGTTCGTCCATATAAACTTCAAATAATTGAAGCAATTACAGAATAATTCTATGGTTGAATGCCTCCCTGTCATTAAAGCTACCACTAGAATTTGCAAGGGATGTGTTGTTGGAAAGCACCCTGAGCATAAGTCCGATCAGGGGAAGGCAAGCTGAGCATCATGCATCTTGGGACTGATACATTCTGATATTAGAGGTCCCATCCATATCACATCCATGAATGGATCAAGGTATGTTCTAACTTTCATTGATGACTTTTCCAGATACACATGGGTCTTTTTTATCAAAAAGAAGTCAGAAGTCCTGGAAAAATTCACTGAATTGAAGGCCTTGATTGAGAATGCATCTGGCCAAAAGATCAATATATTGAGATCTGATAATGGTAGGTATTATGTCAGTAATGAGTTACTTCATATATGTTCCCAAATTGGTATTTATATCCAGGATTCAGTCCCATACACTCCCCAACAGAACGGTGTAGCGGAGAGGAAGAATCGGTCTCTCAAGGAGATGACCACCTATATGTTGGAATCAAAGAAGTTGGCTGCAAATTTGTGGGCTGAAGCCATGCATGCTACAGCATATATTCATAACATATTTCCACACTCATACATGAAATGGAAGACCCCTTTCGAATCATACTTCGAACACAAGCCAGATGTGTCGAATCTGCGGGTGTTTGGGTCCACTGCATGGGCCTGAATTCCACTTGATAAAAGGAGGGATTTGAAACCGAAAAGAATAGAATGTCTATTTATTTGGTATAATGATGAATCAAAAGGTTTCAAGATACTATATATCAAAACAAAACATATCATCATTGAAAGGAGTTTCAAGTTCGATGAGCCTCTTTAGGAGGTAGAACTAGTGAAGGAGAAAACTGCTGAATTTCCTTCCTATTCTACTGAATACTTGGATGATGTAATTGGGGGTGATGAAACTAATTTGGATCCTATGGTTTCTGATATTACTGTACAACAAACATCATATTATGAATCAAAAACTGAACTACAAAATCATCTCCCAACTTGGGCCTGACAGACACTCTCCTCCACAAGAGATAACATTGGAAATCCGGATGATCCAAGGAGAACCCGGTCTGATTTCCAAAGAGAAGGTATTGTGCTCTCTTGTCCTGATTATTTTATGTCTAAATATTTTTATTTGATGATAATTTAAGACCCTAAGTCTTACTACCATGCTTGGAAGGATCTGAGATGGCAAGTTGCCATGGATGAAGAGATGAATTCTCTTCAGAAAAACACCACTTGGGAGCTAGTTTCTCTTCCTCCGGGGAGGAAATTGGTTCAATGCAAGTGGGTGTTTTGGAATAAGGTTTATGATGATAGAATAATCTGAAAATATAAGGTGTCTGGTAGAAAAAAATTTCTCCCAGGTCCAAGGTGTGGACTACCATGAGACTTTTTCACCGGTTGCAAAAATGGACTCCATCCGCCTAGTTTTGGGAATTTTTGCATCTAAGCACTAGGAAGTGCATCATATAGATGTTAAATATGCCTTTCTACATGAAGATCTTCATGAGGAGGTATACATGAATCATCCTGAGGGCTGCATTTCTGATCCATCTTTGGTTTTCAAGCTAAAGAAGTCACTATACGGGTTAAAACAGGCCCCAAGAGAGTGGCATTCCAAGATGGATGCCTTCCTTCTCTCACAAAACTTCCAAAGGTGTAAAATAGATCCAAATGTGTATATACAGTAGTATGATGGTAATTTTATTATTATTATTTTATATATTGATGACTTACTTATTATAGGTGGCACAATTACTTCTATTTCAGCCATCAAAACTGCTCTCCACAATGCATATGAAATGAGCAATTTGGGGGTCTTGAAACAATTTATGGGGCTCGAAATTGAGCAAAATTTTGATGCGATAATGGTAACTTAGTCAAAATACATATAAGACCTATTATTCAAGTTTAACATGGCTGAATTTAAGGCTGATCCATTCCCTTTTCTTTCAGGGATCAACCTTGAAGAAGGAAAAAGCACACCTCCCATGGACTGCACTATTTATCGACAGTTGATAGGTAGCGTTCTCTACTTGACTCATTCTCAGCCTGATATATGCTATGCCATGAATGATGTGTCATAATACATGTATTAGCCTCATGATATTCATTGGAATGCAGCCAAGAGGATCCTCCAATATATTCAGGGAACCGGGACCTACGGCATTCACTATGCTACAGACTCCGAGCTAGAGCTGGTTGGTTACACAGATTCCGATTGGGTGGGTGATTCTATTGATAGAAAGTATAATTTTGGATATTTATTCATGTTTGGTGGTGGCCCCATTTTCTAGTATAGCAAAAAGCAGGCTGCCATAGCATTGTCTTCAGTAGAGGCCGAGTACCGAGGAGCGGTGAATGCTTGCATCCAAGGTGTTTGGTTGCAAGGAATTCTTTCAGAGTTTGATCTTGGTAGTAATTTTTCCACTGTTCTCTTTTGTGAGAATCAAAGTGCTATTAATATATCCACAGATCTAGTTACCAGGCAGGGGACCAAGCATGTAGAGATACACATGCACTAATCAGGGAATCAGTGCATGACAGGACCATCATTCTGCAATACTGTCTTACTGATGAGCAGATTGCAAACACATTCACCAAGAGATTTTTAGAAAGGAATTTCACTTACCTCCATTCACTGTTGGGGGTGAGTTCATCATGGTGATCAGACTACCTTCAGTGTTCAGCTTGAGGGGGGGGGTTTTCCCACTAGGTTTTCCCTCTTTTCCTCACTTAGATTTATTTTTGAGCATTGTTTGAGTTACATTATTGTACAAGGTGACGTATGTTACGGAGAGAAATTCCTATGGATTGGGGTACCACAAGAGATAGCTTGACTCCAGAAATCAATCCTTTCCAATATGCAATAGAAAGTAAATGTCTAACACTAAAGGATCAGACCTTGTACCTTATTCCAGATGGTTGAAGTAGATCCCCGTTGAGCTTTCTAACTTCAGCTTGGATTGATAGATTACTTCCTCAACAACAAGTAAACAATACAAGAATTCTATATATCATGGTGTTAGACCTATTCTAGCATATATAATCAAGAATATATAAGCATTTGACATAATCCCATGGATAAAATATTCATTCAAACACACATTATTGGACAGGAAAGGATATTTCTATTAATATAAATAAGAGATTACAAGATACAACCTCTGACAGCACGTCTACGAACCAAAGAAACTTAATCCCCCACTTGGGCCTCCACCACCTCAATCCTCCATCTCTCGATAGCAAGCTCACAAGCAAAAGGCAAGCTTGGGAAGAACACACTAGTGCTCCAAGGGACAAAGGGATGCAGACTCAAGCATAAGTTCTGACAACAATGGACTATAGTTTCTTTTCTCTCAATTCTCTCATATGCCTTCAATGTACCATAGAGTTCCTTATATAGATTTTCAAGGGGGTAATGAAAGGTCGAATCCGAGTGATCTCAAGGCATAGGGAAGGCCAGGAGTCAAGTGAGTTGGATCCATGTCAAGAAAAACTCCAAAAGGATTTGGATTTTGTACACATCCCGATGTACGCGGTTTTAGTGGTCAAACCTGCGTATATACGTGCTTATAGGTTTAAAAGTCGCGTGTATCATTTTTCACATGTTTTTAGGGATGGTCAAGGAAACATCAAAGGACAAAAAATGGTCCATGGGGTCTAAGGAGTCTGCAGCTGGACAGGGAAAGGGCATACAAAGTGTGATTCACCTGGAGTGGTAAAATCAGCTATAACAGATGCCCCCTAATGTGTGAGGTCAGAGGGGTCGTACGATGGCCGAAATACATTATAAGTCCATCCCAGAAGTGGAGTGATGAAGTATCCCAAATGGAAGACCAGCCATCCAATCAGCATAGTACAATAATACAACTCTGCATATAACTGCAAATACATATAGCAGTCCTGGATACATAAGAGTACAATGGCCATGAATAGGCATGATACAAGATATCACATAAGTGGTCATTGCCACGTACAATATACATAGATCAAAATCTCCATGATGAAGATATACAAAGGACCATGATCTCCATAATGGCTGAAGATATATAACAGATCAAGATCTCCATAATGGCTGGAAATGTCTGACATATACTGGAATCAAGTCATGAGAGCTGAAATCTCATGAACACTGGCATGAATAAGGAGGTAGCATATAAGAGATGCCACCAATCTAGAAGGTCTTCTACATAAACCGCTACAAGTACATGTCCTACTATGCAAATAGAGGTGTCAAGGTCGAACATAGTAGTCCATCGTCTGATTACCGGTCATTAATGTATACCGTTAACAGACGCAAGATCACCCACCAATAATGAAAATGGGAATCAAGGTACTAGAGTGCAAACTAACAAGTGTGAATAAATGTGTTGAGGTCGAGCACTTGAGAGGATCCATCAATCAGGGGACATTGATGTATTCCCAAAGACTGTCGATGGCGAGAGAACCTGCCACTGATGACTGCAAGTCTCAAGGTACTCAAAATGACTCTAGATTCCAATCCCAAAATAAATGATCTGAAGTCAATGGGATGAAATCCGCTGGAAGGAGGGCATTACGGCATCCCCCATCATCCAACACGAGGTACTCAGCAAAGCTGTATAATGTGGAAGTACTCGATCATAAGGTGCACTAACCAGTAACAGTACTGGGAATGGCTGACATGCAAAGTCAAGATAACTGAGGAATGGCCGACTCAGGCTTCAACTTCCTTCGAACAAGAGCATAACGGAATATGGTGACTGAATGAAGTCAGCATAGACTCGATATACAAATTGGGACATCTCTATGACACAAGAGGCATCGACAGAGTCTCCATAGGGACTGGAAGCTTAACTAGTTGGTGGAGATAAACTCAGATAAACAAGTACAGCTCCTAAATTCAAAATATAACCCAACCAATGGATGTGATATATAGTGCTATGTTCGAAGGCGACATGACTCGACAGCTGCCACAAATAACATCTTTCCTTGTCCAGCTTTTTGGTTTTTTGATTTTTTTGTACTTTTTCAGTCATTTAAAAGCTTGAAAAAGAATAAAATGGCTTTATAGTTACAGACTAGGAGGAGACGAGTGTCATAAGGGAAAACAAACTAGTTCCAAGTAGTGGAACATACCTATGCTCAATGCAAGGATACATGTGTAGGATATCAACACTTGGGGGAAAATCCCCTCCTGGTAAAAAGGGAAACAAGTTGCGAAGGATATAAAAAATGGATATGCATGGCTAGACATGAGACAAGCTCGGGATATATGGCTGAATACGCAATGTCAGGGGAGCTGGCTCAAAGCTCAATAAAGCAGGAAAATCTCATGATAATGCATTCACAACTTGACATGAGGCAGGCCTGAGGGAAATAGGCCAGCAAAAGATCAAGAGGAGTATGAGGCTCTTGTGAACTGTTATGGTGCTACTATACAATGCACTCCCACACCCTAAAGGAGAAAACTTAGCATGGGCACCAAATGCAAATAAGGCACTAACTAGGGTACCCATGTAAGGTGAAGCTCTGCCACTCATATCATGCCACTTCTAAAGCAACAAGAAGGTTCCGTGACATAATAGAGTGGGTTCGCACCTAAAGTCATGATGAGATGGTCATAAGGTTATGAAAAATGCAAACGGTGATGAAACCTAACCTATATGCCAGTTTATACATGATACCTAAGATCAGCATGAATGGGTCAATCCAACGGCTGAAACGACACTGAAAAAGGTCCTCTACATCATGAATTATGTAAAAAACGGTCCAAAATGGTTAGAAAATGTTGAAACTATAGGAAAGGGGGTAAAATTTTCAAATATTTGAAAATTTTCTATAAATAGTAAACAATTGAAAATATTATAAAACATTTGAAACTTTTACCCATTTGAGCTCAGATTTTCAACAGCGAATTCCAGGAGATCCAGCCGACGGAATCCACTACCGTTTCTTCCAGGTATTTACCCATGCTCTTCTCTTTCATTTTGATGCAATTTTTATGAAATTCCATGGTCAATTAAGCTTTCTAGGATAAACTAAAATGGGCACTATGGCCCACACAGAAATCGAGGGTTTTTCTATGTATAGGGCTGGATATACGCGGAAAATGCCCCCAAACCCGCGTACATATGCGGCTGTTTTGAAAACAGTCGCGTATGGGGCCGTGCATAAGGTTTTTTCAATAATATAATGGGAAAATTTGCAATTTCTTGTGCAGGATGGTCCTGGAGTGAAGAGAGCATGAACATGGTGAGGTAGAGGAATCAGTAAGGGCCGATCTAATGGCTCAACAAGCTCTACGTGCATGCGGACTCTACAAGTTTTGGTGTCTTGGTGGTTTGAGGGCCAAACCAAGACTATTACAGATGTTGGTGGATTACTGGGATCCAGACTCGGAGTCCTTCTAGATAGATGAGATTTCCCTCACTATAGAGGTGGAGGACATATACTTCATTACAGGGCTTTCTAGATGAGGGGAAGTAGTGAACCTTCTTTCTCGTGGTGGGCCAAGAGGGGGCCTCACTGTCGACGAGTACATTATGGTGTACTGCTATCCAGACATAGAGAAGGTGGGGAGTTAGGTCCCTACCAATGCTATACAGGTGATGGGCCTAAAGGCCATACTATTGACACTGGGCAAGATAGCAGGCTTGGCATCACTCCACCAAGCCTCACGGCCTCTGATGTTATACATAGTGGAGTGCATGAGATCCATGATTTACGACTGGAGCACTACACTACTGAGCAACATGTAACATCAGCTCAGTGAGTGTAAGGCAGGTAGAGTGCAGAACTTCAGGTTCAACAGTATTTTGAGCATGTTTTTCTTCGAGCGAGTTCCAGGATTGATCCCCAGAGTGGACGTTCCTCTTCACGGGGTTCAAGATCCAGCCCAACAGCATTGGGTAGATGCTATGCGCAGACTAGGGGGTGGTAGGGTGGCTAACCCATATCCAACTGACTTCTTTCCATGGTGGCGATGACAGATAGTTGCCATTGATGACTACCCCTATGCAGGGATATATTTTTGGGGGGACCCGGACATGCCGCTACCACTAGGATCAACATATGGCGATATAGGTAATGAATCTAGACCCTCTCTTTTTTTTAAATTTTTTGAGTTATTTAATTTTTTTGTGTTTTCTTGATTATATGGAATCAAAAAGACATATTTTTGTGTGACAATACATAGTGACATCTACCATTTATGTGCAGATGTAGGACCACGGTGGCTAGAAGGCTTCCCACGTCATACACAGAGGGGAAGAGGAGATGATATCATGGGTGTGGATGCAGAGCGAATGCTCCAGAGTATTCATACCAATTTTGTGAGACTGACACAGAGGGTTCCCATGGCACAAGTCGAGGACTTTCCTGAGGCTATGCAGTGGCAGGTGGTGGTTGTACCACACGCATGGGTGTGATTATTTCGATGGATAGCTAGAGCCGTAGTGACCTTCCATGATCACAACTCTCCTCGTCCTCCACAGGATTAGACACCTGGGAGTGTATACATTTTGCACTACTGTGTATTATATGTTGGTGGCTCGAGAGCCCCAATTTTGTATCATGACACTATGTATTATCACATTTTGGTTTTTATATATAAAATTTTTATGGTGATTGGTTTATTTATTTACAAGTGTAAAAATTGTGTTTGTGATTAATTTACTGTGAATGAAACAAATGCCAATCTAACACGTAGTTATCATATGAGTCAGCAACTTGATTATTATTTCTTGGAATATGTATCTATGTTATATTGTCAAATTGCCGTTCTAACAATCTCACACATCAGAATCTTCTCAATAACATCGGATCTCTAACATGATACAAACCATTAAGCTGTGACACTACTAAATCTGAATCAAGACATACCTTAAGAGAGAGAACACCATGTGAAATGGCATCCTGTAGAAGCTCAATAACGACACTATATTCAACAATATTGTTGGAAGATGGCCGTAGACATATGCCTCCTGACGACAGTACCTGACCCATAGGAGTATAAATCACCCAAGCAACAGAGGATGAGTGTTGAGTGTGATGGCTCGCACCATCCACGAATCCTATGTAGGTGGAAGATTCCATTGACATCTGCCAAAAGAAACGAAAACTAATCACAAACCCGATCACGATAAGAAAAATACCTAACTATGCAAAATTGTATAATAATATACAATAAGCAGCTTTATCTAAAGATCATGCATAGTATTTCTCGAGATAGAGCCCATTTCTAGGCTTCTCCAAGGTCGTTCCTTCGTAATCCACTAACTCATACGCACCCTTCTCTAACACATGCTTGAGCATGTAAGGACCCTGCCACATAGGATTAAATTTTCCTACCCCCAAGGGTTCTTTCGATTGATCCCACAAAAGGACCAAGTCTCCTTCACTAAACCTCCTTGGATGGTAAGACTTATTGTACTAGACCTTTACATGATGTTTATTGACTTCTAGAGCCACCAAGGCATCTCAACGCTACTCATCAAGTTGCTCAAGGTGAACCAAACGCTCCTCCAATGGTGAAGTGTCTAGTAAGAGTTCTACAGCTAGCTTCAAAGAAGGAATCTCGCATTCAACCGACAACATCGACTCCATCCCCTATACAAGTTGATATGGAGAAAAACCAGTGGCAGTATTAACAGTGGTTCGATATGCCCACAAAGCAAGATATAACATGATGTGCCAATTATTCTTGCTTTGTGTAATGGTTCATTGGAGAATGGATTTGAGTGATTTATTCACTGCCTCTACCTGTCCATTTGCTTGAGGGTAGTAAGAAGAGGAATGCTCTTGCTTATACCCTAACTTTGATGCTAACTCTTCCATCATACAGTTCTGAAAGTGTGAGCCATGGTCAGTGACAAGCTCTTTCAGAATCCCAAACCGAGTAATAATTTGGTTGAATATGAAGTGAGTGGATGTCTTATTGTTGGATTTTACTGTAGGCATAGCCTCAGTCCATTTCATGAAGTAATCAACAGCCACTATATTATGATGGTGCCTCCCAGCTGAAACTGGGTTGCAATCCATAAAATCGAGCCCCCACTTAGTGAAGGGACTAGCGTTGATAATGGGATGTAACGGGGCAGGTTTTGAGCACATATTATGTGCAAACACCTAGCAAGGGTGGCACCTCTTGACCGTATCAACACAATACTTAAATATCGATGGTAAGAAATAACCCACTCTTAAAATCTTTTGAGTTGTAGAAAGCCCAGATAAATGACCACCACACGCCCCTCCGTGGAAATCATTCAGCACAACCTCGGCCTCTTCATGAGTTAAACAATGTCATAAAATGGAATCTACCCCATGGG
Source organism: Pseudotsuga menziesii (assembly GCA_001517045.1). NCBI lineage: Eukaryota > Viridiplantae > Streptophyta > Pinopsida > Pinales > Pinaceae > Pseudotsuga > Pseudotsuga menziesii. The sequence continues at coordinate 400,393 of LPNX010543553.1, read as the reverse complement.
GGTACAAAGTGTTATCCACTATGAGGTAGTTCTTAGAGACGTGACGTAATCGTCATCATTCCTCTCACGAGAGGTGGGTAGGAGTCTTCAATGTTTGTAAATATATTATGATATCCCCATACCATGGGTCTAAAGTTGAGATTAAGAAGATGTGTTCGTCGACAAACGTATCTTCACAAACCAACTCCTCGGCCTCACTCGGGAAATCTGATATAAGCTTTGCAAAAATTAAAGACTTCTTTGATTTTGGCGAAACAAACTTGAGATTGAATTCTTGCAGAATGACAATCCATTTATTATATTTTCCCCCAATCATCCTTTGGGTGAGGACGAATTGAAACGGATTGACATGGGCTATAACAAAGGTCTGATGAAGGAGAATATAATGTCTCAACCGCTGAACTGCATGTATAGTAGCTAAAGCAAGCTTCTCGATACGAGAATAACGAATCTCTGCATCAATAAGGTTCTGGCTCAAATAATATATGACATGCTCTTGGAGCTCCTCATCCTCTTGAACCAAAACCATACCAATCGTCTCTAATGACGCAGCCACATATAATAGAAAATCATAGCTATAGTCTGGGGGACTAATCACCGGGGCTGATGCTAGGGTTCGCTTGAGTGCATTGAAGGACTCCTGGGCTCACTCATCCTAATAAAAGGGGGTGTCCTTCTTTAAGAGACGACTGAAGCCTCTAGTCAAATTGGCAAAGTTGACAACAAATCTTTGTAAGAAGTTTGCCATGCCTTGCAAACACTAAATATGACAAATATTCTTCGGGGGAGAAAACTGAAGTATTGCCTCAACCTTCAAAGGGTCGACTCTTATACCCTCTTTAGAAACGATGAATACTAACAAACGACCTGAATTCACACAAAATATGCACTTATGAGGATTTAATCTAACTGAATAGTGCCGGCATCTTTCGAATACCAACCTCAAGTGATAGGGATGACGCATTCTCATACGACAATGAGCAGCAAGGTCATCCAAAAATAATTCAAAAATTGACTTGAGATCGTGGAAGATCAAGGTCATTACCCGCTGAAACATAGCTCCGGTGTTTTTAAGGCCGAAAGGCATTTTCCGATATGCAAACGTTCCCCAAGGAAAAATAAATGCAGTCTTATGTTGGTCCTCAGGTTTAATCTGTATCTGATTATATCCGAAAAATCTGTCCATGAAGGAAAAAACCTCGCTACCCGCACACTCATCCAAAATCTGATCAATAAATGGTGTGGGGAAATTGTCCTTAGGACAGGCACGATTCAAATCGTGGAAATCAGTACATATGCGGATCTCTCCCTGCTTCTTATCCACCGAAATGGGGTTTGAAACCCACTCCATCAAGGGAATGGGATAGATGAAACCAACTTTCAACAACTTCTCTATCTCTGCCTTAATCGTGGGTGCTTTGCTCGGATTCACTGCACGCAACCGTTGTCGAACAGGGTTAGCATTGGGGTAAGTCTTAATCTTGTGCTCGACAATACGAGGGTCAATACCTTGCATCTCATCGTAATACCAAGCAAAAATATCACGGAATTCCTTAAATATCTCGGTGTATTCTAGAATCTCAGCATAGGAACATTCCGCCCCAATATAGACATTCTCTATCGTGCCAGGATTGCGAGAGATGTTGATAGGAATCGTTGAAGATATGTTCACCGTGTTTCCATCAGCCATCGGACTAGGAGAGTTTAATGGAACCATAGGAATACCAACTCTTTGACTAAGAACCACCCTAAAATCCTCATGCTGCAAGCGGTCAAGCTCGGGAAGAAAGTACGATCTATGATGGAGTTCCTCCCATGGTGGCTCAACTCCCTACATAGCCTCAATAATCGCTTCATTTGAAGGGAAAACTGTAACAAGGAAGTCGTGCGCATGAGAATACTGTACTGCCCATGCTAGTAGCACATAAGGGTCCTCCTCTTTCATCCGAAAAGAGGAAGGACTAGGCTCTGCAACACACTCGAGATTAGCTTTATAAGCTATCATAGTTACAGGCAATGGCATGTCCGTAACGATGGGCTCACTTGAAGTACTTGGTGTAGGAAGAATCCAAGGATATTCCATATGACTCATGTGAAAAGACACTGATCTCGTAGATGTTGAAGCCTCATTGGAACTATATCCTATCATAAGGATCGATGCAGGACAACTAAAGCTTCCCATGAGGGATGGATACATGCCTACACCCACACTCCCAGTTTCCGGATGAGAGTGTTCAACGATCGGGATCAAAGCTCCCGAAGATGTCGTAATAGATGGATTCTTGAATGTCGTTTGATCAATCGTTACGATATTCCCATTATGTGGAAAGCATACAATGTGAAACAGGGAAGAAGCAACGTCTTGCATATTGTACATCCAGTTCCTACCCAGCAAGAGATTGTAGTCAAGGGGCACATCAACCACCTCGACCTCTATCGCAACGGTCTTCCCTCCCAAACGGACTTTAAGGGAAGGAAGGATTTTGTGGGGCCTAAAAGATCTTGCATCGAACGCAGTTAACATGGTCACTGATTTAGATAGCGTAGGGGAGCCCAGACCCTTCCAACAAGATAAAGATATCACAGAAGTAGTAGTGCCTTCGTCAATCGCAGTGCACTTGACGATCATATTAAGACATTCTACGTGAATCAAAAGAGACACATAGTAAGGCAAGTGAGGCTGAAGTCCTGCGGTTTCAAATTTGATCACAGAGGAAGAATCATCATCATTCACACCAAGGGCAGAAAGCAACCCCTTCCTTTGTGAAGGACAACTCTGAAGCACTTCCAATGAAGACATCGCATAAGGAGTGTGGCCCAAATCCTCGACAACTGACTAGTTCTGGGCGGCACGGGCATTTGGATTATGCCCCAAACACTTAAGGACTCCCTTAGGAATGTGAGGTGCAGCTTCAGGTTTATCCATAGGTTTCTCAATATGCAAAAGCGGACCCTGGTGGATCAGGCTCTTTGCCTCGGCTGGGTTGTGACGAACCATAATCTTTCGCATGGGTCACAACTTTCGCAGCACGTACCATGTTAATACAACCAGGACCATTACCCTCTAATAGATCTTGATCACCACCAGACTGGTCATGGGACCTCAAGTTCATATTTTGATTGTGCGGTAAAGGGTTAGTTAGCACAGCTGGGCCCTGTGCCAAGAATCTCTAGGCTTCCTATATACGAGGGCACAAGTAAGTGAGGTGATCGTCCTTACATAAATTGCAAGGGAACTTAACCTTACATTTAGTTTTCTTGTCCCTCCTAGAATTCTGGTTGTTCTTGTCATTACTATTAGCATTCTCATTCTTATTCCCACCCTTACGATTATTTTTACCCTTTTTTCTATTCCGTCCGGGCTACTGGTTACCCTTCTGGTCCGACGATTGCACTGAACGTACACTCGCTGTTTGGGTGGGTTGAGAAGAAGCCATAGCTTGTCCCAAATCAGATTGGTTGATTGACGATTGACTAACTTGTTTTGCAACTGAATTCGTAGGTTTCGCACTTGCACAACCCACAATGCCATCGGCATGTGGTCCAGGTTTGACTTTGGGGTCGAAATTGGAACGTGGAGTGTTTGGAATAATCTCATATAACAAACTGAAATGAGCATAGATCAAGTCTAGTTATTGAGCCCTAAAAATCATTTGTTCCTCATTCTGCACTCCGGATGTAGAAACATCCTTTGCTATATATGGCAATAACGACTTAAGGAACCACTCGAGGAGGAACTCCGGTAGTATAAAGGCTTTAATTAACCTCTTCCGTCTACACCACTCGTGAATATGATCAGAGATATGTGTCGCTTTATCTTTCCAAAATGCAGACAAGAGTTCAGTACCAACGTCATAATGCACTGGTAGCTGGAAGTGGTTAAGAAAATTCATCGCAAGGTCGTCGAACAAAACAAAATCTCTCGTAGGTAGCTCTATATACCATTTCGCGGCAGGCCCTCTAAGGGTGCGTTGAAATAGCCTCAAACGAATGGAGTCCTAATGTAAGGGATTTGAAGAGCACCATAGGTGAAACGTAGTAACGTGTTTTCTCAAATCCTCTCCCAGTTTTCCCTCAAACTTAGGTATGTCCGAGGGAAGCTTGGTAGGGACAGCCGGCCAAGGCGGGTCATGATCTACAGGATCGTTTGTTAATCTCAATAAGTCAATAATATTGAGTGTTGCGAGGAAAGGGAGCCTAGGATGATGAGGTTGATGGACTGCTCCCTGATTCATATAGGTCTGATTACCACCATGGCCTTGCCCATAGTGCCCTCCTCCCGTATGACCCATATAGGGTGGCGTGGAAACACCATAGTGTGGTGGACCTTGAATAGTAGGAGCTACACAGCCGTAGTTAGGAGAGTAAGCAGGTTGTTGATACCCACCCCCATAAGGTGAAGAACCCTGTCCATACTGCGTCGCATAATAGGGTCCATAAGTCATCGCATGCGATGTCCCATTGGACACTCCGTAAGTAGGAAGATACGTTTCGAAAGTAGGAATATACATTCCAGAAGTAGGAATGTGACCTCTAGAAGTATGAGCATGACCTCCTGAAACGACGAGCGATGCATGAAGCTGAGACACAACCGGTCTAGTAATCACAGTACGGACATAACTTGTAGCAACGTTTCGGCCCAAAGGACCACATGAATAAGGTGGAGGGTGAAAATTTGAAGAAGTAGGGACTGAGGACAGAGGGACTTGAATAATAATGTACGTACTATTCCCTATCATTACCCGTCTCGGGTTTGGTATCCTAATAGGATCGCTAACTCTAGACCTAGGAGGAATATGTGATGTGACTTCCACCACTGGGACGGAAGGTGTAATGTGACTAGTGCTCCCAAAACTCTCCGCATGGTAAGGAATGAGAGTGCCCCCAGGCATAGTGTTAGGCTCGATGTCAGATTCGACATGAAATGCCAAATCATGTGTAGGAAAACCAGACATACCATAACTACCATAGTTAGTGCTTGCGGGTTCAAAACGAGTCTCGGCATGCTCCAGAACTCCGTCCTGGTAATGCATCAATGGGGAATCAACCCTAGAGTGAGTAGGTCTATCATGAAAGGTTCCTATGTTATGAAGAGAAATTCCTATGGCTTGGGGTACCACAACAGACAGCTAGACTCTAGAAATCAATCTTTCCCAATATGCAATAGAAATAAAAACATCTAACACTAAAGGATCGAACCTCGTACCTTATTCTGGACTGTTGAAGTAGATCCCCGTTGAGCTTTCCAATCTTCAGCTTGAATTGTTATAGCATGTCCTCAACAACAAGTAAACAATACAAGCATACTCTGACGGCACGTCTGCAAACCAGAGAAACTGAATCCCCCACTTGGGCCTCCACCACCTCAATCCTCCATCACTTCGATAGCAAGCTTACAAGCAAAGGGCAAGCTTGGGAAGAACACAACAGTGCTCCAAGGGACAAAGGGATGCAGACTCAAGTATAGTTTTTGCAACAATGGACTATAGTTTTGATACTCTCAATTCTCTCTTCTGCTTTCAATGTCTCAATGGGTTCCTTATATAGCTTTTCAAATGGATACTGAAAGGTCGAATCCGTGCGATCTCAAGGCATATGGAAGGCTAGGAGTCATATGAGTCGGATCCAAGTCAAGGAACACTCCAAAGGATTTTGGATTATGCACACATCCCGATGTACGCGACTATAGAGGGAATATCCACGTATGTACGCGGTTATCAGAGAAAAGGCCGCATATATCATTTTTCTAATGTTTTTAGGGATGTTCAATGATACATCAAAATACAACAAGTGGTCCATAGGGGCTAATGAGTCTGCAGCGGGACAGGGGAAGGCCATACAATGTGTGATTCACCTAGTGTGGTGAAATCCACTATAACAGATGCCCCCTAATGTATGAGATCAGAGGGGTTATAGGATGGCCGAAATACATTATAAGTCCATCCCATAAGTGAAGTGATGAAGGTACCCAAATGGAAGACCAGCCACCCAATTAGAATAATACCATAATACAACTCTGCATATAACTGCAAGTACAA